>CM068303.1:16209256-16635017 GCA_034768395.1 Linum lewisii
CTGATTCAATACATACAATGGTTGTTTATAACACTCAAAATTGATTAAGTTACAAATTAAACCATCGAAGCTATATGATTCAAAGTAGAGCTAAGAGATCCAACAATTATGACTTTGTCAGCTAAAGACACCGATGCTCCTTCAGCTCCTGCAAACATACCGACCAAAGATCAGAAACAAGATTTTTCCAATCAAAACAATATGCGCACTAACAAACAGGCAGCTTGAACATAAACTCATACATGACGATTAATCCAACGCATACTAGTATTACGATATACAAATATTGTGAATATACTAGTATTGATGTACCACAATTCTCGATAATTTTCATATTAACCATATGATTAATACCCCATAGCATCTTTCTTTACCCTGCCAATAAATTCAGTTTAGAAGCAAACTTTAAATTGAGATTCATGAGTTTCATACTGCTCTGTTTTTGTTTTATAAGAAAAGCAATAGTTACTTGGGTAGATCATCATATTTCAAAATGTGTAGATGGCAGGCGGCTGGATGTTTTTTCTAGCAGTTTTACTACCAAGAAAACTAAACTCATGAAATCGTGATTGAACATTAAAGCTCAATGCAAGGATTCACATAAGGCGGCAGAGTAGTATCATTAAAATCTGGAAAGTTTTGAGCCAAATCATCGCTTTAGAAAACGTAATCAAACATACTAGTACAACGAGCATACAAGTATTGTACAGAATTCATTGAATTTGATGTGAAGCAACACAAACACAATACCATAATTCACTTAACAAGGATTTGTGGAACTTCCGGATTAGAGGAGTGTTTTTGCTGGGTTGTGTGGGTAGTAGGCTACTGGGTATTATGTTTTGTGGGATGTGCTCTGTCTTTTTTCATTGGGAAAGGAAGGCGTTTGAGCCTTAGGGATTAAGTTAGGGGGTTGGGTTTTTGGCGTGGGTATTGCTGATGTTGTTTGGGTAGTTTATGCTTGGCTCCATTTCCAGAAATCAAGTGGTTTTAATCCAATTTTAGATCCAAACAGGCTAGAAAGAACAAACAGAAAAAAGCCTAAACACGATTTCCAGTGCAGAATTAAGTGGTGTTAATCCAATTTCAGAGTATATTTTTGTACAATACTTGTATCCTAGTAGTACTAGTATATACCTGTACTACCTCTATCGCAAATCAATGGCAGGAGCAGAGTCGTGGCTTCAGAATCCTCGATTTTCTTCGGGATATGGGAAATTAGATGTGGCCAGGATCGAATCCTACAGATCAGAATGGGGCAAATGGAATTAATTACCAACAAAACAAGGATGAGCGCCGGCGGGGAAGCTTACCTGTTTATCGGCGGCGAGGCTGATGCTTGAGACGCGGCAGAGCCGTCAGGAACCACCGACAGTCAGCGATGGCAGGGGAAAAGCTCGCCTCACCAGAGACGGCCACCGCACGGGAAAGAGGCACCGGACTGGACAGCCGACGCCGTCCGAAAAGTAATCGCCGTCGGTGGAGTGTGATCGCCGTCGCGCCGTCGGTGAAGAGCTGTTGATTTTCAGAGGTTGAGAATGGTGGGGCTGTCGCGAGAATTGACCTAGGGTATGGACGGCAAGAAAAAAAAATTAAAACAAAAACAATAATTTTGGCCTAAATATATACTAGTTCTACCATCCGTTAGATTCAACTTATGGAGATCTGACGGCTGTGGAGTAACTTTGTATAGGATACAAAGTGTAGTATTTGTCACCCACCGCGCTCCCTGTCTTGAATCATCTTTATGTCGGTTATACTTTCTACTGTATTTATAATAGGGCTTCCTTTCTCTAAAGTAAACGTAGGATTTATATTTATACAAATTAGTAGGGGTTAGTCGAAATGAGTTGGGGATAAAGTATCAAGTATTTTTTAATTATTTATTTATGAAAACTACATTAAGCAGATTAATAGGCAAGGGATCACCATCCAACATTTGCATGGGTTGAAAAGCTCTTTGACTAATGTAATGGTATAGATTGTTAGGGGTATTTAGGACATTTCACATATATTTTATTTTAAATTAAATCAAATCAGTCGGCCGGTTTAATTGGTTAGACCATAAACCAAATGGTGGTTTGGTTGGCTTAACACTGGAAAATTCAATACTCAAATGGGAAATTAAAATTGCCTTTTACAAGGTTTGAACCCTTGTCATCCATAAGGAGACAACAACACATTTATCATCTACGCCAACTAAATTGAGTGTTTGAATAACATATTCATTAAATAATAACTAAACTGTGTGAACAATTAACACAGATTAAACATGCATTACCACAAACTATCATAAATTTAAATTCAAGTGTTACTAATTAATAAATATTATTTTATTGAATAATAAAAATAGCAATTATACAAAATAAAATAATTTTGATCCTAACCTACGAGTCCATTTGCAATTTTATTCATTTTTCGACATATACTAATTTTGACATATACCATATCGTTGTCTTCACTTGTTCAATGTATAGTACGATCATTCGATACGGTTATGAAAACAATGGTCTTTGATGACTCTCCGGCGACAGGCCGTCATCACCGATGACTTTTCCGATGACCGACCAGCCTCCGGTGAGACTCCGACGACTTTTCCGGCGAAGACATGTTAACTAGTTAACACCTTTTTTGCTGATGACTAGTCAACAGTGTATTTTTTTACTGATAACTAGTTAACATGGTTTTTAAACTGATAATTAGTTAAAAACGTTTTTTGTTGATAACTTGTTAACAGATTTTAACCTGATAACTAGTTAACGAATAATCATATAATTAAAATTATAACCGGCAAGGACAAATTAACTAGTTAACATGGGTTACTAATAACTAGTTAACAGGTTATTAGCAGATAACTAGTTAACCCGATTTTTTTCTAATAACTAGTTAACATGTTATCAGTAGATAACTAGTTAATATGTTATTTTAACTAGTTAACGAGATTTTTTGTTCACGGGTTATTTTAACTAGTTAACATCATGATTTAGATAACTAGTTTACAAGATTTTAGTTGATAACTAGTCAACAGTAAGTTATCTAGTTAACATCATAACATCATGACTAAGATAACTAGTTAACATTTTTTAAGATGATAACTAGTTATTAAAATTGGTTAACTAGTTAACTAGTTAACATGTTATCTTAATGTTAACTAGTTATTTTATTAGTAACTATTTAACTAATCAAGTTAACTAGTTAACATTATGATTTAGATAACTAGTTAACCCCTTTTTTTTATTGTCAACTAGTTAAAAGTGTTTTTTAATTGATAACTAGTTAACATCACTTTTTGTTTGATAACTAGTTAACATCGCTTTTTGTTTGATAACTAGTTAACAAAAAATTTAGTTGATTACTAGTTATCAAAATTAGTTAACTAGTTAACAAATTTTTTTGCTGTTAACTAGTTAATCGTGGTTTTTTTACTAAAAACTAATTAACCGTGGTTTTTTGACTGAAAACTAGTTAACATCGTTTTTGTTTGATAACTTGTTAACAGATTTTAATCTGATAACTAGTTAACGAGTAATCATATGATCAAAATTTTAACGAGATTTTTTGTTAACAGGTTATCTAACTAGTTATGTTATTTCTACCTAGTTAACTAGTTAACATTTTAGTTAACTGGTTATCAAAATTAGTTAACAGGTCATTCTAATGTTAACTAGTTAAGAAATTAGCATAATTAGTTAACTAGATAATTAATCTGAGTTAACTAGTTAACATCATGACTAAGATAACTAATTAACATTATGACTAAGATAACTAGTTAGCATTATTACTTAATAATCCTACAATTTTTGTAATTACAAGTAAGTCACTAAACTTTATCATGCAATACAAAAGTCCTCCGCCTCCAATTTCACCTCCCCTGCCATCTGGATCCCTTCTCTCTCCTATCTGGATCTCTTCACTTCACTTGCCATAGTCGTTCACAGGGAAGAGTTTAATCAAGACAAAGGGGTATTAACCCATCGATTCACGGGAATTGGAATTTTGTAGCCTAATTTAAAATTTTATGTACCGTCAGTAGCCAATTGCGTAACTATGTCCAAAACTAGCACAATCTGACTGGCAGCCAGCGCGTAGCCAGCCAGGCAGCGCGTTGCTGGCCAGCCAGCGCATAGCTGGCCAGCCAGCGCAGCGCTGGCCAGCTAGCATAGATAACATATAAGGAATTTAGCAAATATTGACAAATAGCAATTTAGTCACTTTCTTTTCCTATTTTACAAATGAGTATTTAGTCACTTTCTTTTCCTATTTTACAAATGAGTTATTATTACTATTAATATTATTAATTTGATAATATAAGCCAACCTTGATAAAATGATAATATATATAAGCTAGAATTAATTAAAGAAAATTATATTAGCCGTCACAATCTCTTGAGTTACGGATCCCGAGGTCACGTTTGTTGGAGCCACAACGATGAAGGAGACAACGACTTCCAGTAATAGTTTTAACTTTGATTCAATCAGTGCATAACCAGCGCAACGCATAGCCAGACCAGCGGGAAGTGACCTCGGGTCACGTTTGTTTTAACTTCGAATTACGAATCCCAATGTCACGTTTGTCGTTGTTTTAGCTTTGAATTGTTGTGCCTCCAACAAACGTGACCTCGGGATCCGTAACTCGAGAGATTGTGATGGCTAATATAATTTTCTTTAATTAATTCTAGCTTATATATATTATCATTTTATCAAGGTTGGCTTATATTATCAAATTAATAATATTAATAGTAATAATAACTCATTTGTAAAATAGGAAAAGAAAGTGACTAAATACTCATTTGTAAAATAGGGAAAGAAAGTGACTAAATTGCTATTTGTCAATATTTGCTAAATTCCTTATATGTTATCTACGCTAGCTGCCAGCGCTGCGCTGGCTGGCCAGCAACGCTCTGCCTGGCTGGCTACGCGCTGGCTGCCAATCAGATTGTGCTAGTTTTGGACATAGTTACGCAATTGGCTACTGACGGTACATAAAATTTTAAATTAGGCTACGAAATTCCAATTCCCTTGATTCACAGACGTCCAAGAATAAACCATACCGAACCGAACCCAGTCCACTTTCCGAGTAGTTCATCTTATCATCCACCCACCTAGGGGTGGGAAACCCGGCCCGAACGCGGTACCAAGAAACCGGGCTTGGGTAGCCCGAAGCCCAACATAAATAACGGTCGGGTCGGGCTCGGGTTTTTCAAATTGAGAGTTTCGGGCTTTCGGGTAAAGCCCGAAAAAAGCCCGACCCGACCAATTAGCCCGAATGTATAAAAAATACTTATATATAATATAAAAATACACATTTAGCTTGGTTTCATCATAGTGTTGATCATCCATTTTTTTTATTACGTTAATTCATTTGTACTTAAAAGTTTGTATTTTCCGTAGAACATAATCTTTGGTCATAATTGGTCTAACTTAAATCTAGGGAGGTTTATTGTTGTTGAGAAGCAACATGTATAATACATAAAGTTTGTTCGAGGTACATTTTCGGTGATTTTTGTTTGTTTGCTCGAGTTCGCAAGAATAAGAAGATCGTAGTGTAAGTCTAGGAAGGGACAAAATAAAATAATTTTTTTTTTCTAAGGGTTGAAATGAGATAATCGAGTAATTAATCGGGTTTCGGGCTAAGCCCGAACCCGACCAAACCGGGCTTCGGGCTACCCGGATGGTATGACCGGGTCGGGCTCGGGTTGCCAATATCAAGGATCGGGTAGCCCGAAGCCCGGTTTGACGACCCGGCCCGATTCCCACCCCTACACCCACCTACCCACTCCATTTTCCGACCAATCACTCACCCCCACTCACTCTCTGTTCACACTCCCCCCAACCGAGTTACCGTACCGCCGGCAACTGCCACCGAAGTTAGAAGCTTCCGCCGGCAATCCATCCATGGCTTGCTCAGCAGCGACCTCCGCCTCCCTCACCTTCTCCATCCCCACCACCAAATCCATGTCTGCTACTTCTCCCCTCTCCAATCTTCCCCAAACCCTAGTCCCTCTCCCCAATTCCTTCTTCGGCCTCCGCAAGCCGCTCTTCCACTCCACATCCAATCCTTGCTCTATCAACGCCAGCCGCAGGAGGAGCTTCTGTACGTTTCTCTCAATTTTTACTCTGCTCATCGCTTTGTTTGACTTTTTTTTTAATTTTCCGTTTTCGTTTATGCATAGTGAGCTTCCATTGGTTGGTTAAGGGGATGGTGTCGGGCTGTGCTTTTAGAGTTGATGAAGATGCTTCTCTTCGCCGTCGTCGGTCGAAGCTGCTGGCCGGGAACGGAGCTTAGAAGAGGTCGGCCGGGAACGGAGCTTAGAAGAGGATAGACTTTAGAGACGCACGCGGTTTTATTAAATTTTTTAAAATACCATAAATGCCCCTCCTGTCAAATGGTTGGAAGTGGTCCAACCAAAAATGGTTGGGTCTGGATCTTGAGCCGGATTAAGAGACTTACTTGAATTTGGTCAAATACTTCAAACCTCCTAGCGGTTACAAACTCGCCCTAAAATTTTAATTTGTTACTGAGTGATTTTATTACTATGAAATGGGTTAGGTTATAGAGTAGTCCTAATAACGTCATCAGTGTACTATTTCAGCCATTTTTTCTACGTCATCATTGACATGTCATCGAAAATTTTAAAATTAAAAAAAATATCATTTAATATGACGTGGCAGCCATGTCACATGTAATATAAGAATGTGGACACAGTTAGCCAACTTCGTCATACACGTAGGATGATTTTGTGCGAAAACTAATGACATGCTACTTTCGAAAAAGGCATCGGTAGTTCGTGCCATATTTGGAATTCGACAAACGTCATGTATAGACGTGTAATAAATCAAAAGGCCGTGTTGTGTGAGTGTATTAGGCATTTAATTAAGGTAAGCTAGATTTGCCCATTAGGTGACAATAACATGAGTAATTAATTCATTTTTACGAGTCTCGTCTTCTCCCAACCAGAATAGGTAATGCATAAAAAAATATTATTGATTCATTTATCATAAATATAATGCTTTTGGCATAGCGAGCGGGTACCCGGCAGGGGGACCGCACGACCGACTCCCTGTCATCAGGTCACCAACTTGCTTGATTCCTCGAGTAGATCCAACTGCTCGAAAAAAAAAATTTAGCCTTTTTGCCGATAAATAAGAATTCTCAAATCGTCTCTATATTAAATATTAATAGAGAGAGATCGAATCTCCGCTGTTCCTCAGTAACTCAGTGGTAGAACAATTTATTCTAAAGATAATAGTTCATATGTTAATTATATAGCATAAAATATTATATTATAGTGATGGTCCCGTGCTTCAGCAAACTAACCAGGCAGCTGCAAGTGGCATTCTTTTAGACTGGCAAGGCCACCCTTTAGTGGTGTCTGCATCGAACCTCAGTGATTGCTCAATCATGCGTGCTGAGATGACAACAGCGGAGATGGGATTCAAAATTGCTTGGGACATGGGCTTCCGCAAAATACATATGCAATTAGATTCCCAAGCAGCGGTTGCTGCTATTAATATATAGTTGTTCCGAGAATGATTCTCGCCACGACCTCACGATCCATAACATTGCAGCACTCCGCAACAGAAAATGGGAAACTACTGTTTATCACATTTTTAAGGAAGGCAACAAGATTATAGACCTTCTTGCCCATCACGACCACTCGATTGAGCTGAGCACTCGCTTTAATTATTTGTACCCGAGTGAAGTCGACATAACCATTTAGAATGATTTTCATGGGGTTTCCTTCTCCGGGATGACTTTAATTATTAATTAAGGGTGCTTAGCACCTACTCTTCTAAAAAAACAAAAAGGTCACTAAATTTCAAATAATTCCATAAATCATTCCTTCTTAAACCGAGTCTATTCATAACAATTACGAGTTAACATGTTGACCATTACACTGTTCCAGCTTCCCAAATGACAAGTCAACAGCAACTCCCCTAACCCAAACTTTTGGCCCCATGATTTCTGTTGAAAGAAAATATTAATTAGTTGCCTTATTAGTAACAAAATTAGATTCAGAAGTGACAAAACCTCCAAACTTTTCACCATTTAGCAACAGATAGGCGGTGATTAGTATGACTGATGATTACGAGGAAGCGTGAGAATGTGAGGGGTAAACTGGAATAAAACAAGTTGACTGTCTCATTAATTTGTATGAACAATAACAAATTCAAATAAACCAATTCTTTATTTTCAAAATTTATTTATATGAGATAACATCTGCCTTCATGAGTTGAAGTTTCATAATATTGGATGATACAAAATTTCAATTCACTAAATATTGAACAAAATTTAATTTGTTAAACAATATCTAAATATATTCGGATTCCTTTCTGATGCGCCCTATGTTTCCAAAAAGTAAGACTTTCCCCTTCCTTTCTAGGTATGTGGGTGTTAGCCTGCCGGATATAACTCAATCGATGCGGTTCGTCTCCTTCCTCCAGTCCTTCCAACGCTTCTGGATGACCCTTCGTACCAGCAGAACTACAAGAAAAAAAAGAAACATGGATACATTAATTTTAGATGACATCACTACACTTGGGATCGCACTCATACTTTCGATAAGCCTCTAATTAAAAATTATGCACTTCTGATTATGAATGGGCTATTAATATTTGGACTTTGATTAATTAAATTTGAAACTAACCCTAAAATTAATTCACGATTGAGTCGAACTAATACAACACTAAGCCAATATTCAAAAATACACTGAGCCGAATTCAAAATACCCAAAAATATCTACTCGATTTTCAAGGACGGGACCGAAAGAGGGGTGAGCCGGGGCTCACCCGAGGACCCCCTAGAACCGCCCATGGTCATACTTCAACGCATAATGAAAAATAAAAAACTTTTAAGATTATTACTTAAGGGTGGTTTGGAATGCGGAAAGTTGGATGAAATTTATATGACAACAGGAAAGTCCACTCTTTAAAATCACTTAGTCGAGATCTTATTTTCCGATCCGGACGAGAAATTGCTAAAATTTTCTTTCAACTTTTCACCTACCAAACTATCTCTTAGTCATTCAAGAGAAGAAAGTAGAGAGGAATGTGTATTATAAATGTTCATCATTGTTGAGAATTTGCATGTGTTTTGTTCATCAATGTTGAGAATTTGCATGTGTTTTGTTCATCAATGTTGAGAATTTTTAGTTAAATATTTATTGCCAAGAATGTGACTCAACCATATTAAAAATTACAACTAAGCGATAAAAAAACACTATAATTCATAATAAAAATACTGTGATTAGTAAATATAAACATGCTAATTAGCAAATATTGTCATCCTAACTCGTAAAAACTATCGATTGAAGTAAGAGAATCATTATACCATTAAATATTTGGAAGCGAGCCATAAGTCGATAAATAATTATTTCATTTTGAAGCCTTCCAATATGATTTTCTAACGATCTAATTGGATCGCATATAAAAGTCAATGTTTTGAATCAAGTCTCTATTAGCAACATACAAACTCGTGTTTACTTTAATTTACAAAGTGAGGTTTGACTTTTCCTACGACTACCAAGATGTATAAATAGGATGGAGGTACAAATCACTAATAAGGTTATTAACCTAATGGGCCTTAAGTGGGTAACCCAAAAGTTAGGGAATTTGGATCCTCAAACTTCAACACTCAACCTTGAGACGAATTCCCTCCTCCTGTAGCAAACTTCAATTCTCTTCCCAAGAATGAGCACTCACCACTGTGCGCCAAAGTCCCTTTTGGACTAGAGAGTGATACCTACTAAGTTCGAGCATAGCTCAAACTTAGCAGCAAGAACTACCTTCGTCATCATATCAGCAGGAACTACCAAGATTGTCATGAGTGCTGATCTTGGTCATCATAAACTTTCCTTCAGCAATGACCCATCGAATGTAATGATACCTGACGTCAATATTTTTCAATCTCTCATGATACATCTGATCCTTTGTAAGACAAATCGCACTTTGACTATCGCAAAAATGGTAAATAATGAAAAAAATGAGTTAATTATGAATCATAAATATTGTGAACATATTAAGGGGGTTGGTTACCTAAATAGTCACCGAACTTTGGCCAAATAACCCGGAAGTCACTAAACAAAAAAATTTGCTGCCGTGCTCACCAGACTTTGAGCCATTTTTCGAAGAGGTCATTGTTAGCTACGGACATCCATTTTTCCGCCCATCCGCCTACGTGGACTTGCCAACTCCACTGCCTCATCACACAAGTTTGCCACATCATATTAATTTTTCCCAACATGCCTAGTCATCCGACCAAAGAACCCAATCTGATTAACCCAAACCAATCAGATATGACTGAAAAGTTAAATACTTTCTCTTCTCTCTCCCTCCTCCATCTTCTTCTTTCCTCACCCATCTCTTCCTGACCAGCGGCGGTGGATCTGACCAGCTGCGGTGGATCTGACCAGCGGCGGCGGTGGCGGATCTGAACAACAGTGGCGGCGGCGGATCTGACCTGCGGCGGTGGTGGATCTGTAATCCCTGGCGGATTCTCCCGTAACTATCCCAGCACGAGCTCCTCTGAAGTCAAAACAGGGATTGAAGAGATCGAGAACGAGAAGGGAGGAGGCTGGCTTCGTCGACGGCGGTGGTGGAGGTGTGAATGTCGTGGCCATCATCGTCCCTCGAAGATCTGGACTCATCTCGGCTCAAATCCGACGCCACCGCTAGGGATTACAGATCCAAGCAGAGGTATGTCAGCTCGGTGTCACTACGACAACGCAGCTTCCGCCGTCGCCAGCTCTCTCTCGCTCTCCGTGCGTCCCCACTTCGCCGACCAGAGGAGATGATTCCAACTGGAGGAGACGATTCCTCCCTGGTCATCCTCCAGCTCCTTCATCTTTCCCTCTCTCAGCTCCTTCATCTTCCTCTTCCCCTCTTCCCCTTCAGATCTGACCACCGGTGGATGAGTGTAGACACGGCGGCGGGCGGAGCTTCCCCGGCGGCGAGGGTTGTGCGATTTCGGAGAAGGAGGAGGAGGGAGGAGAGTTTCAGACCTGGTTTTCTGACTAGATCTGGTTTTTCATTGGGGTTTTCAATAAGATTATGTAATTGGGTCGGGTTGGTAATTGGTTGGGTTAATTTTGGGTAGATAGGATCTGATGTGGCACTTTAAATGACGTGGCAGTGGAGTTGGCAAGTCCACATAGGCGGATGGACGGAAAATGGATGTCCGTAGCTAACAGTGACCTCTTCGAAAAATGGCTCAAAGTCTGGTGAGCACGGCAACAATTTTTTTTGTTTAGTGACTTCTGGGTTATTTGGCCAAAGTTCGGTGACTATTTAGGTAACCGACCCCATATTAAGGTCATGTTCAGTATAAATTATCTAAAATTTTATGATTGGGGGAATTTTAAAATTTACATAATTATAATTCATAATTGAAATTCTGTTTACTTTGTGTTTTGTAAATTGTGAAATTATATAATTTTATAATAATAATTGTGTTCATTACTTTAGTTGAATTACAAATTATGCATACTTCTAGAATTCAAGTGAATCACATATAACACTCGTCTAAACTCGACTAATTACTAGTAGGCCACACCTCTGTTCCTCCAATCTCCACACAGTCGTCAGATTGCTGTGGTACATAATCCATACTAAATATGACTATACACCAATAACCTCATTAATCATATTGCTTAATGATGGAATGAGGCCAAATAATAATGGGTGAGCAATACACATAATCAATAAACAAATAATATGAAACGTAAATTCACCAATCGTAGAGTTCATAAACGTGATAAATTTTAAATCACTATTTAAGCAAGACTAGATTATCAGCGGCCCATTGGCCGAATTTTTGTGTTAATATTTTACTGAAAAATAATTTTTATTTATTTTTATTTAGATTACATAGAAGTGTGGTTGAATTTTTTTTCTACTTTTTAATATATAATAATTTAATTCATATGTTGGTAAAAAATTATAAATTTGTTATCAATTGTTGAGATATATAAACAAAAGCATTATAGTTATGCTTTCTTGATGTTACGTTGAAAACACTACAACTTTTCTTTACGTTGAAAACACTACAATTTTTCTTTGATTAAATAGTAAACTACTCCAATCATTAGGTGTGGCATTGTTGGTTGTTCACTTTGTCTCTTACCCATGAGGTTGAGAGTTCAATCATTGTTATTGAGAAAAGAATCAAAATATTTTGTTTGTCAGAACTTATTTTTATCTAAAATACCCTCATTCTAAGCTCTAAATCCTCAAAAAGTTGAACCCGCCTGTTGGCGGGTCGCAACTTGTGAAATATATAATTTTGATTATCATTTAGAAAAATGAATAAATAATTTGGAGATAAAAATAACATTCTAATTAGGAAAATTTGCCTCTCTTATCCATAATTTATAACACGTTAATCTCGATGTTCTTTATTTCATTATTCCTATAATATAAAAATTATTATTGTAAATTCTAAATCGTAAAATTCATATAAGAAAGAGAAACTGACATTCATCAGCTTAAGTAGACTCCTTTAAACAAAAGTGGTGGCAGAGCTTTTTCGTGTTGTTGTGTCATGAAGTTAAATTGCAACATATGTTTACTCAACAATATGTAACTATTCAAATTAATTTTTTTTTGTGAAAGTTTCCAACTATTAATAAATTTATTTTTAATATTTTGCTAAGTATGTGATTAGTTATAGATAGAAAGTTTTTTGGAAGAATCAATAGAAGGGTGTTAGAAACTCAATCATCTATATAAAAAATATGTTAATTTTGGAAAATTATACTATCACTTTACCCCTCAATGTACACATTTTTAAAAAAATTTCTAACTTATATATTTTTCATTCTCTGATGCTATTTATTTAATATCCTAATATAAAATAACTAATAAGTTCAAAGATAGATTTTCTATATTTTAGTATTTTTTTTATATTTCAAATACATAAGTATTTCTTTTAAGAAAAATATATCACCTCAATCAAGGCGATCTCGTCTAGAAAGATTTAAGGTGTAAGTTTGAAAATGATGATAAATGCATAATTAGTTATTTTATTAGTATTACTATGGTGAAATCACCAGGAGATTTAAGGTTTTACAGTTACAATTTTTATGGTTAAAGTTTAGAAAATTAAGGTTTAAGATGTAAAATTGAGTTTATGAGTTTACGATTATAGTATTTGGACTTTAGATAGTTAATATCAAAATTTTAATTAAACATGTTAATATAAAAACTAATAGTAAAATTCATCCAAAAAAAGTAATTTCAATTAATGCTACAATTATATTCCAAAAGTATTAATTGATATAAGTTTGCATATTAGATTATCTTGAATTTCATAGTATGATTTATTTTAATACTTGTATACAATATTTTAAAAGGGTCAAAAACATTGGCGGTCACTTAAGTAAGGGTCATGTAACAGTGTGGTCACCTAACTATGTTTTGTAATATCGTGGTCATCGAAGTTTGTAAATCGTAACCGATAGGCATCTCCGTCGATTTTATACCAATCTCTAGTGAATTTGCCAGCTCAGAGGGTCACATCAGCAACAAAATATTTTTATTCCATCTTCTTCATGTTAACAATATTATTTTGTTGGCTGATGTTGCCCTCTGAGCTAGCAAATTCACAGGGGATTCGGTGAAAAATCGTCAGAGATGCATGTCTGTATGATTTACAAACTTAGGTGACCACACTGTTACATGACCCATACTTAGATGACCGCCAGTGTTTTTGACCCTATTTTAAAATCATACAATCACAGAGGGTCCAACCTGTTAGATTTGATATAATTATTGTTCAACTACGATTTATAACAATTTGAGTGGTTGAACCAGATATCATTAGACTCACCAATTTGATCGCTGGTATAGTTAAAAATGCTATAGTTATATGATTACCATCTAATACTTTATTTTATTAATTATAGCAAGGAAAATTTATGAAAGAAGTCTATGATATCAATAGATAATAGATATTTCTATTATTTTTAATATTTCTTCAGTTAATCTAATTATTTATGCCTAAAATTTTTGGTTGATCATTTAATTTTGAAGATATCCAAAGGCTTAATTATAATTATGAAATAAAATTTTAAAGATAAAAATGTTGAAGAAATCATCAAATGTTTTCTATAGATTAGATAAATGTAGGATTGTGGTCAAAGTGCACATGGTTCAATTATTAACATCTTATCAAATTTTATATAGGATATACAATTTATAATATATAAAGTATAATTACAGTAGACCGTGAGGGTTTTTTAACTTTGTTTATAGAAAATATATATAGATGAAAATAATCCAAAATTAGTTTCTCAAGGCAATATAGATATAAATATATGAACATATGATATTGTTCTTTTTTGTATATATTTAGTTCATTAAATTATTTATATTTAAGCCTATTTGATTGCTCCTTTACTTTTATAAATATTATTTTTCAACCGAACATTTAAATTATTGATTACAAAATAAAATTGTAAGCGTTGAAGCCATTTGTTTAAAATATATGAAAAATTATGTTCATAAAAAAGGTTCAATACACCTTCTTGCCCCTCTACTATGCATAGTTAACAAACATACCATTTTACTATTTTAACTGATTTAACGCCCTCTACTTTGAAAGTTTTAACAAATATGTCCCTCTGTGGACAAATAATATGACATAACACGTATAATCAACACATTAGACATGGTATGTTTGTTAAAAAAAACACATTAGACGAAAAATAGATGAAAAATAAACGGAGAGCGTATTTGTTAAAGTTTTCAAAGTAGAGGGTGTTAAATCGGGTAGAAAATAGAAAAATGGTATGTTTGTTAACTTTGCATAGTAGAGGGGCAAAAAAGTCTATTAACCCTAAAAAATTGAAATGTGGTTAAATTTCATGTTATTTAAGTGTCAAAAACCCATTAATTTTAAGTATGAAATATTATTTATGATATTAAGTATACATATCACACTAAATTATGATTAGTTATTTAAGTATGTCCAGAAATAGTATATATAATATAAAATGTATCAATTAATTTCACTTATAAATTATAATGTAGGAAGAATAAATAATATATTGCATTTTTTAATAGTGAAGTTAATTTTATAATTGTTGTACAATGTGTACAGGATAAATATTAATATAATCTAAAAATTTTAACCTATATTAAAAAATAAAGAAGACCTGAAATATTAATTAATAATTTTTATTTTTTAATGAATATAATTTAGAGTTAGAAGAAAATGAAATAAAAATTATTTGGTGAATAAAAGTGATGAAAAAGTGGACATATATTAAACAATAAAATAAAATTGAAGTATTAATTAATAATTTTTTTTCATTGAATATAATTTATAGTTCACGTTAAAAAATATACATTAGAGTTAAATGAAAATTAAATAATAATTATTTTGTGGGCTAAAAGCTAAATTGTAGGAGAGTGGGATAAAAAAGAGAGATGAAAAACTAAATGATATTAAGAAAAGAAGAAAAAGAAAATATTTGATTGGTGGAATCCCTACACTTAAGGAGAGAAAGAATAAAAGGGGGTCTCTTTTATATTTGCATAATAATAATAATAGATGAAGACATATGTGATTATGATAGGTATGCCACTATATAACACAACAAACCTCTATGGTGACTGATTGATTAGTCCATGTTATAAACTGAGTGACTAATTAAAACAATTGTTTTGCTTCTGGTCCTTATTAAAAATTTGATTTTGGTTTGTTGAGAGTGGGGAGGATGTGAGGATTTTGCATTAGAAAATGTTGTTGCTGGGAGTGGGACTTGAAAGGGGGGAATTGTTATGAAAATCTACATAATTCTATGTCTCCGCATTTCATAATGTGAATTTTATAATTTTCATAAGTGGATTTTTTCACTTTTTTAATTTGGACGAAATTGTGTTAAAATTATATAATTGAATTTTTTAATTTACAACTAAACAGCATTTTAGGTGTATTATGAAATTAATTAAGTTGATTATGTAATTTTGATAATTATAAGTGATAGTAAACAGGGCCTAAGTTGTTTAAAGAAAATGGTGCGCAAATTAATGCACACTAGTTTTACTCACTAAAATGCTCTAGTGAGATCGTTTTTCACAAAGGGTCTCTCTTCTTCTATTACTCATAAATGTGTGTAAAAGCTAATCGAGGTATCGTTGTTGGTTTTTGATGGGTCATCCTGCGGCGATCACAAGGCAAGCGGTCCAAGCTATAGGTAATCCCTCAGCCAAGCAAAGCACGGCTAAGGGCTTGGGGGCAATTGATGGGCCCGGCCCGGCGAAATCTCAAGGGCCCATACGGCGGCCCACACGGCGTCCTAAACACAGCCACTAGTGCTGAGGAGTTGGACCTAGGCGACAGTCCAGGCGGGCCAAGCAAGCAGGCCCAGGATGTAGAGGGAGGCCCAAAGCGACGGTCCAGTCTCGGCGGCTCTTAGGGTTCCAAGACAAGACGAACACGTGTCAACATCCTACGGAGACTACGAACGAGTGGCCAGGATTCAACCTTGGTGACCAAGACAGGGGTACTATAAATACCCCCGTACACCCCATTAACCGGAGGACAACACTTTTACCCAGCGGACAAAACGCTCCGCGGTACGTAACTCGCCTCCCTTCCCATTCCTTAAACTGATCGCCTCCCTTTCCCTTTAACTAACTACCCCCTTCATCACTTACGAGGTACACCACCCCCGAAAGACCAACAGGCTTGGGCTTCCATTATTGGGCCAGGCGACGAGGCTGGAACAATTGGCGCGCCAGATAGGGGCATCAGGCGACTTTCCAAGGCGAATGGCTTCATCAGCGATTCCCACTCTGATGGGCGAGGATGGTGAAGGAGGAGATGGAGTAACACCGGTCAAGCACATCGACCCAGGTTCCCGTGCAGACCCAAATCTCACTAGAAACATGGAGTGCGAATTCGAAGGTGACTCGGAGTCTCGAAGTACTATCCCTGCCGGCGATGCCTATGAACTGTTGGAGCAGCGATTCCGGTCCCTTGAGCAGCAAAATGCTGAGCTTACCCAAATGTTGAAGACGGTGATCGCTCAACAAGCTCAAGCCCTCGGGGCCAACACTCGGGACAGGCAATCGCCGCAGGACCCTCATCTCGAGGTATTACAACAGTTCCTCCCGACTACTCAAATCTCACCCGCACAATTGGCAGTTCGCCAACCTCTGTCCAGGGCGATACTCGCTGAGCCACTACCTAAGGGATTGGTTCCGCCCAACCTAGATAGGTATGTAGGTACAGGCGACCTGGACGAGCACCTACAAGCCTTCCAGATCGCCATGCAAATGCAGCAAGCCGGCGATGCCGCATATTGCAGGGCTTTTCCAGCGACGCTTGGGGGGCGAGCTAGGGAGTGGTACATGAATCTACCGGAAGGCATCATAACGTCGTGGGAGGGTTTCGCGAGGATCTTCTCACAGAAGTATGAGTGGAAGAAAACAAGGACGGTCCCGTTGCAAGCACCGAACCAGTCGCTGAAGGCATTCTTTGATGAGTGGACTGGGGTCGTCCAATCCATCAAGAGGGTAGATCATGAAATCGCTGCGGCCAGTTTATTCCAGTCGACCCATAATGGCATACTGCGAGAGTCGCTGCTACAGGAGGCTCCAAGTCGCTGTCTGACTTGGAAACCAAGGTGCATAAAATTATTTTGATTGAGGAGCAGTTAGCAGAACCCTTACAAGGAGCGGCGAAGAAGGAAGAAAAGCCCGTTGCAGGGAACAAGCAGGCCAAATGGCAGCCCTCCGAGACACCGCCATACAGGAGATACCGCCCTGGAGAGCAAAGGGGTTACCAGGAGAGGGGATACCAAGAAGAAAGAGCGGATTACACACCACTCTCAGAATCGCGAAGAAAGATCATGCTGTATATGCAGCATAAAGGACATACCATCAACTGGCCGGGACCAATGTTCACCCCAGCGGATCAGCAAAGTCGCCAGAAGTTCTGCGATTTCCATGACTCTCATGGGCATACCACTGAAGACTGCAGGGAATTAAAAAATGAAATTGAAAGGTGGATAGGCGAAGGGCGTCTCAGGGATTTCATTGTCAGCTCGAAGCGGAAAAACAAGCCGCAAGAGGATGATCGCCGCAGAAAAGGAGAATCACAAGACAAGAAGGGTGATGTCTTCGCCCGGCTTAAGGAGCCTCTGGACAATGAAGATAGTAAGAAGAAGTCTCGGCCCGAGGTGAATCACGTTTATCAAACCATTTTCGGTGGGGAAAGCTGCCCAACAAAGAAGGTCAAAAAAGAGGAGACGAAGGAAGTAATGATGATAGATCGAGTCAGTCGCCCAACGTTGGGATTCTCAGAGGAAGACATGGCGCGAGTAGGAGGCCCAAGTTTGGAGGCGATGGTGATTCAAGTAATCACACAAAACAGCCGAGTGGAGCGAGTGATGGTTGACGAAGGGAGCTCGGCGGACATCATTTTCTGGGAGCTGTACAAGAAAATGAACCTGCTAGCTAGCCTGCTCAGGCAGACAAAAACTACCATCTCAGGATTTTCAGGGCACACAGTCCCTATCAAGGGAATTGCCACGATGGCGATAACCATCGGGGACGGAGACTTGCAGGTCACCCGGTCCATTGACTTCCATGTCATGGATTGTCAATCCACGTACAACATGATCCTCGGGCGACCGGCACTCGCCGCCTTCCAGGCAATCTCGTCCCCAGCACACCAAGTGCTGAAATTTGCTACTGAAGAGGGAATAGGATTCGCTTGGGGGCACCCGGACATCGCCAGAAGGTGTTATAGGGCGGCAACCAAAAGCACATGCCTCACCATAAGCTTGGAGGTGGAAAACGAAGGAGAAAGAGTCGTACCAGCGGAATCGGACGTCCCAATACCGCTATTTGAAGAAGACGAAAGTAAGACAGTTCGAGTATCATCCTACCTAAGTGAGGACAAGAAGCAAGAGTTGGTTAAGTTGCTCCGAGAGTTTTCGCACCTGTTTGCGTGGTCGCCAAGCGACATGCCAGGAATCGCTCCAGACGTCATCAAACACTCTCTAGCAATTGAGCCCGGGAGTCGCCCAGTCCAACAAAAACGGTGCAACATTTGCAGAGAAAGGCAGCAAGCGGTGACAAATGAAGTAGAAAAGCTTCTGAAGGCAGGGTTTATCAAGGAGGTACAGTATCCTGAGTGGTTGGCTAATGTGGTCCTCGTGAAAAAATCGTCAGGAGCATGGCGAATGTGTGTCGACTTCACCAACCTTAATGATGCCTGTCCCAAGGATCCGTATCCTCTGCCTAACATAGAACAGCTGGTAGACGCAACGGCGAATAATGAAATGCTGTCCTTTCTGGATATGTTCTCAGGATATCATCAAATACCTTTAAATAAGCAGGACCAAGAGAAAATGGCTTTCATGACGCCCACGGCGAACTACTGCTACCGGGTAATGCCATTTGGGCTCAAGAATGCTGGCGCGACTTACCAGAGAATGATCGACACAGTCTTTGTCAGGCAGCTCGGCCGAAACTTGGAGGCATAAGTGGATGACCTTTTGGTCAAAAGTGAGAAATCCGATGATCATCTTGGCGATCTAAGAGAAACCTTCAACACACTACAGGAATATTCGCTCAGGTTGAACCCTTTGAAGTGTGTGTTCGGGGCGATATCAGGAAAATTTCTGGGATATCTCATAACCAGAAGAGGAATAGAGGCTAATCCGGCGCAGATCGCGGCGATTACAGCAACGGCACCCCCAAAGATCGTGAAGGAGGTTCAAGTTTTATCTGGAAGACTGACGGCAATCAATCGGTTCATTCCCAGGATCGCCGATCGCTGCGCTCCATTTTTTGCGACCCTGAAGAATGCATCAAAGTTTGCATGGAATGACAAATGTAACAAGGCTTTTGAAGAGCTGAAACAATTTTTAATTACACCTCCTGTACTTGCATCGCCAAAGTTAAATGAAGAACTATTTCTCTATATCGCAATCTCCCCAAAGGCAGTTAGTGCGGTTTTGGTTCGAAGAGAGGACAAAGCCGAACACCCTATTTTTTACACAAGTAAGACCTTAGTCGACGTTGAAACAAGGTATCCAGCGATAGAAAAAATGGCGTATGCTGTGGTTTGCGCGGCCAGAAAGCTGCGACCATACTTTCAGGCACATACAATTCATGTACTCACGAACCTTCCGATTAAGAATGCGTTGAGATCTTTGAGCGTGGCAGGGCGATTGGCTAAGTGGGCGATTGAGTTAAGCGAATATGACATTCGATATCAGCCACGAACGGCGAAGAAGGCGATGAGTGGATGTTATTTACGGACGGCGCCTCGAGTAAGGGAGGATCGGGCGCGGGAATAGTCCTAAGGTCTCCTGGTGGGATCCTCCACGAGGTGGCACTGCGATTCGCAACTAATCGAACCAACAACGTAGCAGAGTATGGGGCATTAGAGGCTGGCCTGCGAATCGCTAAGAGCATGGGAGTTACTAACATCAAAGTTTTCTCAGACTCGACGATAGTAGTCAGCCAAGTTAATGGGAGCTTTGAGGTAAAAGAGGAATCGCTCCTCCCCTATTTCGACGAGGTCAAACTACTTATGTTAGAGTTTAAAAGAATAGCTGTATCGCAAATCGCTAGGGAGGAAAACTGTCATGCGGACGCACTATCAAAGCTTGCAACAACGATAGATTTTGAAGAAGGGAGAATGGTCACAGTGGAGAAGGAAACAAGGATGAAGCAGTGTTTCCACATGATCAACGGAATTGAGAAAAGCGACTGGCGAACACCTATTATCCAATACTTGGATAGCGACACTATACCGAGCGACCCGTTAGAGGCGACCAAGCTCCGACGAAAAGCAGGAAGATGTACTATAATAGGGGGCAAGCTATACCGAAAGTCGGCCATGGGCCCATACTTGCGATGCCTGGGAGAGGAGGGATGCAGCTTGGGCTCTGGAGGAAGTACATTCAGGAGTATGTGGAACTCACTTGGGAACAAGAAGTTTGGAAAGAAACTTGATATATCAAGGCTTCTATTGGCCAACAATGAGAAAGGAAGCAGGCGACCTAGTGAAAAGGTGCCACAAGTGTCAAGAATTCGCAAGCTACCACAAGTTGCCAGCAACCGCACTCCAGGCGAATGTCAGCCCATGGCCATTCGCAAGGTGGGGAATGGATATCCTAGGCCCATTCCCGGAAGCCTCATGAAAAAGGAAATTCCTCATCGTGGCAGTTGATTATTTCACCAAGTGGGTTGAGGCAGAAGCAGTGGCAAGTATCACCGCTAAGCAGATACAAAAGTTCGCGTTTAAAAGTATCGTCACCAGATTCGGCATACCAGAAAGCATTGTCTGCGATCATGGTACTCAATTCGACCACTACAGAAATTGACAATTTAACAGCGGCAGGAATACAATTTAACAGCGGCCATGGCCGCCGTTAAATAACTTTAACAGCGGCCACAGGCCGCTGTTAAATTGGCCAATGTAAAAATCAATTAACAGCGGCAAAAAGTGGCCGAGGTTAAACTGAATATTTTAACAGCGGCCATGGGCCGCTGTTAAATTAGTTCTCCGATTAAATTAATAGCCGGAGCTCTGGCGATAGAGCCAGAGCTCCGGCGGCAGACCATATTTCAGAACACGTCTCCAGTGGTGGGTTTCTGACTCGAGGATGAAGCAGCGACGATGGGTTCCTCAATCGAGGATGAAGCAGCGGTGGCCGAGATTATTTAGAAAGTGGAATGAAGACGCGGCGGCAACGACGGATGAAGGTTGACGCGGCGGTGACTTCTGGACAACAAGTGGAATGAAGACGCGGCGGCGACAGATGAAGGTTGACGCGGCGGCAACTTCTGGACAACAAGTTGAATGAAAACGCGGCGGCGACGGATGAAGGTTCACGCGGAAGTGGAAGTGGAAGGATGAAGGTTGACGGCGACAACGACGGAAGCATGGAAGAAAGAGGTTGATGGCGATGTCGACGGACGGCGGCTTGGATTTAGATTTCCGACGAAGAGAGTTGAGAAATCGGAGAGGAGTGGAAGAATGGGGGTTGATGGCGACTTGGATTCAGGAAATCGGAGAAGAAGGAGGTTGATGGCGGAGGGAATCGTGAAATCGGAGAAGAGTGGAAGAAAGAATTGGACGGCCGAGATTAAAGAGTTTGTGTTTCTTTAGTTTAGATCCGACGGCTGAGATTAGCGATCCGCGTGAATTAATTTAACAACGGCCACAAGCCGCTGTTAAATGTAATAATTTAACAGCGGCTAAGTGGCCGCTGTTAAATTACACGAATTTAGTAATTTAACAGCGGCCAAAAATGGCCGCTGTTAAACTGTCGCTGTTAAACTAACATTTTCTTGTAGTGGACTCACAAGTCTTCAAGGAATTTTGTGATGATTTAAAGATAAACCTACGATTCGCCTCAGTCGCCTACCCACAGGCCAATGGACAAGCGGAGGCGGCTAATAAACTTATCTTACAAGGTTTAAAGAAAAGGGTGGATGGATGTAAGGGTGTATGGGTCGAAGAGCTTGATCGCGTACTATGGGCTCATCGTACGGCTTATAAAATGGCGACAGGCGAGACTCCCTATACATTAACATATGGGACTGAGGCGGTCCTCCCGGTGGAAATCTCAATCCCATCTATACGGATACAGGAATATAGGGATGAGGTTAATGAACAAGAATTGATGCTTAACGTGGACATGATTGAAGAAAGAAGAGAAAAGGCGCAGATGCGGCTGATCGCTGAAAAGAAAAAGCTGGCCAGGCGGTATAATCTAAAACTCCGACCACATCACATCGCGCTCAATGATTTGGTACTGCGAAAAATCTTCAGGCCAGCGGTCGGGGCAGCCAAGCTCAATCCCGGATGGGAAGGACCATATAGAGTACGGCGAGTGGTAGGGGCCAATACCTTTAAGCTAGCAGAGTTGGATGGCACAAAGGTTTCAAAAACGTGGAATTCCATGCATCTCAGGCGGTATTATGATTGAGAAGTACTTGTAAGTGATATTGTTTTTAATGAAGTTTTCAGGTGCCCCGATATTTGAACCTAAGAGCAATAGTTTACCATCAAAATTATCATGTAAGACCTAAGGGCATTGAGATCGCTATGTAAGACCTACGGGCATTACCAAATTGCCGCATAAGACCTAAGGGCAGCAAAATTATCATGTAAGACCTAAGGGCATTGAGATCGCTATGTATGACCTACGGGCATTACCAAATCGCCGCATAAGACCTAAGGGCAGCAAAATTATCATGTAAGACCTAAGGGCATTAAGATCGCTATGTAAGACCTACGGGCATTACCAAATCGCCGCATAAGACCTAAGGGCAGCAAAATTATCATATAAGACCTAAGGGCATTGAGATCGCTATGTAAGACCTACGAGCATTACCAAATTGCCGCATAAGACCTAAGGGCAGCAAAATTATCATATAAGACCTAAGGGCATTGAGATCGCTATGTAAGACCTACGTGCATTAACAAATCACCGTGTAAGACCTAAGGGCATCGAAAGTATCATATAAGACCTAAGGGCATTGAGATCGCTATATAAGACCTAAGGGCATTAACAAATCGCCGCGTATGACCTAAGGGTAGCAAAACTATCAGTATAACGTATAGACAACGATGAAAGGAGGCGAAGCAGTCAAGGAGGGTGACACAAGATATAAGACCAAGGCTAAGAATACGCAAGTAGAAGCTAAGTGGCAAATGTTATAAAAAAGAGAGCAATAACAACAACAAGTAAGAACATGAAGTCAATTGTCTGAAAAGAAAACAGTAAAAACAAGAAATCAAAGGCAGAATCAGGGGTCCTTGGTGCTGGCGTCTTTCCCGCCGGTCTTTGAGGGATCAGCGGCGGAGTCAAGGTCTTTTCCACTTGTTGAGGGAGCAAGGTCGGAAGATGGCGGCTGAACCTTAGAGTCGTCGGGATTCAGATCAGGCAGGCCACGACTACGGCGAGTAGCCGTAATATATTCAGCATCTGCCGCCGCCACTTCACACTGCAAGCGATCGGCGTCCCGGAAGTAAGCTTCTTCCTCAGCGTCAACTAGGTCGGGAACCCCGCAGCTGCGGTGGTTAAGGCCGCGAAGAACAACCCTCACCATCTTCCGTCCGGGCCAACCCTTTTTGGGAAAAAGCTCGTAGAACTCGTTACGACAGCTGCGCATTACCACACGCATACTCTCGCCGAGAGCATGGGTATAGTAAGCAACATCCTCATCGTATTGAGCCTTAGCAGCCTCAAGATCGCGATCCGCCACCGATTGTGCCGCCAGAGAGTCGTTGAGCAGCTCTTTCGCGCTGTCCCTTTCAACGGTTATCTCCTCCACCTAGGCGATTTTGACGCGCGCTTCCTCCAGCTCAGCCTCAAGGGCGGTAACGCGCTCATTTGCAGCCTGTAAGTCCTCCTAGACCCCTTCCAGTTGGCCGATCCGCTCAGTCACCTCGGCCAGGCTCTCCTTCAAAGAACCGGCAGTAGAAGTCGCCGCATCCGCTCGGCGCTAGAATCAATAAACAGTAAAAGGTTTCAGCAGGATCGCGAGGCGATGGTCTGAATTAAAAAAAAAAATAAATAAAGAGAGGGGGAGAGAGACAAGCGGATAAATACCTTCTCCTCGTTGTGATAACGAGTAAGATCCATGCGCAGGGACCGTAAGTTCTCTGCCTCCTCCTTCAGCTTCTGGTTTTCCTCTTGCATGTGCTTGCATGCAAAGAACAGGTCGCCGAGCTCGGCAAGTGCCTATATGACAGAATAATTATGAGAGGGATAAGAGAAAAAGTGTCGAACCATGGCAACGGAGTGAAACGGGCAAGCCGATGGAAAACATTCTACAATACCTGAAGAAGTCGGCAAGAGGTCGCTCCATGCAAATCGGGGATCTCCGAGCCTTCTCCAGGGGCGGTAACCCCCTCATAGATGCCCCGGGAGAATTCCTCCGCAATATCACTCGCCATCCAGGGTGATATGTGGGATGCCACCGGATGGACGACTACGAAGTAGGGCAGGCGAAAGCGGCCCTCACCCTCGCGACCGGCAGGGGCAGGGCGATCAAAGACAGCATTCGCCCGTTCTGTCCAGCCAGCTCGGCGGGCGTGATCAACGTTAACCGAGGGCGGTCGGGAATGGTCACGAGCGGGCTCAGTGGGGCGAAGATCAAGCTCCGCAGCAGGCTCTGACTCGGGATGTGCTGGGTCCCGGGGAGGAAGAATAGGCTCGTTAGGGAGGTAGGAGTCGTCATATGCCAGAGTGTCTTCGGGGAAGGCTGATCATTGTCTTCTCGAGGAGATTGGTGACGTGAGCGACGGAGCGGGGTCTCAGTATCATCATCCTCAACTTCCACCACGGGTGGGGGGGGAAGGAGGAAGGCGACTGGAGCTCTCGCCCGTCTTCTTTCTCGGCTTAGAAGCCCCTGCTTTCTTCTTTCTTTTGGTGGAAGGGAGGCCTTCTTCCGCCTTGGTTGTTTTCCTCTTCCCCTTAGACTTCTCAAGGGAGGCTGAGTAGAAGTGGGAGCGGCTAAAGCGGGCTCTGAGCGTGCAGGGCGAGTCTCGCCAACAAGCCCGCGTGCGGTGGTGGTGAGGAGACAGCCAGAAAGGCTCACGGATCCTAAACAGAAAATAGACACAAAAAAAAAATTATTATATACAATAAGAAATTAATACATGTGTGAGCATAACAGGCAAAAATAAGAAGCAAGAAGACGTGGGCGGCGATATGAAGTTTGCGTATTTCCTAAAGGATGCGCACCGGCGATCCAAGGGATAAACAAAGACCACACTAACTAAGGTAGGGGAAAGCAATCAGCATCACCTATGCATAAAATATACCTCCTCGTATCCCCGCTTGAGCATTCCTCAGGCCAGAGGTGGTCGATAAGTGATGGCAGTCAAGAAGGATCTGGCGACGCAGGAGTATTTCCTCAGGAGTAGGATCGAGCTCGGTGTTGAAATAGCTCATGTCGCCAGAGGACCAGGTGGAGGGAAGTAGTGAAGCCCAGTGGCGATCCGTGTCGATGGGGCGGAAGTAGAAAAACAAATGATACCAGGTGGGGCGAGGCTTTGGAGATGAATAAGTGCCCTTTGCGGAAAGATCAGTCCGGCGAACAAAGCTAATGTCATTTGACGTGTGTTTGGCATAGTGAATCAGTTGAAACAGCCGAAGGGTGGGGGCGATTTCTTAGCCACACAACTGTGGTGAACCTAAGATCGTTGTTCGGGTTCAAACAAATAACTAACAAAGCTCACAAAAGCTAGGGTAGATCGTATTCCAGGGGTCTTCTAAGATTGACTACTTCAAAACTGGCAAAATACTCGAAAGTAAACAAGATGTGCGTGGTGTGAGTTCCACGACTTCTACTCTAAGAAAAGCAGAGAAATTAAAAGAAATTAAACTAAAGCAGATTGGAAATTAGGGTTTGAAAACAAGGATGACAGACGAACTTAGACTTTGAATCCCCCTTCGTTCCCCAGAGCATTGGCAATCAACAGATCAGCGGATTTCGATTCTCATTCAATCAATTACTAAGACACCACCATAACTCCTTACCCTTAGGTTTAAGACCGGCGAACGTTCGCTCTATCCGTTCTAACTACCAAGATTAACTAGCCGCCTGGGTACGGTCGCCTCTCGCAACGACTTAATTAATTGGCGTAATTACTAATGATTAATGAGTTACTCTTGCAGTGAATTAACCCTAACCGGTTCCTACGAAAGGCACACTCCAATTATAAGGTTAGTTGTTCAATTAGATGTTCTAAAGTAAGGCGAGCGTTCGCTTCTATCCTTAGCTTAACCAGAATCTAATCTAGGTGATCAATCCAGACAAGAAACATGAACAATGAAGAACGAATCAAACATGAAAAAGAACTGATTGAATTTTGAATCTAATCACCGCCGATCCGTGACCGCTTTAAAGCCCTGGGTCACTTAGGGTTCATCTAGTCTAAGCTCTAACGATTTTAGCTACTCATGATTATTACAAAAGCAACAAAGACAAAGAAAGAGTTCATCATTCAGAGGAAGAACAGAAAAGAATCTGAAAAACCTAATTTAGACGACTCTGACAGACTTCAATCTTCGATAAATAACACTCCTAGCTCCGATTCGTCGAGGTGGAAGGGATGGCGTCACGATCTCTATCCGGCTCTTCGAACTCTAACTCTTTGCTCCAGAACTTGAGAGGATTCTCTGAATTCTGATCTCGAAAAGTTGTATTTTGCGAATTATGATTGTCTCTGAGGTATATCTGTTTTGGGCCACCGGGTTAAGTATAAATACTTAACCTTAAATTAGCCAGATCAGCCTGATATTTTCGCCGAAAATAACAAGGTATTTTCGGCAAAAATCCTTGTGTAAATGGCCGGTCACTCAGCTGCTTCTTCTGTCCTTTTCACCGAATAGGTTCTCGGTCCGAAAACATATTGTTTTCGCCGAAAATATCCTTCAAGTGGCATCAGTCGATTTGTGATGTTATTTTCGCAGAAGACCATAGGTCATTTTCGCCGAAAATGTAAGTGTGAATGGGCAGACTTTTAGTTTGACTTGATCGGCTCCTTGGATCGATTCCGGTTTGATTCCTCGAGGTTCCAATGCCTTAGACACGTCCATGGCTACTTTATTTGATGGCAAAAACCTGTGCTAACACAAAAACACTAGAAAACCATCAAATAGACCCGAAACGGGCCAAGGTAACACAAATGGCACGAGATAGGGCAATCGATTGAATATTCGTTATTCTACCCTAAAAACCATGTCTTAAGCAAAGAAATGTCGCTTAAATGAGGCTGATAATCACGTCAGATCGAGTGTCATCAAACTGCACTCAAAGGCAGAGGCCGAGGCCCAGCACCCGACATTGAAGGCACCAAGGGAGGCACCAAAGCATTGAAGCAGATCAATTACAAACGATGACAGAGGAAGGCGAAGACCGTTGGTGAAAGCCTCAGTCCAGATGTCGTGCCACCCAGGCGGGCAATTGCCGATGGTAGAAAGGCGGGAAGCCACAGCGAACTCCCAGGAGGATGGGAGCATGGCGAACGGGAGAACGCGGGCAATTCTCTCCACTGATCCCGAGGGAAAATAGCCCGGGCCAACAACCGTGCGCTCATCGCAGGCGGCTCCCGACCACATGGACCGCCAGTTGCCAATGGAATAAGACCCGGTGACCTTGTTTGCCTCAGGGTCAATCTCGACGCCATGACGATCCCGTTCGAATCCTATTTGGTGGGGACCCCAGAAAGGAAGGGCGGAGATTCATCAAAAGTTTCCTCCGCCTCGTCAGAAATCTGGGCGGAAGAGTTTTCGGCCAAGGGTGGAAGATTTAGGGGTACCCGTTCAGGGGATTGATTAGAAGATGAGGGAGAGGGTGAAGGAGAAGGTGAAGGGTCAGTACCCGCGGAGTAAGAATGGCTTTGGTTCTGGCTATCGGTGTCGGAATCCATGGTTCAAGAAAGGTAACAAGAAGCGGAATGAAAGAAAAACACACAACAGGGAGTAGGACTACAATGAGAGTGAGAAGGAAAGGAGGAGTCACGTACCAGGTGGGCGTCGGGGAGCTCCAGACATCTGAAAAATGAAGTAAGGGGGAGGAAGGGTCGTTTTCTGGTCGTCGAAAGAAGGAGGAGGTCGTCGGGAGAAGGAGGAAACAGTTGAAGCAAAGGGACAGTAAAAATAGTGAGAGGAGGCGGCAGAGAAGGAGTAAAAAAGGAGGAAGACGGTAAGAATAGGGTTTATATAGGAAGTTTAGTAGGCTGGAAACGGAACCGTCGCGGTGGATGAGTGGGGACCACGCGCGGCTGATGGGATGTGCTGGCGGGAAATGGAACCGTCGCGGCATTTGATTGGGGGCACGCGCGGTTGAGATGACGTCTGGAAGGATAAGGTAATGATGACTTTTGGGCAATTACTAAAATACCCCGATTTCCCCAGCGTCTCCGGTAAGTTAGAAAGTAAAAGACCACAATACCCTGAGAGATAGAGGAGCACGTGAGAAACGAAGGTCAGGCGTGGTTGGCAGCAGCGATAAAGGATCGAAGGCGATATAAGACACGAAAACAAGGGCGATCTAACAAAAGGCCAAAGGCCAAGAAATCAAGGCGATGAAGGAAAGCAGGGGCGACAAAGCGACATGGCACAAGCGGCCAGAAGCCCTCAACCAAGCATAGCTCGGCTAAGGGCTTGGGGGCAATTGATGGGTCATCCTGCGGCGATCACAAGGCAAGCGGTCCAAGCTATAGGTAATCCCTCAGCCAAGCAAAGCTCGGCTAAGGGCTTGGGGGCAATTGATGGGCCCGGCCCGACGGAATCTCAAGGGCCCACACGGCGGCCCACACGGCGGCCCACCGCGTCCTAAACACAGCCACTAGTGCTGAGGAGTTGGACCTAGGCGACAGTCCAGGCGGGCCAAGCAAGCAGGCCAGGAAGTAGAGGGAGGCCCAAAGCGACGGCCCAGTCTCGGCGGCTCTTAGGGTTCCAAGACAAGACGAACACGTGTCAACATCCTACGGAGACTACGAACGAGTGGCCAGGATTCAACCTTGGCGACCAAGACAGGCGTACTATAAATACCCCGTACACCCCATTAACCGGAGGATAACACTTTTACCCAGCGGACAAAACGCTCTGCGGTACGTAACTCGCCTCCCTTCCCATTCCTTAAACTGATCGCCTCCCTTTCCCTTGAACTAACTACCCCCTTCATCACTTACGAGGTACACCACCCCCGGAAGACCAACAAGCTTGGGCTTCCATTATTGGGCCAGGCGACGAGGCTGGAACAGTTTTAGAATTGGTTTGTGAACTAACAAACTAAGAATGCAATTTAAATCAACTAAAGCAAGTAAACAAGAAAGCAGATTTTGGTTTCAAAGATAGACTAAGGCGGTTGTTTAGACTCGAATCCATTCTAGTTCGGTTTAGATGGATATTGCAATGCAATTTCAGTTTATTATACTTCGATCACTCGATAATTCCTTTGATATTCTCTACTCCTTGGTCGGGACGCAGAGAAACTATCCTATCAAACCTACAAGTTCCTATGGTCAAGATAACTCGCAAATTGTCAAGAATGCACAAAGAGCAATGAAATGTCACGAAGCTATGCAAAGAGATTAGGTTCACCGGCCCTATGGTCAAGACACCAGCTAATCCTAACGACCTCGTAAACTCTAGAATGATTCACGTCCATGGTCAGAACCGCAAAATCAAAAATGAAACAAGAACTCTATGATATGGTTAATCAACGGATTCATAGAGCTTCAAATTAGGGTTTAGGAGAAATCACATCAAATGTCTGAATAAACCCCAATTAACATAAACGGGTTAAAAATCCGACATCATCCATACAAATCCTCACTAACGCTTCATCTAATTTAAACAACCCTAAGAGATTTAGCAACTCATGGCAATGGAAGAAATCAGAGATACAATGGAAAAGAAAATTAGAGAAGAAGACATCTTACTCCAAAAAAACCTAATCTTGATGACTCTAAGAAAACTCCTGAGCTAATCCTCGTTTCTTCTCGCTCAATCGTCACTCCAAAATCCTCTCCCGAGAGTGTCTGGTTCGTCGAAGTCAGAATGAAGAATCAAGTCTGTCTTTTTCCTCAGACTTAAAAATCCTACTTTGCCTCTGCAATCCGGATAGTTCAAAAGTGCGTCGACGCACTTTTGTTGGGTCGATATAATTTTCCAGAGCGTCGCTGAAAAAGTGCGCCTGGAAGCACTTGAAAAGTGCTCCGGCGCACTTTTGGAGCTGGGAAAAATAATTCTAGCTCCATGCTTCTTTTGATGATTCACACTTCGTCTGAACTCCGAATTGGTCCCCGTTTGAAGTGTCGAGCTCGTGAAAAGGTTTCCACAATGTGGTAACCTGAAATCTCAAGAAAAACAACTCGAAATGACATAAAATGACCCAAAAGAGGGCCATAGGATAATAACACACAATTTTCACGAAAGTTCCTAAAAACTATCACAAATAGGTGTACAAAGAGGGGAATCGCTCAAATGTGGTGAGATAAACATGGTTAATCTAACGTCATCAGAAAACAAGAAACAAGGAATGAAGTAAATCACTTATTGATAAGCAAAACAATAAAACATATATCAATCATGGTTTCACATATAGCATGCAAATCCATATACTCCTAAGCATTCATTCTAGTTCTCCTAGGTTCATACTAGTAATAAACCTAATTGATACGATATAACAACTTGGTATGGTGTGTCAATCCATCACCGATTCTGGTTGATGGAACTCCAATACTAACTTCTCTGTCAGAATCCTATTTCAAAACGATCTCCGTATCACGAACCGTGTACGATATACATTTAATTTTAACGTAATCTTAATTAACCCAGGCGTTTTTGTTTTCTTAAAGTGTTAAAAGGAGATAAGTATGAATGATGATAATGATTCCCTCTTTTTTGGTGAGTCAGGTGATGGGATTCACCCCATTGCCACACTAATCTTCTTTTTTCTTTTTTCTTATATTATTATTCTTATTATTTAATAATTGATATTACATGAAATTGATCGATATTTCTAGTACGATCGGAACGGTATGTTACATTAGTTGTTGGTGTCTAGTTCGTTGCATACATAAACTTGTTGTCATATTCCTCCTTGTTTATATTATAGAATGAGACCTCCTCTCTTTCGACATAGACACATAAATATTGGTTCCAACACCTTATTCGACTCAAAAAACAATATTATTCCGCTTCTTATTCATCAATAGAAACCCAATAAAAAGTTCTAAACTCAACATTTTACATTGTCACGAGAATGTATATTAAACTACATGTTCATGAATTCATACACTCATAATTATATTCAATGCAACAAATTAAACAAAAAAATACAACTTTCCACATTGATAAATAGAAGAATTCCTCCTTGAACTCATTGTAACGATTTGACTTGTGAACCCTTATTTTCTTCCCAGCAACTACAACAAATGGTTGTTCATCGACATAGCTGCATCGAGTTCAGAAAGCCTCGTGGTTATTCATAAATATTGGCAACAACTTCTCTTTCTTCAGCATTTTCTACAGCGTGGTAGGCACAAAAGAAGTTGATGCAAGAACCTATGCAAAACCAGAAGAATAACAAAAATTACAAAAAGAAAATGGCCAATCACGTAAGATGTAGAAAAATAACAATATACTTACTATGACTTCGATATTCTGGTAAATTACTAATCTGATTGCATGTATAGTATTTGTGATGTGACATTTTTTCTTCTTTTTTCTGTGACAGAGGAATGAATAGCTCTAATAGGAAGAAATTTTTCATTGGACATGGTTAGAAGTGAAAGAAAAGTACATACGACTAACTTTCTTATAGATGACGGGTATGAATATATTAAATTTAATATTTTTGTCAAAGATAGGTTGTAGATTTATAGGAGATACGAATTCATTTTTAGAATAATTAAAATGGAAAGAAAAAAAATATTTTGGTATGTTTAGTAGGTAACATAAAATACATGGAAGGGAATTTAATATAGATTGTGATTCTCTCCTTCTTTTTATGGAAAAATATCTTCAATTTTTATTATTTTAGAAATATAATTATTATATTTACATTGTATCTAAAATGTTATATAATTTGATCATTGTCCTAGTTATTTCTTTTCCAAATAGATTCTACCCTACATTAGAAATATTTCATTAAGAATATACATGCTTTTTTAAAAAATATTATGCAATTTTATCATCTAACACTAAAATGTCACGATAACATATGTATTTACTATCTGCGCTCGCAGCTACTGTTGTCGTCACTCAAATTTCATAAAAAAGTGTTTGATGCACACATATGCTTCGTTGATGAAAGAAATTCAATCAACTTCATCTCAAGCGCCGATTTCGAGCGCATGAATACTTGTTTAGGTCTTCGCCAAAAATGATTACTCCAAAGCTTTTCGCACGAGTTAGGTTTTTCTCGCGCCGACATTAGTTTACCCAAAGAAGTGAATCAAGTAATGGTTTTTGGTGGATTAGAGAGCATATGCAATGTTGTTATAGTTTGAGAAAAGAAGGAAGTTAGGGTTTTAAAGAAGAAGATGAGAGTTTGTCGAGGAGGAGGAGAAGAAACCCTAAAGAACCAAATTGGAATATTAATTCTTCATACATTAACCATAGTTTATCAATGCTATTTAAATACCCTAGCTAAACCGAATAAGTTACTAACAACCAAATAAACAAATTTAAAATAACCCTGAGAAGTGGTATCCAATTATTTCTTATCCCTTTCTCCTTGAACTCATTGCTTGTCGAGATGTTATTTATCGGCGTTGGTATACAAGTTCTCTAAACTTTGACATTGAAGGCGATGTGGAACAAGTGTCCCTTCTTGTTCTCTCTAGGTATTTTTCTCTGGCCATAGGAGGGACAGTTGAAGAGATCATCTAGCCGCTGGTAGTGGCCGAAAGTATTCACCTCTCTTGGTCCATCGGTCCGCAAATCGAGTCGTCTATTTTGTTACACGCTTAACTCTTACATATCTCTCAAGGATGTTGTCGGTAGTCCTCACTCCATATGGATGTGATGTTATATAAACCAATTATGGTCCTCTTTCAACAACTTCAGTTATTCGATGACTATTCTTCACATGGTATCATAGCTTTATGACTACAGGTCCTGGTATCGTAGCTTGTTAGCCTGAATATAACAATATCTTGCATAAGACTTAGTGGACCTTTGCAATCCCTTTTATTGGCTTTTATTTTGAGAATACGTGTTAAATAATGTTGTAAAACTCAATTATAGATGCAATGGTCCATGACAACCATAACAATTATCTTGCATAAGACTTAGTGGACCTTTGCAATCCCTTTTATTGGCTTTTATTTTGAGAATACGTGTTAAATAATGTTGTAAAACTCAATTATAGATGCAATGGTTCATGACAACCATCTCATTTGCTTTTCGATGTCATCATTGAGGATATTTTTTCGTTATGTTTCTTCTCTTTCACACTTCCATTTCAACCATGTCCACCAGGTGTACATATAATAGAGTTATCGATATCATGACAAAGAAAGCTCTTGTCTCTGTTTCTCCTCCAAGGGGGGTTTGATTTCCTTTCTTGACTTGTATCGTCAGACTTTGTTTCATTTCGTTCAATCAAAATTTTCATATGATTACATGGCATACTTAAAATCAACAATCATGATTCATTGACGAAAGTAGTAGCTCGAAACCAGAGGCTAGAGTCGAATGGACTGGTACATTCGAAATCAACCATATATGAAAACTTTACATCCTACTATACAAGGCAAGGTGTAGTATCTTAGTGTATAGACAACCTGCACTTGCCTGTGTTAAAGTCTCTCCTTACTGTATATATATTGCTAATCACAATCTAACAGTCATTCAGCAAATGACAGCCAGTTAATAGTCAGTCGATATGAAGATCTGATCGAACTTATTCCCTCTTGTTTTCCTCCAGATCTTCTATGTACATACACGTAGTATTCCGATGCAGCTGGTGGTGGTGGTGCAGCAGTTAGCAGTAACTTCCTCTCCTTCCTAGTCTCAACGTTGTTGACGTTGTGGCTACGTCTCCGCCACCCACCTTAACTCCGCCCCCGACTGCAAATGGAATCATCATCTCCTACACTCACACTATGCGTCAAAGTCCCTCTTGGACTAGAGAGTGATACCTACTAAGCTCGAGCATAGCTCAAACTTAGTAGCAGGAACTGCCTTCGTCATCATATCAGCTAGATTGTCATGAGTGTTGATCTTGGTCATCTTAACCTTTCCTTCGGCAATGACCCATCGAATATAATGATACTGATGTCAATATGCTTCGATCTCTCATGATACATCTGATCCTTTGTAAGACAAATCGCACTTTGACTATCATAGAATTAAGAATATAGTGATGCACGAACTATCTCCAAGAAACTCAACATATATCCCCTTCAACTAAACAATTTCCTTACACGCTTCACAAATAATCGTGTACTATGCTTTTATAGTACTCAAGGCAGGATATCTCTGCAAACTAGCTTTCCAACTCACAACACAACCACCAATGGTGAAAACAAAACCTGTGAGTGGTCTTCTATTATCCAAGTCTCCACCATAATCTGCATCAACATAGCCAACAAATCCACTCATGGACTTCCAAACTACAAGCAAGCTTTAGAAGTACCATGAAAATGTCTGAAAATCCACTGCATATACAGCTTGTTAATGCTCTCTACCGGGTTCACTACAAGAAAATGGAATTTTAACATCAATTTTCTAACAGGGGACAAAAATTCGCTATTAGCTAACTACCGACAGACAACCGCTGTTAGATATCCGTTGTTAGCTATTTAATTCAGGGGGCGCCAAAATATCCTACCTTAGCGGAAAATTGAAATTTTTTGGGGGAAACCTAGCAGCGGATATGAACTGCTGTTAGGTTATCCGCTGTTAGGTTTTGCTGATGTGCCAATCCGTGTGCCCAACCCCAGTAAATCACATTCTCTTTCAGATTTTCTCCTTTATTTTTCTCTTCTCTTTCTCTTATTTTTTGTTAGATTTTGTTCTTGTATCTTAGGACTTGTAGAAGAACAAAGAAGAAGGGGAATTGAAGAAGGAGAAGAAAGAAAAAAGAAGGAATCAATAAGAAGAGAATAGAAAAGAAGGAAGAAAAATAAGAAGAGAAGAAGAAGAGAATAAATAAGAAGAAGAATACGAATAAAAAGAAGAGAAAATAAGAAGAGAAGAAGAAGGAAGAAGAAGAAAGAAGAAGAAGAAGGAGAAGGAAAGAAGAAGAAGAAGAGAAGGAGAAGAAGAGAAGAAGAGAAAAGAGAAGAAGAACACAGAACGCAACCCTAACAACGGATAAAGAATCCGCTGTTAGGATTTTTAACAGCGAAACTTAATGGCGGACGCTTATCCGATATTTGCTAAGCTTATGTTACTGAACCTAACAGCGGACAGGAAACTGCCGTTAGGATTTCTAACAACGGCCTATCCACTGCTAAAAAAAATAAATATATGATGTTAAACTAGTGTGTTTTTTGTAGTGGTTAGCCACAGTGGCGGAGGCAACTCATATCAAGGGGGTCAGCTTACACCCCTCAACCAAAAAATTAAAACAAAAACCCAATAGCTACTACCACCAAAAATTGAACAGATGACATTTTGATTAATAGACAACACCTTACCACTCAGCTCCCAGATACTTGCTATCTATGTGTGAGAAATAATATATCTATATTAGTGTAGTTAAGTAAACAATAATCCTAATTAATTAGCAGCCGACCTTTCAATTTTTTTTGCTTTCTCCCTCCTAAATAGATCATGTTTCTTGGGAATAAATCGCATGGGTGATCAGGGGTTAAATGACACATTAGTTATATACATTGAGAGAGATATGGCTGTTAGATTAAACACTGAATGTGTCCTTCAACATTTTTGAATATGAAATCGGGACGTGGTTCGTTGTAATTGTAAACAAGGTGAACGCTTCGGCACCCCCACTAAAAGTGGGAGTACGTCGGTTACCCCACTGACGTTTGTGCTATCTAGAGTGGTAGTTTCATTGAATCAATTTTTTAACAATAGGTTTAATCTTAATAAGTCTAAATTTAGCTTGGTTGAATTTTTTAGTCATCATAGTATAAGATTACACTCGATGTTCTTCAGGTTTCCTTCTACAACTTCATTTTCTTCCAATATGATAGATAATCATCTCTACCAAATTAGTTTTTCGTTCAAAACGCTCTATCTGTCCTTTAATGACATGTAGATTCTTATCCTCGAAAAAACAAGATATTATAAGCATGTTTATTCATCGAAACATTAGTTGGGGTAACTGGTACCCTCACTTTTAGTGTGTGCACCGAAGCGTTACCCTTGTAAACAAATGTTTTATATTATATGAACATTGTGTTTACAGTTTAATAAGATAATTTTAGTTTATTTTTTTCAAGACATTAATCGACACCCCTAAATCTAGATCCTGGCTACGCCACTGGTTAACCATGTATCTACGCAAAGCATGTGATAAATTAGGACGAGAGGAAACCATAACATACATTAGGAAACCAACAACACTTGAATATGTAATTCTAGACATTAAAGAAGCTTATCTCCATCTTTGTACTTTACAACATACAATGTTATCCAGAACTACATATAATCACCAGCTAGCTCGTCAATCAAATATCATTTCCCCTAACCCTAATTTGCATAGTTTCACACGAGTTGATCCAACTACTTGACTCCTAATTATCACAAGAAGAAAGGATATGGCACTAGTTGTAACACCCTAACCCATACGTGACACCTAATCAAAGAGAGTTAACCAATTCGTAGCGGAACATGACTCGGGTGTTGCATTAGCTTAGCTTGCATGATTACTTGATATTTATCCTGAAAATTTGGCATGAATTATTCTTATGTGGGCCAAATAATTTCTCCTAATCATGTCTACATAGAATGTTCGTCGCAAACTATTCTCATATTTAAGTTATGGTTACCTACTTTACTGCTATCGTTGATTATATTATATAGACCACATTTAATATAAACGAATAAGTGCACATGTTACATAATACAAACCATAGACATTTGTATTTACACCTTGCATAAATGGCTAATACATGCATGAAAAGTATTTAAAGCATTTTAAAGAAAAAGTGTGGATCACTGGTCAAGTGGGTGCTTCTCCTGCCAGCTAGTCTGCTCACCCAAAAGGACAAGCAGAGAAAAAAGACAATAAAGAGAAATGGTCAGATCATACATGAGTGAGTATAATTATAACATCGTGAGTTCATAACAAAGCATACCCTAACATGTATATCTAGCACTCAAGCCAAAACACTAAGACTAAACCTCATCTATCCTGACATCCCAATAGCCAAATGACTCAACCATCTTGACTTATGCATATGCGTTTGATCATATTTTATTTATTAGCCGCCTGACAACTCCTATGCTATTAATTCTTTGGACTTACATACATATATCACACCACTTCGAGTGTGATCATATTATACATACTTATTTTTCACACCACTAGGAGTGTGATCATATCATACTTACTTATATCAGCAACATTCAGGGTGTGATCATATCATGCATACACTACAAGAAAAAGGTATTTTAGTCACAGTTTTTTTACCCTATTAGTCACGGTTTCAACCATGACTAAAAAAATTAGTCACGGTTTAAGAAATCGTGACTATATTGATCAAATTTTGTCACGGTTTTTATGTAAACCGTGACAAATATTGGTCACGGTTTACATGAAAACCGTGACCAATATTAGTCACGGTTTACAATAAAACCGTGACTAATATTAGTCACGGTTTTCATGTAAACCGTGACTAATATTGGTCACGGTTTTCATGTAAACCGTGACAAATCCAGTGACTAGAGTGTTTATAAGAAGTTTTGAGTGACCCAAATTGTAGCAAACTCAAAGTTAGTGACTGCAAATGTAAATTATGGTAATTACGAACTAGTCACTCTACTTTTTAGGGTTTCTAATAAGTCATTAATTTATTTATTTTGTCAATGGAACAAATAATAAAATTTTACATTTTTAATTAATTAGAAATAAAAAATTACAATTTTATTTAATTAATAAATAAAACATTACAGATTTTAATTAATAAAAAAATAAATAAATGTCGTTGCCGTCCATTGTCGTTGTCATCCGTTGCCGTCAACGCCATTGTTGCACCGTCGTCAGCCCCTTTTGTTGTTCGGATCTGGAACTAGAGGACGGCGGTGGTGGTGATTACATCTGTCGGTCGGCGACGGCATAGGAAGAAAGAGAAGGACGGCGGCAATGAGGAGAACGGTGGCGAGGAGGTGGACGACAACGATGGTGATGTCGTTTGTCGTTCGGCGACAGCGGAGGAGGAAAGAAGTACGGCGGCAATGAGGAGAACGACGGCGAGGAGGAGGATAGCGATGGTGATGTCGTCTGTCGGGGACGGCGATGAGAACGGCAGCGATGGCGGCAAGAGGAAGAAAGAGATGGCGGTGGAGATGGTGATGGCAGTAAAAACGACGGCGATGGCGGGGATGACAAGAGGAAGAAAGAGATGGTGGTGGAGATAAGAGGATAAAAGGAAGAAAGAGATGGTTTGTACAGAAGGATGGCAAGAGGATAAGAGGAAGAAATATAAGATTAATTAGGAGAGGAAGAAAGAGAAAAAGAAAAAGTTAAGAGAGGGGAGGAGGAATTTCGTGTAAGGTGAGAAGGGGGAAGCACACGGATTGCCACGTTGGCAATCCATGTTTCTTTGGAAGTTTCTTTTGTCACGGTTACTAGGAAACCGTGACTAATTTCGTCACAGTTTTTCGAAAACCGTGACAAAATTACTCACGGTTTGTTAAGAACCGTGACTAATTAGTCACAGTTTCCTAAAACTGTGAAAAAATTAGTCACGATTTCTCTAAATCGTGACGAAATTAGTCACGATTTCACTAAATCGTGATGAAATTAGTCACGGTTTTTAAAAACCGTGACAAATAAACCGTGACCAATCTACCTTTTTCTTGTAGTGATAATAGAGTAATATAATAGTATAGGGAGCCCTAATTGCTATATGAACGACCGTGAGACCCAACCATACAAGACTTATATTCTTGTTCTAGATTCTTGACTTAATAATTCTTAATCTTAACTTATTCATTTGATGCACTTGACTTGTAGATTCTTGACATAGAAAAACTTGACATGACTTATAAATATATTAGGAGACCCATAGTAGTACTTCATCGGGTCTAGCCCTCGTACCGGGTCATTCCCCTGATCATGAATCCAATACCGTAATCAACACTAACATGGTAAATAATGACATAATGGGAAAATTACGAATCATAAATATAGTGAACATATTAAGGAGCTTAAAGGAAACAAGAAATGAATCAAGTAAATCACTTATTGATAAGCAAAACAATTAAAACATATATCAATCATGGTTTCACATATATCACGCAAATCCATACAGTCCTAAGCATTCGATCTAGTTCTCCTAGGTTCATACTAGTAATAAACCTAATTAATACGATATAACAACTTGGTATGTCGTGTCAATCCATCATTAATTCTGGTCGATGGAACTCCGATACTAACTTCTCTATCAAAATCCTATTTCAAAACGATCTCCGTATCACGAACCGTGTACGAATATACATTTAATTTTAACGTAATCTTAATTAACCCAGGCATTTTTGTTTTCTTAATGGTTAAAAGGAAATAAGTATGAATGATGATAATGATTCCTTTTTTGGTGAGTCGGGTGATGGGATTCACCCCATTGCCACACTAATCTTCTTTTTTCTTTTTCTTATATTATATTCTTATTATTTAATAATTGATATTAGATTAAATTGATTGGTATTTCTAGTATGATTGGAACGGTACGTTACATTAGTTGTTGGTGTCCAGTTTGTTGCATACATAAACTTGTTATCATATTCCTCCTTGTCTATATTATAGAATGAGACTTCCTCTCTTTCGACATAGACACATAAATATTGGTTCCAACACCTTATTCGACTAAAAATAATATTATTCCGCTTCTTATTCCTCAATAGAAACCCAGTAAAAAGTTCTAAACTCAACATTTTACATTGTCACAAGACGGGAATGTATATTAAACTACATGTTCATGAATTCATACACTCATAATTATATTCAATGCAACAAATTAAACAAAAAAAAATTAGAAAAATTCCTCCTTGAACTGCATTGTGACGATTTGACTTGCGAACCCTTGTTTTCTTCCCACCTACTACAACAAATGGTTGTTCGTTTACATAGTTGCATCGAGTTCAGAAAGCCTCGTGGTTATTCTTAAATATTAGCGACCACTTCTCTTCCTTCAACATTTTCTGCAGCGTGGTAGGCACAGAAGAAGTTGATGCGAGTGCCCATGCAAAACGAGAAGAATAACAAAAATTACAAAAAGAAAATGACCAATCACGTAAGATGTAGAAAAATAACAATATACTTACTATGACATCAATATTATGGTAAATTACTAATCTGATTGCATATATAGTATTTGTGATGTGACATTTTTCTTCTTTTCTTCTGTAGACAGAGGAATGAATAGCTCTAATAGGAGAACAAAATGTTCATTGGACATGGTAGAAGTGAAAGCAAAGTATAGATGACTAACTTTCTTATAGATGAAGGGTATGAATATATTAAATTATAATTTTTGTTGAAGATAGGTTGTGAATTTATAGGAGAAATGAATTCATTTTTTGAATAATTGAAATGGAAAGAAAAAAAAATTATTTGGTATGTTAGTAGGAAACATAAAATACATGGAAGGGAATTAATATAAATTGTGATTCTCTCCTTCTTTTTATGGAAAAATATTTTCAAATTTTTTGTATTTTAGAAATATAATTATTATATTTACATTGTATCTGAAATGTTATATAATTTGATCATTATCCTAGTTATTTCTTTTCCAAATAGATTCTACCATACATTAGAAATATTTCATTAAGAATATACATGCTTTTTTATAAATAATTTATGCAATTTTATCATCTAACACTAAAATGTCACGATAACATATGTATTTACTATCGGCGCTCGTAGCTACTGTTGTCTTCACTCAAATTTCATAAAAAAAGTGTTTGATGCACACATATACTTCTTTGATGAAGGAAATTCAATCAGCTTCATGTCAAGCGCCTATTTCGAGCGAATGAATACTTGTTTAGGTCTTCGCCAAATATGATGACACCAAAGCTTTTCACACGAGTTAGGGTTTTTCTCGGGCCGACATTACTTTACCCAAAGAAGTGAATCAAGTAATGATTTTTGGTGGATTAGACAGCATATGCAATGTTGTTGTAGTTTGAGAAGAGAAGGAAGTTAGGGTTTTAAAGAAGAAGATGAGAGTTTGTCGAGGAGGACAAGGAGAAACCCTAAAGAACCAAATTGGAATATTAATTCGTCATACATTAATTATAGTTTATCAATGCTATTTAAATGCCTCAACTAAAGCGAATAAGTTACTAACAATCAAATAAACAAATTCAAAATAAACCTAAGACGTGGTATTCAATAATTTCTTATCCCTTTCTCCTTGAACTTATTGGTTGTCAAGATGTTATTTCTCGGTGTTGGTATACAAGTTTTCTAAACTTTGACATTGAAGGTGATGTGGAACAAGTGTCCCTTCTTGTCCTCTTTAGGTATTTTTCTCTGGCCATGGGAGTGATAGTTGAAGAGATCCTCTAGTCGCTGGCAGTGGCCTAAAGTATTCACCTCTCTTTGGTCCATTAGTCCGCAAATTGATTCGTCTATTTTGTGGCACGCTTAACTCTTATATATCTCTCAAGGGTGTTGTCGGTTGTCCTCACTCCATACGAACGTGATGTTATATAAACCAATTAGGGTTCTCTTCCAACAACTTCAGTTATTGGATGTAACTATTCTTCACATGGTATCATAGCTGTTGTTACTACAGGTATTGGTATCTTACCTTGTTAGCCCTCAATATAACAATTATCTTGCATAAGACTTAGTGAATCTTTGCAAGTCCTTTTATGGGCTTTCATTTTAGAAATGTTTCGATAGTAGTTCATAAAATCTTACGATTTTATGATGAAAAACTACGATTTCAATTTCACCCATGTTTCCGATTCCACGTGGAATCCCGATTTTGACTACATTGTCCGCAACTTCTACTCCGGCGACTCATCTCAGCTTCCCAAAAAATTCTTCTCCTTCAGATTGAAAAAAGACCCAACCGCTTCACATCAGCTCCATCTCCGCTTCTCATCAACATCAGCCGCCGAGTTCTTCTCTACCACATCAAAGACAAAGGATAGATTAAGAAATCTATTGATTTGAATATTTAGAATAGGAGGTTCATTAGAGAAGAGAGAATAAAAGAAGGGTTATAGAGGAGAAAATAGAAGATGGTTCTGGAGAAGAGAAAGAAGGAGACGGTAGGTAGGCGTATTAAATTAGGATTATGGGTTTTAAGAATTATTTATATATTAGGTATTATTGCATGTTGGTACTTATATTGTAGAAAAATGATTAAATGATACATGATTTTTTAAAGTAATAGTGCTACCAGTTTTTACGATTAAATCCCGGTCGGACCTTCAACCCTTAAACCTCTCGCTGGACTAGTTCGATGTCCGGTCCGGTCTTGACAACACTGATGATGACTCTATGACAATTTGAATTGTAATTAAATTTTTCTCATGGGTGATATCATATTCAACAAAACAAAATTAAAAATTACACCCAAACGAAAGAAAAAAAATTACACCGAAATATTCATTGTAATTAGTTAATAATATCTTCGTACATATGATGAACCAATTATTAAAGAAAAATGTCGACATTAACACTAATCTATACTAATATATATACATGGAAAACACTCCGGTGCACCCAGCTAGGTGGGTGCACCGAGTGCACCTGCTTGCATGTCGCGATCTCATCCGTCCGTTCAATCAACGGATCTCAAGCCTTTGAATTAAATAGGATTAAATTAATTAATTTTATTATTATTATATTTCCCTATAACCTAATTGCAGTATGATATCTACTCTTAGATAAAAGTACAATAAAGCCATTAAATTTTATAAACTGGATTAAAAAAAAACCCACTTGAATTTTCTGTCATCTTCAACCTAATCATCTCCCTAACTCAAGAAATAAACATTCAGTTCATAGTTCTTCTCCGTCGGCCGATAAGTAACACAGACACGACGGCAGCTCATCCCTCTCTAACCCAGATCCATTTTCGTGTAAAAATATACTTTTCTGTCTATCTAGCCTAGTTTACCGACGATCTTATTTCAACCGAATTGATGGCCTTAATCAGCTGAATCTTAATCGACGGAAGAAGACGCTGGCCGTGGAGGTCCCGACGGCCTAAAACGGCTGAATCCCAACCACCGACACTTTGATCTTCGGTGCTGGTGGCCTTAATCAGCCAAATCTCAATCGCCGGAAGAAGACGTTGACCATGGAGGGACCGACGACCTAACACGGCTGAATCCCAACCACCGACGCTGTGATCTTCAGTTTCGGTGACCTTAATCAGCCAAATTTCAATCGTCGAAAGAAGACATTGGCCATGGACATGGGCCGCCGGTGGTTTGGGTTGTCAATTTCTTTCTATGTTTGTCCCGCCGATTACCACGCCAACACGGCTTGGTTTAGTTGGTCTGATCTACTTGGGTTTGCAGAAAATGACAAGATTACAGAAAATTCAAGTGGGTTTATTTTAATCCAGTTTATAAATTTTAATGGCTTTATTGTACTTTTATCTAATAGTAGATATCATACTGCAATTAGGTTATAGGTAAATATAATAATAATAAAACTAATTAATTTAATCTTATTTAATTCAAAGGCTTGAGATTCGTTGATTGAACGGACGGATGAGATCGCGACATGCAAGCGGGTGCACCGAAGTGTTCACCATACATGCATATATAAAATCACACCCCTTTTATTCCTTCTCTCCTTAAGTATATGGAATCAACCAATCACAATTAACAAATTAACAAATTAATATTAAACACCACCAAATATTAATTATCTTTAGTGAAAAAGAGTTCAAACGTGGGCACCATCTTTCTCTTTCCTTTTTTGAATCCTAATTATAGATAATAATTAATAACTTCAGAAATTAAATATTCATTAGATTTATTTAAGAGGAAAAAAATTATGACAACAAAGAATGGTTGATTATTTTTCAATTATTTGTGCCAACATATTTGGGTTAATCAGTTATCCCAAAAATTAAATATTACTAATTAATAACAACATAAATATTTACTGAATTAGTATGTTCGAAACTCGAGATTTTTTAATAGGAGATTGAGAATTAAGAGAAATATGAAAATAAGAGAATCCGAGAATGGTAGAAAATTGTCAAATATGAAATCTGTCTATTACTTCTACTATATATATGGAAAACACCGATGACGTAGTATAACCAGTTACGCTGCTATGTGACAACATATTATTGGTTAAGAGAAAAAATTATTAAAATTATACATTTAGTCCATAAATATAAAATATAATACATCTTACACCCTAATTCATTGATATTCATTGATACCATTTAGGTAATCTTAGACTACATCTATATTAGTTTTGTTATCATTTTCTATTATATTAAACTTAATAATTTGATTGATTTTCAATTTGTGATGTCATCTACTTGATGTCTATCTACTCTGTTAATCGAGTTTGTTATTTTTTTAAATTAATATTTAATTGCGGTGTTCGACCAATAATATGTTGTAGCAGCGTAACTGGTAACGCCGCGTCATTGGAGCGTTCGGGATCTACTAACATTAGACCTTTTTTGTGTTGCCACCTAAGCCTATGGAGGCTTCTCCTTAAATGTAGGATATCAACAATTGAATTGTTTTTTTTATATATTTTCACTCTCTCTTTTTATATCTTTCTTTTCACTTTTGATTAGTTTTTATTCCATAACATTTTATGTGTTACTCAAAGTCTCAAACTTTTATTTTTTCATTCACAATTTTTTTTAGCATAATGATATAAGTTTTAATATATTTCATTTAACTTTTGAAAAAAAAAAGAGTATTCAAGGTCATCATGAGATGGCCAAACCAATAAACATTATTGGTATCTACTTAATACACTAAATTTTTTAAAGCATATCTAATTGTATTATTCACTAACATCGTTAGCGGGCTTAACACATGATTTCTTCAATCTTTAATTGTTACCTACTTAATTTAGTAATTCACTAAAAAATTTCAAACACACATAATTATATTATTCATTAAAATCGTTAGCATGCTTATCATATGATTTCTTCAAAATCTTCAATCATACCTACTTAATCAACAAAAAATTACAAGCACACCTAATTACATTACATTATTCTCGACATTGTTAGCGTGCTCAACATATGGTTTCTTCAAAATCTTACCTACTCAATCCACTAAAAAATTACAAACACACCTAATTACATTATTTCCGACATTGTTAGCATGCTTAACACATATGATTTCTATGAACTATATTCATCATAAATAAAAATAATGACTCATTTATCGGGCTTAAAGACCTGTTATCTTAGTCCCAAAAATTGTTGGTGCCACACAAAAAATGCAAGCAAATTTTTTTTCTCTAAAACTATAAATAATTAGTCCAAGTTATTTAAAATATTAAGCCTTTTCCAAGTAGGAAAAAGTTTTAATTAAGGGAAATTGCCTTCTTAGGGGGGGAGTACGAATTTTGGAGTATATATTAGATTTTTTAGAGAGGAAAGAACGGGATGGTAGACACTCTTCATTCTTCTTTCTTCCCCGACGAACCAGACACTCTCGGAGGGAGAACTCGGAGCTTTGAAGACACGATTGAGCGAGAGGAAGCAAGGATTCGCTCGGGAGTTTCTAAGATTCATCAGGATTAGGTTTTCTCGGAGTAAGATGTCTTCTTCTCCGGTTTTCTAGTTGTTTATGTGATTTCTTCTGTAGTGATGTCTGGCTAAACTCCTAGGGTTGTTTAGATTAGATGAAGCGTTAGGAAGGATTTTGTATGGATAATTTCGGGTTTCTAACCCGTTTATGTTAATCGATGTTTATTCAGACTTAGATGCGATTTCTCCTAAACCGTAATTTAAACGTTTTGATCCTAACAACTTGATCAATTGTTAGTTTCTCGAGTTTATCTTTGATTTGCGGTTCTGACCATGGACGTGAATCATTCTAGAGTTTAGGAGGTCATTAGAATTAGCCGGTGTCTTGACCATAGGGCCGGTGAAACTAATCTCTTTGCATATCTTTGTGGCATTTCATCGTTCTTGATTTCTTGCAAGTTAGCTTCCCACCCTCCAACCTCTTCTTCTTCTTTCTTCTTCCCACTTCCCATCCTCCAACCTTCTTCTTCTCTGAAACCAGATCTCTGCCTCCGCCGTCGTCGTCAATAATGGTATGCGATAGAATAAACTGAGGATCGAGAGAAGAGGGATGCTCCACTACCTAATAATCTCCGTTAATAAGAACTGATGAGAGGGTTTGGAATCGTTTGGGGTAGCTAGTTGCAATTATTGGAAATAAATTCCCAATTAATTGGGAGTAAAGTCGCCGAATTCCGTCCCTGGGTTCACTGTAACTAAACAACATATGGGAGTGGAGGAAGAAGACACTACCGCCATCGTCGTCAATAATGGTTTCTTCCTTAGCCCTCCACCGCCATCGTCGCTTTGATCCCTGCCTCCAACTCCGTTTCTCATCCGCCATCGAGCCTTGAAACCAGATCTGAAACCATAGTCTTTCCTCTCTCCTTCTCTCTACCTCTGACTCTGTTTCCCTTCCCGCCGCAGCATCGAGGCCTCCAATCAGCGAGATGCGGCGGCGGAGGGGTTGACGGTGTCTAGATCTGGCACGGCGGCTGTGGCGGCGCATCTGGCGACTACGAGCGAGGAGGAGGTACCAGCCAATGAGGAATCTGAAGTTGTTAAGTAGTAAGGAAGAAGAAGGAAGGAGAAGAGGAAGGTTAGCTCCTGTGGAAGCCGATACTCACTAGCAACGAAAGAGTCACCGGAGAAGACAAGAGACTGATTTGTTAACTCATAAAATTTCTAGACCAAGTTGCATAACTAGAAAACAGCAGTGACTGATTTGTATAACTGAAGGAATGAAATTGGGACCTTTTGTTAACTTTATAAGTTTATGGATTAAATTGCGTAACGGAAGGAGTTGAGGGTTTGATACTATAATTCAAGAAAAATATAAATTTAGTCACTGAAAAGTTTGAGTTTACAATTTGGTCACTAGTATTTGTCACAGTTTCAAACTGAACCGTGACCAATATTGGTCACGGTTTCTATAAGAACCATGACTAATATTAGTCACAGTTCACTATAAACCGTGACTAATATTGGTCATGGTTCACATATAAATTGTGACCAAATTGTTAGTCATGGTTTCTTCAAAAATCGTGACAAACACTACAAGAAAAAGCATCATTTGTCACGGTTTTTTGGTCACGGTTTTGTGAACCGTGACTAATTAGTCACGGTTTTAGAAAACCGTGACTAATTTGTCACGGTTTGTAGAAAACCGTGACTAATTTTGTCACGGTTTTCCAAAACCGTGACAAATTAGTCACGGTTTCTTAAGAACCGTGACTAATTTTGTCACAGTTTTCTAAAACCGTGACTGACTAAGTCAATCCACGCTGGCAATCCTCGATTTTTGCACTGACCAATCACTTTCTTCTCTCTTTCCTTTTCTCCTTCTTCTCTCTTTCTTTTCTCCTTCTTCTCTCTTTCCTTTTCCACTTCTTCACTTCTTCTCTCCACCGAGCTTTCTCTTCTCTTCTTCACTTCTTCTCCCTCTACTTCACTTCTTCTCTTGCCTCAGCCACTTCTTCTCCTTCACTTCTCTTCCCTCCTCCTCAATTCTTCTCTTTCTTCTCCCTACTTTTTCTCTCATATGGCTGTCGTCTTCTTCTTCCTCCACCACAAGGTCGCCGCCGCCGCCTTCTTACTCCACCGCGTCGCCGCTGCCGACACCTACTTCCTTCATCGCGCGACCGTCGTCGCCTTCTTCCTCCACCGCGCGACCGCCGCCGCCTTCTTCCTCCACCGCGCGGCCGTCGTCCTCCTCCGTACCGGCAGCGTCTTTCGGCACCTCGAGAATCGTGAGATTAGGCTTAGCAATGCCGTTCTCCTCCGTACAGGCAGCGTCTTCCGGCGGCGTTGAACTAGATCCAAACGACATGACCAAAATGGCGACCTCATAAAAAGAAGTGACCATTCTGTAGTGACCAAACCAAGATTATGAGACATTAAGTGACCAAGTTGCAAAACTGGAAAAGTTGAGACATTACTATTATAATTGGACATTTAAAAATGGAGTGACTGATTTGTAATATTAGTCACGGTTTCTATAAAAACCGTGACTAATATTAGTCACGGTTCCTTTAGAAACCGTGACTAATATTAGTCACGGTTCCTTTAGAAACCGTGACAAAAAAAATTAGTCACGGTTTCCTACTGAAACCGTGACAAAAAATGATCGATTTAGTCACGGTTTCAAAACCGTGACTAATTTTTTTTGTCACGGTAAAAACCGTGACTAAAGGCAAAAAAAACCGTGACTAATGTTAGGTTTTCTTGTAGTGAAAATAGGGTCAATCGTGACTAATAGGGTAAAAAAAACTGTGACTAAGATGCCTTTTTCTTGTTGTGACTAAAGACAGACGTAAATGTATACAAATGTCGGAGATTCAAACTAAAGAACAAATACGATACATGTTCTTCCCGAAGCAAGCTGTTTAGATGACGACGAAACTCACGCACCTCTTCGTTCTCCCGCTGCAGTTTCTTCCCGTAGGTGTACAAGTCACCCAACTCATTGCCCGCCTATGGGGGGAGGAAAAGTGAGATAAGGGGAGGGACGCATCAACTAAATACATAAAAGGTATGAACACAGGAAAGGTAAAGTATACCTGGAGAAGAAGAGACGAAGCAACATCGTGCAAATCGCCAAAGGCCGCCCCTTGGACGGGAGCATCGTGCTCATAGAAAACCCTGACTGTATACTCCTCAAACACATCACTTGCCATGCCACAGACGATTTCTGGCGTGGCAGGGTGGGCGTGGCGAAGTAAGGCTCGCGGTGGGTAGGATCGCCACCATCGGACCGACGACACACGAACACGCTATTGGCGCGTTCGCTCATCCTAACGACTAGAGGCCCTGTGAGGCCCACCAAGGGTCCATCAAGCAGGCGGTCAACGACCCGACGATTCGTTGACCCTTCCCATGCGACTGGGGCAATTGGAGAAGCAGCCCAGTGGGGCTTGGAAAGCCCACCTCTTTGCCCTAGCGACCTTAGGATTTTGGAGGAAGCAGTAGCCACGTGTCATCATCACAACAACCGCCACGGCCGATCACGGTCGTCCCAACGAATACAGCCAATCCTTAGCGAGCACGACATCAGGAGGACAAGCTATAAATACGACACTGACCCATTACAGACAGACATACACTATTCAGACAAGGATTATTCCCTCGGTACGTAATTCTCGTTCACTCACCCTTATTCCTTGTTATCGTCCAAATCGCTCCTGAACTCACTACGATCCCCTCTTCCTACTTGATACAAGATAACCCAGTGAAGACCAGGCGACTGGGCTTCCACATTATTGAACCAAGCGACTAGAATGGAACAATTGTCTAATTTTACCAATACCGTCCATATTTTACAAAGTTACTAACATATTCTAAATTTTACTAACTTAGTCTTTTTCTTTTCCTTAAATTTTACTTAGTCCTTATATAGCAATTTGCTATTTGGGGATCTACTACCATTTGGACACCCCTTAGTGTCCTCATAGTAGGACACCTCTTAGAACCGTAGGATTAGAAGGTAGATCTAATGGCCTAAATTAATCTGGACAAAATAGGAATTCGAAACCCTTATATATACTAAATCATATTAGGGTTTTACAAACCCTAATTCTATTTTACATCTCTCCCTTCAAAAGCTCCCGCCGTCGTGCTCTGCCCCGCCGCGCCAGCCTCGCCCCGCCGCCGCCAGCCCCACACCAGATCTGCCGCCAGCCTCGCCATCATTAGATCTGCCGCCAACTTGCCGCCGCCGCCATCCTCGACGTCGCCGCCAACCCCACACCAGATCTGCCGCCAGTCTCGCCATCATTAGATCTTCAGTCAGCCTCGCCGCCAGCCACGCCGCCTGCCGCCAGCCCCACACCAGATCTACCGCTAGCCTCGACATCATTAGATCTAGCGACGTCCTTGCCGCCGCCGCCAGCCCCACACCACACCAGATCTGCCGCCAGCCATCTACATATCTGCCGCCTCAAACCCTCGCCAACTCTACTTTATTCAGTTTATAGATCTGGGCATCCTTTAATCCGTTCGGAGATCCGGCCATCTAGATCCGACCATCTAAAACCAGCCATCTACATCTTTGCTTCTTAGTTTCTGGTTATTGGTTATTTGTAGTGTCCCATATAGTTAATTATGGAACATGTTTGTAGTGTTCCATATAGTTAATTATGAAACATGTATTCGTCATTATTGTTCCATTTTCAATTTGATTCAAGGTTTTATGATTTTCTGTGTTCCGATTTGGTAATAAGGAACAAAATTGATTTTCAACACGTTCCATTACTTTTGAAATGGATCACTGTTCCGGAACAATAAAATGGGAACTGTTCCGAAATGATAAAAGAGGAACTGTTTCGAAACAATTTCCACAAAAAAGTGTTAGAAACTAATCTAAAATAAAAACCACCGGAGATACACAACAAAAACCGGCGAGCATAGAGAAGAAGATGAAGAAGTAATTAAAAAAAACATAATTAATTTAATCATAAATTAAATGGATAAAAAAAAGAAGCAGAAAAAGGAATAAAAAATCAGCAGTGTAACTACTAATCCGAAAATTAATAAATAATAATTAAAAATTTGCAATAAATAAAATATTGAAATTACCCTTATGTCCAATTAATATAGGCCTTCCGATCTTTAAAATTAAATCCTACGGCTCTAAAATGTGTCCTCATACGAGGGATTTCCTGCTATTTGATATGACCCACATCAGCGCCAAGTTAGCCGAATGTTCAACCAAAGACTTGTAAGGAATCCCGAGTTCCGATACCTTATAAGTAACCACTGATCTGGCGCTTTTGCCAGGAATATATGCCATATACTTACAGTGTCAGAAGGATAAATAAACTTTTACGAAACAAAATATCAAATTAGCGAATGATTAATTAGTTCAGTTGTTTTCGTAACTCGATTCAGTTGAGCGGCCCGACGGCGACCCATCCGGACCTTTTATAAATGACGCCGGCAAGTGGTCGACCCGGTGGTTGAATTGGCAGTTGGACAGAACCCGACAACTCATAGAGTATTAATTAATTAATAAAATTAATAGGGAATATATCTGTATAAGCCCAGTCAATTTCAGCATTGTGGCAAAATTAATTAGTAGACCCAAATTCAATCAACTCCGTTATTGTTTGGTGGGTTGCGTGGAAAATGGCTAATAAAGTCAAAACAGAGGCGTTTTATTTTGTCTCGCATTTTCTTTCACCATGGGAGGGAGGGTTGTGTTGGAAACTTGGAAATTAGCCGCCTTTCTTTCTTTATGAGCATTTTCACAGCCACTTTTCCGCACAATTTCTGTATGATGAATGTAATAATAGAGAGACAAACCTACAAGTTTGACCTACTTTCCGTCTTCTCTCTGTTCTGTTGACCCTTTCCTTGGCCGATTGCTTTCTGGTTTCGGTTCTTCTTCTACACGGAGAGGGAGAAAAAGGAAATAGTCTATCATTTTAGTAACAGAAAAATAAAGGGTACAGATTATGAGAGAAACGGAGATGTATCCGGTTCCAATGCCTTCTAACGATCCTGCTGCTGCTGCTGCTGCCAATTCCGTTGATGATGAAGATGGTGATGATAACAAGGATCGGCCTAGAGTCTATGAGGCTTGGAAAGGGAGTAATGTTAGTAAGAATGATCCCTTGTGTCTGTTTTTTTTTTTTTTTTTACAATTTGCCCATGGCTAGTTTTGTTTGGTGTTTTCACTTTCTTCCTAAGGTTTCTGGGTGGGTTGATTTTGGTACGGATGGTTCTGTTTATGTAATTTTAGATGGTGAAGTTTGAATCTTGGGGTTTAATTTCCACTTTGCTAGTTCTGGCGGTGAATAACTGCTAATTTAGGATTTGGTTTTGTTAGGTTTATTGTATCATATGATCGATGATCTGTCTCTTCTTCAGAATTTTGATCCATTCTTGATGTTAGATTCTATGTTGGGTAGTGATAGAAGCAAATACTGCTGTGGGTAGTGATGAAGCAAATACTGGGTCCTAAATTGAACTGTTATGGCAATACAAGACCTTTGGATTTGTAACCTGTAATGATTATTGTGTTGTATTTGTGTTTGTGTGTGCAGATATTTGTTTTGGGTGGTAGGCTTATATTTGGGCCAGATGCAAGATCACTAGCGCTAACCATGTTTCTCATTGGTGCTCCTGCTGTTGTTTTCTGTGTCTTCGTGGGAAGGAAATTGATGGATGATTTCCCTCATCATTCTGGAGTATCAATACTTGTCATCATTTCTGTCCTAACTGCTATGGTAAGTCTTTGATTGAGAATTAGCATATATAACAAATGAAAGAAGAAGAAGAACAAGAACTACAAATGGTTTCTGATGTGCTACTGCTCATCTCCAGCTGATACATATGTATACATTCCTCTGTGCAGGACTTGGTGTTTCTTCTATTAACAGCAGCAAGAGATCCTGGCATCATACCAAGGAACACTCGGCCACCGGAGCCAGAAATCAATGAAGGGGTTGAAAGAGATAGTAGTCAACCCTTCCGTTTGCCACGAACTAAAGATGTTCTTGTTAATGGAATAGTTGTCAAGACCAAGTACTGTGATACCTGCATGCTTTATAGACCACCACGATGTTCTCACTGCTCTATTTGCAATAACTGTGTTCAAAGATTCGACCATCACTGCCCTTGGGTTGGCCAGTGCATTGGATTGGTATATAATACTCACTCTATCTCTCTACTTTCGCGCCTTAAATTCCCCCATTTGTTTGGAATGCTGATGGCTACTGGAATTTCTTCTTCTTTTCTGGTGTAGCGAAATTATCGCTTCTTCTACATGTTTGTCTTCACCACCACACTTTTGTGCTTATATGTACATGGGTTTAGTTGGGTGTACATAAGGAGGATAGCTGACTCTGAACACATAACAATATGGAAAGCCATGACTAAAACCCCTGCCTCGATTGCTCTACTAGTTTACACCTTTGTTTCAGTTTGGTTCGTTGGTGGGCTCACCGTCTTCCACACCTACCTCATCAGTAGAAACCAGGTAACTTGACCTACCTCAATCAATCAACTTTATAATTTGCTTCATTTCCTGCTCACTAACCCCCCGTTCGCCTTCTTTACTCAGTCTACGTACGAGAATTTCAGATACCGGTATGATGGTCTGCCAAACCCATTTGACCGAGGGGTACTCAATAACTTCAAGGAGGTGTTCTTCTCAAGGATTCCCCCATCCAAGAACAACTTCAGGGCAAGAGTTCCAAAGGCTGTACCAGTACCCCTAGACTTGTCAGCATGGGCGGTTCCTATGCCAATATGGATATGGAGAAATCATCCGGAGACTTGGAGCTGGGGTTGAAGCCAGGATGGGATGTATCTGACAGAAGAGATGATGACTACGAGGGACCACGCGGGAGAGGTAATGAAAGTCTAGCTCACAGCGAGAATGGTGATGAATCTTCGAATGGGGATGATGAGAATGGTGATGTTTCATCTCCAGATTTCAGTCAGGTGCTACCTGGACAAGGTATGGATGGGGCGCGTAACCTGTTGTCATATTCTAGGAGGTCTAGTTTGGGAAGAAGAAGTGGGAGATTAGTCTTGTCATCCCCAGATTCTGTTGAGTTTGATGCTGAAGCTGGAGAACATCAGAAGCAAGTCGCTGATGACGGTGACAATAATGATAAGTTGACACAGGAGACTGAACATCATGAGGTGAAGGAAAAAGAAAGGGAAAAATAGAGATGAAGGAAGAACCTGTACAAACGCAAAGAAATGACAGGATCGGGGAAGACTGTTAAGGATAATGATCCAAGTGTTGGAAAATAATAGGGTACCTTGTGCAGTGCAGTCGATCGATCCACTTTTTATTTCTTCTTCTTATTTTTGGCCTCTCCCATTGTTGTCGCATGATTTTTATAAGTTTGGCTTGTAAGTAAGTTACTTTTTCATGACGCCATGGATGCCTAGAAAAACTGTGGGCATGTATCATCGACAACGCACAGTTTGTTACACATTTGCTTTCCCAGTGACCCTTTACTTTATGGTGCCAGCAATAGGCTACTCTGTATCCTACCTATATTCATAATTAGCATAACCCAGCCATAAGAAGTACCAAGTATATTTTGAACCTGTATGTTCATGATTTCGGCCAACCCATATATGTTCGGTATTGGTGTTTGTAAAACCAAACGAGAGGAGAGATCGCTGGTGGTGAAGCATGGAATGAAAATCAAAAGTTATACAGTGAAGTGAATTTAGCAGACAACTATAATCTGATACCTCTAAAACCAATTCCAAGAACTAGAGATTGGTATTCCAACAATATACCAAGAACATTATAAGTCGTACAAATTCTAATGCTTGGAAATATGAATTCCCATCAAAATTTATGCCAATGATTCACCAGTTACACAAAGTAGATGGTTTAGTCGAGAAATCTCAAAGCCCCTTGCAATCTAGTACTACTATGACACTTTAACAAGGCAAAGTGAACACATCCAAATCTGTCACTGCATAGACTGGAAACGTTTCATGATGATGACGCTCAAATCCAGATAGCGCTGAGCACAGTTGGAAAGGCAAGATGATTCACTTGAGCTAAACTTGTTTCCAGGTGCGCTAGTAATACACTTTTCCCAGCACACATTTGTCAGCTTCGCCACCATCTCATTCATCATTGCCCTTTCCTTTTCTTGCTGCAATTTTACCATAAAGACAACAACAAATATAACCAATTAAGCCATACCCAATACCTTATCTCTTACTCAATTCAGCAGCCCCATCAATAAACCCTAATAGTTCAAAATGCCAAATTACCATTCCCCTAATTACTGATCCATTTTTTTGCAAAGCACTGTGCTTAGCCATTCCAATAAGGTTACACGAAGGGTTAAACAGAGAAGAACATCGTAGGAAACCAAAAAATCCATCAGAAACATGAAAATAGAAGTCCCTTAGTTCCAGGAATTTAATTTGCAGAAAAAACGGAAATTGTAATAAGTAAACACATGGGCAGATGAAAAAACGGAACGAAAAGTAAAGGGCGAAGTAGCATAAGAAAATGGGGAAGCTAAGCTCGCTTACGTTGAGAAAATGCTGCATCTCAGCAGAATTAAGCGATGAAGGATCCATTGAAAAGTATGTGTGTTGTGTCTAGAATTCCTAAAACCCTTTGGTCGACCGCTTCTTCAGTTCTGTGAAACCCTAAAAACAAAAGCCACAAAAGAAGAAGAGAAGAAAAAGCTACGTGCCGAGTGCTGACCCCTGAATTAAATGGCGGTACTTTGGGCCAGCCCATTATGTGTGTCTCTACAACTTACCAATGCAACAACAATGGGCCATACTAAAATAAAAGATATCATTTCCTCGTACTCGTATGAAGCCCAGCCTAACTTTTTTTTTAATGAGCCTATCTTATTCGAATCATCCATAAGAAGTGTCAAATTGTGTGACGCTTCGTAACGCACTAAATGACGTACTGAGTAGTATCCTTTGTAATTCAATTCTGGAACGCTCGTTTACAGACAGATCTGACCTGAAAAAATAAAAGTTAATTATAATGTAATTTACGTATATCCATAGGTCCCATTTTATTTAACCTTACAAATCATCATATATATTTATATTTTGTTAATCTACTATATTTTATGTTCAATTTTATTTATTACTATTAATTACACATGTATTATTAGTTTTGTTCAACCCATCTCCCAATTTAATATTTATTTTATTGATTTATAACAGTATTCAGATCAGTATATTCATCCTAATACTCCATTCCACGCAACATTCATCATCTATCTCCGACGTCCGAGTCCGACTCTTATTTCATCCTAATATACCAGCCGACGCCGACAGCCGAGCGACCTAACGACCCGTCCCTGCATCCCTGAGAACCGTAATTAGAAGCGAGAAGCAGCAGCAAAGGACTTGACCGAGAGGAAGAAAAGACAGGAGGCGGATTTTAAAGGAAGAAGAAGATAGAAGAGAGAAGAAGAGAAGAGCGGATCCAGAGCTTAAGAAGAAGAAGATCAGGGATTTGGTACAATTCGAATTCCGTAAGTCTATAACTAGGGTTTATAATTTAATTTCATTCTCATCCTCTTCTACAACTCATCATTTTCTCCGACCAGATTTCCTCTCTTCTGCCTCCGACGTCGTCCCCCGCCTCCGACTGATGACGAAGTTCCGACGACGACGACGACGAGGATTACCGCATTGACATAATCGATCAGGCTAATCACACCCTCCTTGCCCTCAAGCAACTCAGCAAGTTCCGCACCGGTAGAACATCCCTAGAGACTGTCAAATATTGGCAAAATTGTGCTTCATGGTTTGGGATTTGGTTATCATCTTGATACCTTCCTTGTTTCAGGAGGATTTGTTACGAAAGGTCTGTTATAAAATTCGACATCTCTCTCTCCCAAGGCATCATCGAGGTTCTCTCTTTCTCCGATTTCTCTCCAATATTTGCTAATTGTATCCACTTTTCGCTACTCTCTGATTCGTTGTTCGTGTCTTCTTCTTCTTCTGCTGTTGTTGTTCAACCCTTCCTTGCTTCCGATTCGTAATCTTGACATATCCAATTCTAGGTATTGTTTCAATGTTGGTTGGAGAAAAGCTTATGACTGATTACCTTATCTCTCATATTTTTTGTTTTCATTCGTCTGGTGAACTGCTGTTAGTTCAATTGACAAAACTAATTGTTCCAGGATCGATAGTCGATAGTAAGCCTTCATAAGAATGCATGATTGTCAATTCATAATAGTCTTCATGTTCTGCTTTAAAAAATTGTCGTGGGAAGCGTATCTTGTGCTGGGAATGGAGATGAAATGGCACACAAGAACAAGAATCTGAAACTCTGTTCTACATTGCCTTTAACAGTGGGGTTCCGATATGCGCAGTTGAGGATTTGAACTTGAAAGCTGTTGAGTCTCTGGAAGGAATCCATTATCTCGCTATTGGGAAGCACCTTTGTGGACCTGCAACTGGTGAGCTAATAAGCAACTTTCAGATGAAAGGTTGAATTTTTTCGCCCTCTTGGATCATCGAATCATCTTTTTTTCGTGTTGCAGATTTGACACTAAAATGTTGCCTCCCTGAAAGATATAGCAAGGACGCTACAGAAGAAACTGGTAAAGAAAATCCTGCCTCGAGGGTTTTGTTATAGCAACGTGTTCATCTCTGCCTGTGGAATCATTACATAAGTAGATTACTTGTATCCCTTTGATTTCTCTGTTCTTTATGGTGTAGCTTTCTTATTGTAAATGGTTTATGGCTTTTGCAGATAAAGAATTCATGTTCAGTTTGGGGATCTCTAAAGAAGAGTTCCACGCCATCACCTGGTTCACGAGCTGGGCCGTCGATGGTGATCATGGTGCAGAAGTTTCCGACAGTGGATTGCATCTCGAACTCGCGTACTTTTCGTCGTCTTCTTCTTCATCTTCTCCTTAATTACCTGCACATTTTCATCTGTCACCTGCACTTACTAATCGTTTTATAAAACTCATTTGAAAGTGTACAAAACCGGCTTGAAATCGTGATCAAAAGTTCGAAATCTATGTATTTGGTATGCAACCATCTTACATATATTGATCCTTTTTCAGCTTCTCGACTTACTCGAAACCAGTTCATGCTCTTCTCTGCATTTTTCATCAAACAAACATTAGATCATCTTCATTTTGATCACAGTTCATCAACCATTGTAGCTTATTAATCAACATCGATCAGATTTCGAGCCCTAGTTTACACTTTGTATGTTGTCTGTGTTACTTGAGCACAGGGAAAGAGAGCAGCAACTGGGCACTGAAGTAGAAAGTGTAGTGAAGAACATAAAACCAGTGGAAATCGGAGGAGAGTTGATGGAAGCAGGAACAGAAGATGAAAAACAGCGGTTATACAAACCCTTTTCGTTTATGAATATTGTATGTTTCTATTAATGTAACCAAATCAAATATTAATCCAAAAACATTTTTGTTGATTTTTATATCATTGAATATTATAATTTATTGCTTTAAATCAAATGTCAAAACCGTGTCTTATAAACTGGTCTCCTTACTACATCAAGTTTTTTTTCCTCATTACATCAATTGCAGGGCTGCTTCCCCAAACTGCAGCTACTGAATACCCTCCCCTTTGGCCTCCATTTCCAGTAGAATCGGTTTACAGCAAGAATCATTACATCAATTGCAGGCAGCTTATCATCAATTTCCAACAAGCTCAAACTCTTTCTTATCATCTTCAGTCAAGGAGTTGGACACATACCCTGCAAAAGAAAAACCTACTTCTGCATACATCATGTCATCCCATACATCAAAGTTCAATCAGAATGCTACTTGACTATTCACTGGTGGAACCTTTATTTATCGTATTAACAGACAGAATGCTACTTGACTAAAGCAAAGTTCAAACGAAGAACAACTACTTAAGCAAAACCTATTAAGCAAAGTTCAAACGAAGAACAGCTACAGAATTCTATTGCAGCTGAACCTGGCACAATAGGTCTGCCAATGATTGTTTCTGTTGGTGACCCTAACAACAGGACCTTGTTTAGAATCAGCTGCAATAGAAATATAGTATGAAAGATCCACTTAATGTCTAGCCAAATCAAAATACAAGAGGTAACGAGTCCACGATAAGAGAAACCAAATGATCAAATGAAACCCCAATTCAACGGCAGACTAGCTTACCTCTGAATGTTTTATTTATTAATGACGAAGAAACAGTATCACACCTGTAGAAGGTAGCACACCAGAGAGTATCCAGCCATGCTTTGAACAAAATTCTCCTGAATAAGAAGTACAAACAAAACACAGATTAGATGGGATATTCTTCCAATCAAGATGGAGCATGTTGTAGACAATAAAACCATACAATCATAGAATTGCCTGCTCATCCATAATAAAATCAAATGGGATAAAAAGGATGCAGTGACTACTACCTGTGCGAGCTTAAAACTTTAGGAGTTTTCTTTGTACTTTGCAACAAAGAAGTCACGCAAACTTGTTACATTAGCATATCTACTCTTGATGAAATGAATTGAGGCCTACAAACGATAAACACTAATGCTTAGACACCAAGAACGTTCATCAATGGCTCAGTTAGAGAGTCTAAGCAAGCTCCATACCGTATCTGGAAGTGTTTCGATAAGAGCTGTGTACGAAGATGTCACTAGAACTTCATATGGCCGCTGCGATAGAGGAAGCCCAGCTTCTTGGAATATATCTGATATAAGATAATGGTAACTATTACTATAACAACTTTGTACAAACCCAGCTACTTGGAGCACATCTTATAAAAGAAAATTATTATTAGAATAACTGCTACTATTGGAGCTCTCAATTCTGGAAACTTGAGGAGGACAGTTATAGAAATTATTTCTTTGGAACAAAATCATAGACTGAGCTGCAAGACTATAAATCCACCATCATTGATTAATCTTTAACCTCGCAGTTCAGTTAAAGATCTTATTTCTTTGGAACGAAATCATAAACTGAGCTGCAAGAATACACATCCACAATCATTGATTAATCTATTGCCTACCTTTTGAAGTTGGCAATGAGCAGAATAATGTGGAGGCTACAACTCCAATCATTGATTAATCTATAGCATACAAGTTGGCATTTAACATGGTTTATAATATCTACTGCTGTTCGTTTTCTAATAAAGAGCAACACAAACTCTATAAACTCTTTCTTCTACATTCTACTTATTCCACGCCCATCTTTCAAATCTTCATTTGTCCATCCAAGTGAACTCAGTAAAAAAATTCATGTTCTATTATCAAAATCCTGGAGCTCACCATAATAAAACACAAGGCATGACACTCTTTGTCCTACACGTACAAGGCATTGACAATCCCAGCTCTAATAATAAAACAAGAAATCCTAGTTTGAAACTTGGTTTCTGAATCGTAAAAGGGTTTATTGTAATCCTATTCCAATTCAGACAAGGTCACATACAGAACCCTATATAACCCTGAATCAATTCATTCCCCATCAACAACACCAACAATTGAGTTAATCTACTCACCATTAAGAGTTCCCGAGAGTCACCTGTCAAACTGCTCCCTCTGCGTCTCTCTCCGGAGATCAGTCTCTGTCGGCTGTAGCCTATCTCTGTGTCTCTCTCCGGAGATCGGAGATCGTCTCTGTCGTTGTAGCCTTTCCCAGCGTCTCTCTCCGGAGATCGTAGATCGTCTCTGTCGTAGTATCCTCTCCCGGCGTCTCTCTCCGAAGCTCGAAATCATCTTGTCGGCTAGCATTGTCTCACACTTAGTTCATATTGCCATCTGAGGTAAGTGTATTCTTATCCAATGGTGAATACTTGTTCCACGTTTGAAGTGAATGGAGCATCAACTGATCCATACCGTCCACGTCATCAATCCATGTGCAATTCCAAATTTCATTTTTTTTTCATATGCCGGCTGTGTAATGCCAAATTTTAAATTCAAATTTTTGTTTACATGTTTTATTCCAAATTTCATTTAAGTTGCCGACTAAATTTCATTACATTTAAGTTGCCAAATTTCAAAATTTTCAATTTTGTTTATGTAGTCAATTTTTGTTACATATGAGTTTTAGTTTTTATATTTCACAGTTAAATGTTATTAAACTCAATTTATTAGTCATTAAATGTTATTATGAGTTTCAGTTTTATTATGAGTTTTATTAAACTCAATTTCTTTGTCATATGAGTTTTAATTAAATGTTATTAAGTTTTATTAAACCCAATTTATTCGTCATATGATTTTAGTTTTTATTTTTCATTATTAATTTCCTATGTCACAATTTACATTCATAAAATTTATTGTTAAAATGGTTATCAACGTAAATATTGTTTCCAAATTGAAGCAGAATTATGGACACACCGGAGACAACTGGCACCCATATGAATGATGGAGAAGGCAGTAATGCTGTAGATGATGGAACACCTGCACATACACCTGATGTTATACCTCCCCAAGCAACAACAGGTGTACAAGAAGATGAACTGGTGAAATTGAGAAACATGACATATGCAGAGGTGAAGGCGCTTACATTCTCAAGTTCTGACGAAGGCGAGAAATGGTATAGAAAATATGCATATGCGAGAGGCTTTGGTGTCCGAATTGGAAAATTTTATCGCTCTAAGAAAGGTGACAACGCGATTCTACATAAAACATTCTTATGTAGTCAACAAGGATTTAGGCGCGAGTACAAGGGCGAAAGGAAAACAGAGCCTAGGATGGATACTAGATTTGGGTGCGAAGCTCATATACGATTTCGAAAGAAAACACACGACGATACATGGTTTGTTGATGAATTTGTTATTGAGCATGCTCATGAAGACGTCCCGCCAAAGCAAGTACATTTGATTCCTGCACATAGGCAAATTGATGAAGCATCATTGGCTCAACTTCATAACATGACAGAAGCTGGCATGAGCCAAAGTCTTGCGTACAAGTACATGGTACACACATCTGGCGGACATGAGCAAGTGGGATTCACTAATAAGGATGTTCACAATCAATTATACAGAGAAAGCACTTCCAAGGACAGTGACCACGATGTCAAAGCAGCACTTTCCTACCTTGACAAAAAGAAATTGAAGGATGCTAAATTTGTCATGAAGTATACTAAAGATGATGAAGGTAGACTAGAGAATATATTTTGGACCGACAGTATGAGTATTACCGACTACACATCTTTTGGCGAGGTACTGGCATTTGACACGACATATAAAAAAAATGCTTACAACATGCCACTGGTTGTATTTTCAGGTATGAAATTTGTGTTTAAGTGTGATGGTAAAGCGATTATAAATTTTTTAATTAATATTATTGTTCATTACATTCGTGCAGGGGTAAATCATCACTTCTCAACCTGTATATTTGGAAGCGCGCTTCTAAAGAATGAGACAAATTATGTATGGGTGCTAGAGAGATTGTGTGAAGCAATGGGTGGTAAGAAACCTCATTCGGTCATCACAGATGGAGACAAGGCAATGAAAAATGCCATCATCAAAGTGTTTCCAGATGCAACCCGTCGCCTCTGTTTATGGCACATTAATAAGAATGTCGGGGAACATGTGAAGAAGTCACAATATGCGGCCAAGTTTATCAGGGGATTTTTTGATATTGCGAAGGCTGATTTGACGGAGATAAAATTTGAGCAACAGTGGTCACAACTCGTGGAATCTTGTGATTTACAACACAACAACTAGATTATGAAGGACTTATACGAGTGTCATGAGAATTGGGCGCACGCATACTTACGAGCCAAGTTCTTCGCAGGATTGACAACGACATCTAGATGTGAAGGGTTCAATTCACAACTTGCAAAGTACGTGGAGCGTAAACACAAATTGAAGAAATTTTTTCTGAACTACGATCGTTGGTTAGAAGAATTGAGGGAAAAGGAGATTAAACTAGATTTCAAATCTAATTATGGTATGCCAGATTTGAGATCAGGAGCTTTGAAGGTGCTGACAAAGAGTGTTGCTACAATATTCATGAATGAGGTATTCATAAAGGTCAAAGAAGAGATCGAGAAGTCGAGTGAGTGTATCAAAGATAAATGTACGAAAACTACAGAGCATCACAAGTACGCGATCAGTATGTATGGAGATTCCGAAGATGTACTTGTTGAAGTCACTTATGATCAAACAACGCAAATGGCCAAATGCAGTTGTTCGAAGTTTGAGTACATGGGATTGCCATGTTGTCACATAATGTTCGTACTGAAAGAAGAGAAAATCCAAGAATTTCCAAGCACCCTCGTAAAGAAAAGGTGGACAAAGAATCCAAAAGCTCCAGAGTGTTGGGACCAAACAGTGACGATTATGGATGAAGAACAACTATACACCATCAGGTATGGTATTCTACAACAAGATGCTTTCGCAATATGTCATTACGGTGCAATGACGACACAGTCTTTCATTGATGCTCGCTTGATAACCAAACCATTGTCTGATGATCTCATAAAGAAGAATGAAGGCAATGTTCAAAAAAATAGGAGTCAAACTAACCCAGAATTTGATAGTGTAAAAAACCCTTTAGAAGCTAAATCAAAGGGTTCGGGTAAGAAATGGCCTCGGGGGAAACCAAGAATTTGTGGTAGATGTGGTGGTAAGGGTCACACAAGAACCTCATGCAAAGTGGTATTATCTAAGAGTAATGCCCAAGCTAATATCGAAGAAGGGGGTGATGTTAATAACATTGATGAAGGGGGTGCGGTTAATGACATTGAGATGATCAATGACAACACAATTGATATCGATGACGACGATGACACTAGCGAGGAAGAAAATGATGATGACGGTCTTGATTACAATTCTCCGAGTGACATTGAGGAGCAGGTACACTATAACGTATTACCTCGGGTTCAATATTACTTAGATTCTTATTTTCTATTTTACTTTTATAACATAATACAAAATTAATGTAGGATGAATCAAATCTACGAAGAAGTTCTCGACTTAAGAAAAAAGCAAATGCCCAATGAGAGGCTACTCGTCTCGTTCCATGTCACAGTTCATCTCAGAGTTTGTCGTTCAGATTCAGCTTGATACTTATGATCAAAGTAGTTTTGATACTTTTTGTCCAAAATAAGATGACGTTATTATGTTTATTGATTTGTATTTCTTCCCTTAATAATATTTTTTGATACTTTAGGCTATTTTTTCTACCAACTGTATTTTCGAAAATTTCAATTTCTGTTTATGTAATTTGAAGAATATTTTGTTTAGTTGAAAATTTTTAAAATTTAAATCAAATTCACGACCCATTAAACACCTGGGAAAAGGATGATTTCAATAATTTTAAATTTTGGATTTGAAATTGGGGGACCGGGATTCTTGAAAATTATGTTATTTATAACCACCTCTTCAATTATCAGCGCCAACAAATAATTGAACAATATACTAAAATATCCTATCAAATGTAAATACTATACAGTTTAAAATCCATCGATACTCATCATCTTTCGTCCTCCCTCGTAATAGCTTCTTCATCGGAGAAGTTCGCCGAAGCGGTGGATACAATGGCTGGAAAGCGTGGTCAAATCCGGTCGTGGTTTTCTGCAAATTGGATTGCTCCGATGTTGTAGAACACTCTGGAAATCGTGTTGAAACTTAGGTACTACTTGAAGCTGAATCTTATCCAATTTTGAAGGTTGTGGTTACTAAGAATGAATGACCGTGAGTACTATGACCCTTCTGCTTCACCACCTTCTTCACTTGCTTTGTAGATTGAACTTCAGTAACCTTTCTAGTTTCGTAATCTACTACCTGAATTAAAAAGGAATATCAAAACAGAAGACACATAAAACAAATTACAAATTACAAGCTGGGTTCTTACCAAAGAAGATCTTTCACCAGTGATCATCAACAAGTCATCATCCATTCTAGCAGATGAAAATTAGGATATTATCAAGTACTAAATACAGGAAATGTGATAGCTAATATATACCTCACTATCTATAGCTATAGCGTAAATCTAACAAGCATAGAAATACGTGTGCTAACATATTAGAATAAAAGTTCTAGAATAAATTGACAACCTTTGGACATGTTGATGAAAGAATTCAATGGAAACTTAATATGCAAAAGTCTGACATATGATAAGGGGAAAAGGTGAAAAGAAAGCCAAGAAGGGTTACAGAGAGCTTCGAAATCAGGGGACCAAAATCAAAGTGTACACCAGCAAATCAGTCATCAAAACCACAGCCAAGCAATGCTGAGCCAAAAGGCACCCCAACTTTTAACCGTTGTAAAAAACGAAACCCCTCTCCAGTAATTAGAAGAACACCATTCAGTCATTCACAGTAGAAACCTTAATTAGGAATAGCTCAATAGCTACTATATATAATGATCACTCTATGCTAACACAAATGACGAAATTGAAAGAACCTAATGGAACTTACAATGCATATAACATGGAAGGAAGGAGACACACTTACTTACGGCATCATTTCCGGAAAATGATAAATATGATGGAACAATCAGATAGGAAGGAGCTGAGTACCGTAGTAAACATCATCAACCTCAAGAACATCAATCTGCAACAAAATACGGAAAATATGAATCTAGGGAGGAATGGAACTTGAAAAGATAGAGGAGTTGGAATTGAGAGGATGAACAGGGACTTAGTAGCCGATTTGGTGGATGTTGTGCATGAGGTCTTGGACCTTGGCCGGATCGTTAGTTCTGGTTCGCATCAATGGCCTATTGATATGATCTAGAGGTATTTGAAGTATCATCGGCCCTGTCTGTACGCTCCCTGGGGAAGTGCCTGTAACGGAAATGTGATTCCAGCGAGCAGATTAGAACTGACAAGAACAAATACAAATTGAAAACACCAAAATCAAGGTGTATAGATCTATTCTTACACTTCCTCAGACAAGGCCAATTCATGGTACTCAGACTACAAACCAATAAACTCGTGAACATACTGATATACTACAATCTAAGCACAACTTCTAATCAATCAACTGAGATAACAATAAACGTATCTTTCTGTATCAATTTCATACTTGTAAGTTGGTGGGAAGTTTATGGTTCCTTCTCTCCACCCGACGAATGCATTCCTGCTTCAAAGCTCCTTGATTAACTGTCAATATCTCTTCACCGTTAAATCTTGAATCGTATAAGGATATCATTGCAGAAAAGCATGAAACTTTTGTACCTGATCACTGTTCTTGAGTTCATCCCACTACTTCTCGGCAACAAGCTTCCTTACTTCTGTGTCTAACTTGTTTAGTCGATAGTTCAAGTCACCAAACCAGAAGATTTGACTGCAAGGTAGGAAAAGAGTCAAGAGAAAATGTCAAAAAATTGTGGTGAAGCACATAGGTTTTATGGTTCATATTGTTTCTAATTATCGATTTGCAGCTTTTTATGGTTCAGGTTCATCATTCATCTGCATCATTATAATGACGAAAGAAAGCATCTACTTGATATAGGTTAAATAGCTTGAAGGACTTACTCATGAGCTGGGAAGGTCTGTGGTTGATCTTTGTCAAGAACAGATGAGAAGTGAGTCCAACGAATGATCTCATAGACAAAGCTTTCTTCGGCGCGTGAGATCAATATTCTTCTTCCTCTCTTCGCTATTTCTGGTGGTTTCTTCGTAATCAGCGACGGCTGTTAAATAATCAAGTCGGAGGCGGGGACGACATCGAGGCGTTGGGAAAAAACCTTAGAAATGGAAACACAAAATTGGTACCAGCACAAGTGTTCTCCTTCATGAGCTTGTAAATGAGAACCATGATTCCGATCGAGTGGACGACCTCCGCGGCAACGAAGAGGTTTTTGTGGTCGTTGACGATGAAGCGGAGGAGGACCAGAGCCGCCATCCTCGTCTATGACGGCGAGAAATCCCTTGACCTTGGGCGGCTGCCGCCGCACCCACGTCGTCAGCCTGTGGATCGGCCTCTTCTGCAGCCTCATGGAATCTTTTGTCCGGTGGAACTGAAGAGATCTTGAAATTGAACCATTGAAGTTGAAGATGTCGTACTGATTATGTCACATTCCATTGAAGATTGGGTAGGTTCAAGATCATCGTAGGCGGAGGCGGGACGGAGTCGAGGTAGAGGAGAAGATGACTCATCGGAGAAGATGATGAGTCGGAGAAAATGATGATGATAATAAATTAGAAGATGAGTCGAAGAAGAATGGATGGAGGTGATATCAGTCAATTAACTCATTTATAAACCAAATTGAAAACCAAAACTAATTGTGAGTTGATGGAACAAATATAATACATTGAGTGATGAATTGGTAAGTGAAAAAAATGGAGACCTCATTGGACATACGCAATTAAGTTATATAATTAATTTTTATTTTTTACGGTTCAGATCTGTTCATTAAAACGGACGTTCCAGATTAATTCACAGAAAGTGACATACTCAGTACGTCACTTTTAGTGGCGTACCGAAGCGTTCAACCAAATTGCTATCTCTAATTGTCAGTGCCAAATTGCTATCTCTAATTGTCAAAGTGCAATTTATAAGATTGTGAAATAGTATTAAACTCAGAAGACAAAAAAAATGTTAATTTCTCTGCTTGTGCGAAGACTTGAACCATGGATGACAAGTAGGCCAAGCTCAACGATGTCGTTTCAACTTAAGAGGAGAGGTGCACGAGATGGCCCCGTAAGTGAAAACTTCCTCTGCAATTTCGTTTTTCTTGTACAGAGTTGGTTGCAATATATGCAACTGCTTATCATTTCCCTTTGTCTTTTCTGTAAGAAACCTTTGCTATTTAAACTAAATGAAATGGACAATAGCTCTCTAAGGCAAATTTCACAAACCCTAGCATTTTTAATATGGTATTAGAGTAGCATGGTTCTTGAGAAACCATGGCAGAGTTGAGTATTACAAATGGAGGCCAAGAGTATCCACTCTCCGATTCATACTACCTTCATGGAAGTGAGCAACTAGGACAATCGTTGGTTGTAGAGAAGCTCACAACTATAAAGTACATAGATTGGAATAGAGTCGTGTTCAATGCTCTTGGAGCAAAGAACAAACTCGGCTTCATCAATGGAAACATCGAGGAACTAGAAGCAACAAATTTTATGTTTTGTCCTTGGACCAGGTGCAATATCAGGTGCAATAATAGTCGTGTGAGCCAGGAATCAGAAAGACGGTCATGGGGTCAAAATAGCTCTTGAAGCATGGCAAAGTTTGAAGCAAAGGTATGGTCAAGCTGATGTAGTTAGAATTGTAGAAATCCAAGAGGATTTGGCAAACTTGAAACAAGGTAACCAAAATGTGACAGAATATTATGGTATGATTATTTCTCTTAGAGATGAGCTAAAGAACTATCAAACCATTTAGTCATGTGATTGTACTGCAACGAATCATTTTGATTGCAGAGCCATGAAATTAGTCAACAAATATGATGATACTAACCATGTTATTCAATTTTTAGAGGCCTAAATGAAAATTTTGTTGCTCCAAGAACACAAGTTTTCTTTGGAGAGGAATTACCACCAATTGACAGATTGGTATACCGTATGATTCAGATTGAAAGATAGATTTATGGAACTCAAGCAAAAGGCAACACTACGAACAAGTTGAGCATGACAGCTCAAAGCTCACAATCTTCGATTAATTATGCAACACAACCAGGATTTCAGAGGCCTTACAAACCAACTTTTGACAACAAACCACCAAATTTGGCAAACCTGAGAGGTTTTGGTAGCCTTTTTTTTCCACCACCATTACAGCACATAGGACCAAATTTGATCCAATGGCTCGGAAAGGAGTTTTCATTATTTATACTCCAGGCATCAAGGGTTACAAGATTTATGACCTTTTAACTCATTTGACTTTTGTGTCAATGAATGTTGTTTTCTATGAATCTATATTCCCTTTTCATAACCTTTCACAACACTCTACTGCTTATGCTTCTTCCCTTTCACCAATCCATTCTTCTAATAATTTCTATGACACAAATCCCTCTTCATTCACACCTAATACAACTGCACCACCTTCTACTCTCACATTGTCATCCTCGTATTCATAACCTGATGATGATACTGATTCCAACGATTCTCCTCAAGCCTCCCCACCTACTACCACCATTACATCACCTACAACAATAGAACCAACCCTTAGGAGATCCACCTGATGTGAACCTTCTGCAACCGTGGACTGAAGTGCCGACAGAGAGTACTTGGACCCGCTAGTTGTATATAGCTAGGAAGCCGAAGTGTCCAAGTTGAATGGTGCCACGCAGTTGAGGGTGAATACCTAAAGTTATGATAAACATAACCCTAAGCTTAACAACAACGAGCAAAGACTTGAAAGGGAACAAAGAACATGTGTTATGATTTACAAAATTCTTCAAAGTTGTGTCTTACATTGAAGGCTATGAGCCTTTATTTATAGGCGAGGATGAAGAACAAGCTCTCCTATTCCTCCTACGAAACTAACTCCTAAAATAGGATAAATAATTCCTAAATAGTTTAATAAGGAAGAAAATCCGAAGTAAAACTCTAAAAAGACTAAAAATAGCTAATCCGGTGAAACCCTAGGGCCAGAGTGAAACCCTAATCCATATCGGTGGTGGATGGGGTGCGAATGTCCTTCCTTGGATGGGTTTCTTCATTCCCGTGTTTCCTACTCCTAAAAGGACTTGGAAACATGGGCTAGAACTCGTGGTGCGGATTTCTTCCTTGTCCGTATAGGAATTTGGATCGTATAGAACTCCGTGTAGCATTTGGATTCCATGGCGTGTTCGGACTCTGGGGCACGTTAAGCATCAGCGTCCATGTCCTAGGCTACCTCGGATCAACATCCGGGCTTGGCGCCGTGATGTCTCGGACCTGCATCACCTTGGCTTGGCCTAGCTTCATGTCCCGCGTGTCTCCTTGGTGTCCGTCTTCAAGTTGGGTTGGGACTGATGAAGGTTTGCCCTTAGGGACTAAGGAATCCTTAGAGCCCAAGGAATCCTGAAAGGAACGAGTACTTTTGAGGCTCGGCCCTAAGGGCATCTCGTACGGGCCTTGGCTTTAGCCCTGTGCCAGTGTCAGTGTTGGCTCTCAGCCTTTGGCTACTTCGGCCTTGTGCTTGGTCTTCGTGGCCTGGCTGAGGTTCAACATCCTCTCAGGTGTCTTCTCTGGCTCATGTGCAGCTCAGGTACTCTAAGGCTCATGGTGGGGCTCTGGTGTTAGCGTTCGGCTCAGCCTGGGGCCGGTGCGGTCCTGGCCCGACATCGGTGTTGAGGGTCGGATCGGCATCAATAGTAGAGCTCGGTGCTTGGGCTCAGGGTCTTCATTTCCAGCAAGGTGTAGTGATAACATGAAAAACAGGGTATCAAATACTATCCCACAAAAGTATGATAGATCGTATTCCACGAGTCTCTTCTAACTATTTACTCAAAGGATTTGGCAAATTATTCCAGTTTTAAACAAGTTGCGTGGTGAGAGTTCCACGACTTCTAAACTATTAAGCAAGGAAATTGAAATTAAATTAAGAAACTGATTGATTGATTAATGAAAGAGAGACAAAAGCTTAGACTCGAATCCCCCTAAGATTACCATGACATTGTCGATCACAAAACTGGCGATTTTCAACCCTGATTCATTCAGTTCTTAGACACCGTCACAACTCCTTACCCTTAGGTCTAAGTCCGTGAACGTTCTCTCTATCAAAACTAACTACCAAGAATAATTAACCGTCTGTGCGTTCACTTCTGCAACGGATAACTAACTGGTGCACATGATTGATTTTAGTGAGTTGCTATAGAAATGAATTAACCTTAAACGATTCCTACAAAAGGCATAATCCATTGAATAGGTTAATTAATTGATTTGATGTTCTAAAACAAGGCGGACGTTCGCTGATGTGATCCTGGCCACCAAGCCCAGCTTGGACACAACTGATGCCGACCCGGCCCCAGCGCTGATGCCGGGCTGAGAGTACACCGCCCCAGGCCTACACCAGCACCACCCCCGGAGCCTAGGAGAGCCGAAGCCCCGGATCCAGAAGACACCCCTGGGAGGATGCTGATCCTCAACCAGGCACCAATGCCAGCTCCTACTGAAGCCAAGATCATACTGATGTCCCGACAGGAGCTGATGCTGACGTCGAGCACCGACCCGGACCCCGGGCCAAGCCTAGCACCCAACCTAGGCCCCATGTCGACCCCCACGGGCCCCCAGAGCAAAGACCTACCTGAAGACATCCCTAAGGTACCCTGGGAAGAAGGCTCGAAGTGGAACTCAAAAGGCCTGGACAGAATTGAAGAAGGCCCCAAGCGAAGCTTACCACAAGCACAAGGCCCATGCCAGCGCCCGTCAGAGGAGCACTTTTGGTCCAGCGAACAATTTACCCATACCTTTTGGGATTTTCCAAAGTCACTGGAATTCTTATGGCCCCAGGATTACCCTCAAACAAACGGAGCTCAATTCGGAGGAGTATCAAGGGAGATAGGGCTAGAACAAGTCCTAGTGATGCTTGGCCTAAGCATCAAGGAGTGGAGCTCGGATGTTGATCCGAGGGAGCCAACACTAGGAGCTAGGATCAGGCCACCTCCTAAGCCTGATCCAATGAAGGATGCTTGACCATCAAGGACGCGGGACATGAAGAGAAGATGCCAAATACATCCAAGCAAGGAATCCTAATCAAGCTAGGATTTCCCGGTTTTGGACAGATTCCTAGTCTGACGAAGATTGACGAGTTTGGGCCACATGAAGATAGAATTTGGGCTGAAGCCCAAAATGAAAGTTGAAGCCCATGACGTCTACTAGTGATCTGCCAAAGGGCTTATTTTTCCTATTTTATTTGGTATTTATTTGGCAATTTCTCCCAGAACCCGTTCTGCTGTATTTTATGATTTTTCAGCCTCCCTTTTAGGAGTTCTAGATCAGGTAGGATTCTTTTCCCTTATTGGATTGGAATCCAAATTTTCCCTCTTTTTAGTCTAGATTAGGATTAGTTTAAGTTCTTTTTAGTAGTTTAATTAGGACTCTTTTTATTTCTTTATTTTATTATTATTTAGGAAGTAGTCTTTAGGGAGGAGAGCTTGTTCCCTCACCTATATAAGGAGGCCGCCGGCCACCCTTTGTAAACACACCCTTGAAATTAATAAACTCTTAAACTTCGGTTTTCTCTTAGATGGAATTGCTATTCTCTTCTCGACTTTCATGGAATTGACTGTCGTTTAGACCGGCTTATCGTCTAGGGTATCCTCCACTTGAAGTGGTGCCTTCGACTTGATACTTATGGTTCCTAGCTCGTTTATAGCTAGCGGGTCAAAGTCCTCTTCCATCCCCAGTTCCGACGGTTTCTTCCTCATTCCATGATCATCAGCTTGCGGTGGTTAGGGTCGTCTGCCCACGGTTGCAGCGGTTCACATCATTCGCCAACTATCCTTATTTTAACAGGAATCTAATCTAGGTGATCAAACTAGAAAGAAACAGAGATTTAAGAACAAATCAATTGTGAGTAAGAAACTGTCTGAATTAAGATCTAATTATCGCTGATCCGTGACCGCTTTAAAGCCTCGGGTCACTTAGGGTTGATGTGATCCTGGCCACCAAACCCAACTTGGACACAGCTGATGCCGATCCGGCCCCAGCACGGATGCCGGGCAGAGAGTACACCGGCCCTAGGCCTACACTAGCACCACCCCCGGAGCCTAGAAGAGCCTAAGCCCTGGAGCCAAAAGATGCCCCTAGGAGGATGATAATCCCCACCCAGGCACTGATGCCAGCCCTTGCTCCGGCCAAAGTAAGATTCATGACCCGCCAGGAGCTGATGCTGACACCGAGCCCCTACCCGGGCCCCCGACCGAGTCTAGCACCAAGTCTAGGCCCCAAGCCAACTCCCACGGGCCCCCAGAGGAAATAACTACCTGAAGACATCCCTAAGGTACCTTTGGAAGAAGGCTCGAAGCAGAACTCAAAAGGCCCGGACAGATTTGAAGAAGGCCCCAAGCTAAGAAGGCTGGTACGAGGAGCTATTTTGGCCCAGCAAACAATTGGAACTTGCTTTTTGGGATTTTCTAAAGGAATAGGAATCCTTATGGCCCCAGGATTACTCTCCAACAAACGGATCTGAATTTGGAGAAGAATTGAAGGAGATACAACTGGATGAAGTCCTAGTGATGCATGGCCTAATCATCAAGGAGTGGAGCTCGGATGCTGATCCGAGAAAGCCAATGATCGGAGCTATAGTTAGGACACCACCTGAGCCTGATCCAGGAGGAGTGTCTAGCCAAGGAGAAGAGCCAAGAGGTCAGCCGATGACCAAGCAGCAACAGGCCAAAGCTGGATTAATACTAAGCAAAGCTGGATTTCTGGACAGATTCGTAGCTCGAGAAAGAGTGACGAATATGGGCTACCTAGAGACAGAATTTGGGCTGATGTACAACATGAAAGTTGTAGCCCATGAAGTCTAATACTGATCTGCAAAAGAAAATTATTTTACGAATTTGTTTGGTATTTATTTCAAGAACCCATTTAGGCAGTTTTTGGGAAACTTGGCTCCCAAGTTTAGACTTCTTGTTTAGGAAGAATATTAACCCTTGTACGAATTTTGCTTCCCTTTTAGCTTAGATTAGGATTAGTTTAAGTCCTCTTTAGTATTCTAATTAGAACTCTTTTTATTATTTCTCTATTAGTTTAGGAAGTAGCTATTTAGGAGGAATAGGGGAGCTTGTTCCCTACTCCTCCACAACTATAAATAGAGGCCTTCGCCTCCCTTATACAAACACAACTTTGAAATCAATAAACCCCATTTTTTCAGAACTTATGTGCTTTTCCCTTCGAGTTAATGTGAGGAGCATTGTCGTTAAGATTTGGCTTATCGTTAAGAGCATTCATCTCTTGAAGTGGCGCCTTCGACTTGATACTTCTGGTTCCTAGCTCTTTATAGCTAGTGGGTCAAAGTCCTCTTCCATCCCGGTTCCGAAGGTTCATCTCATTGCTAGGAGCATCAACTTGTTGTGGTTAGGGTCGTCTGCGCATGGTTGCGGCGGTTCACATCAAGGGTTCATCTAATCTAAGCTTAACAAGTTTAGCTACTCATGTTCGAAATCAGAGAATCAAAGACAACAAAGAAGTTCATCTTATCAAGGAAGAACAAAGAAGAATTGTAAAACCTGTTTGTAAATTGATTTGGAATAGCGACGCAGATTTGGCATATTTCTTCACAATGTTCTCGCCGAGAACATCTTCACAAACTTCTGCTGACTTCTGACGATTCTATAGACTGATTTCTTAAATGCATTCTCGGTGAGAACTTTGGAGTTCTCGCCGAGAACATTAGTGATGGGCGGTTTAATTTGTTTGTTGGATCGGTTTGAGTTCTCCGATGATCCCGGGTCACTTCTTGAGGCTCGATTGCGTCCCGAACACGTCCGATGACTACCTATTTGACGAAAAAAAAACATGTGTACTCACAGAGAGACTAAAAAATACATCAAATAGACTCAAAACGGCCAAAGTAACCAATTCGACAGGAAATAGTGTTAATGAATGAAAACCCACTAAACTACCCCTAAAATCATGTTACAAGCAATGAAATGTCGCTTAAACGAGGCTGATAATCATGATAATTCTAGTGTCATCAAATTACCGCATACTTAATCTTTTGCTTCTTCTCAAGCAAATTGAGTTAGAAAGCACCCAAGTTCACAAATGACAAGATCGATTAAATTGAGATTCAAGTTTTAACAATGAATTTTAAACCGATACACTTAGAACAATTAACCTAAATATGCATACACATCAGCCAAACAACCCGGTCTCACTAATTCTCTGCACACAATCAAGTAGCAATCACTAATCATGCACAATGCCGACCTAACCGACCAGACTTCCTCACACAGAAAATATTTAGTAAATGGGGAACTCTCACACTCTGTGTTTAGGGACGTGTTTATGCTCTCAATCACTTTCTTGACCGAATTGTCATAGGTTTTCATTTCGACCACAATCTGCACCATAGTGACAACATGAAAAACTAGTCAAAGGGACTTTGCAAGGGACTGTAACGAACCTACACTACAAGGGCTTATGATGAATGGATGAAGGGATGTATGATGATGAAGGGTTTGGTGCTGTGTAGCAATCGACTATCTATGGATTCCTACCGTCTAACCAGATACGGGGTGAAATAATGTAAGCTCGACCTATGATACCCTCACCAACTTAGCACTTTTTATTTTTTTTATTTTTTCTAATTTTTTTTCTTTCTTTCTACATTTACTTATTGCTTTCATTCTTCCTTATGTAGGGAGAAGAACGTTTTGAAATATCTAACTACTACTTGACTTGAACTTTTCGAACTTTTTTATTGTATTTTTTCTTTTTTTATTTTAATGCTAATTTTTTTAGTTGGTAGAGGGGTTTACACGTTTGGACATACTAGCTAAAACCACCGGTTTCTTGGTTATAGGAAAGTCACCACAGATCGACTTCCAGTTAGCTAATCTCAAACTACTACCACATGGGATCAACAGGGTGAACAAGAACATGGGAAATGGTTGTAATGTAATATCAAACAGAAAGAACAGGCCAAGCACAAGGGTTTACACCTAGAGGGATTAATGTTGGGATAGCTTCTGGCTTAAGTAGAAATTTCTAGGTGCCTCTATCATCCTTGTACTCGTGTTATCGTGTGGTCTCGAATAGGTCTTATGCAAATTCTAACTTATTCAATGTACAAGAAAGCCACTCAAAAAGAATAAAAGTTGCTAGTTATGTGCAACGGATCAAAAGCTCATAGTTCGCTGCTAGTCGGACTCGATCATTTCGTGCAATTCAAGGTGACACTACAAGCATGATTCTAATTTCTGTTCTGACCAAATTCATTTAACATCAATGCAGGCATGTTGGTTACAGGTTCTAAGTTAAGCAGTCTAAGCATCATTGTGAAAAATTGAAGTCAACTTAACATCAAAAGTCAAGAACTAAGTAATTCTAGCTAGAGGAATTGAAATGAACCACAAAATCACAGATAGGCAAACACATTCAACACAAAATTCTTCTAGCACCCTACCCCACACTTAAATCATATTGTGTCCTCACATGATTAAAAGAGAGTAGAGTTATCCGGAAAACCTAGAAGGTGATGTCGAGGATGAGGTGGATAGCCCAGAATGGAGTGAAGCAGCTACATAGAATCCTACAAAACAAAAATAACAGAAAGATCAAAAGGAAACCAAGACAAGTGTCCCAGATCCACGCATAGTAAAATTGGATCAAAATCCGAAAAGAAGAAATGAAAAAGAAAGGGAAAGGATACAACCTGATCATTGGTCCTCAAGTGGTGGCGGCATGTGGAAGTGGTCCATCTACTCCTGGCGCCAAGCCAATTCCTCGTCATGCCACGTCCGCTGGAGCTCATACTAGCGCTACGTGAGTATCCATCTAGAGTCCTGATCGGCTCTCTAGTTGTCCTGCTGACGCCTCCATGTGGTAAGATCTCTCTCATAAGCTACCCTATCCCTCTCCTACTGGTGGGAGCCGGAAGAGAAATCCGTCTGCCACTACAGCATCTGCGTGAGCATCTGACCGTATGGGTCAGCATACTGTGGCGGTGGTGGAGGTTGCATCTGCTGCTCCTAGTAAACGAACTCGGGTGGCTGTTGGGGCTCTGGCTCTTGGTGCTCTGGATCATGAGGATCATCTAGAGCTGCTGGTGCGGGGGCCTCGATGTATATGGCTGGCTCGATGGCTAAGTCTAAGTCGAACTCCTCGGCAAGCTCTACACCAATGATGTCGACCTAAAGGCGTGGGATCTCGGGTCCCCACTGACGTGTGAGCTGGAGGCTGGTGATGAGACATCCAATGAATGCGCCGCCAGGTAGGGCAGCAGGTATCTTGGTGGACCTGGTCCTCTTATCGAAGAACCGGACGAGCACCCAACCAGAATGAAGGTGGTAGCCCTCATGGACAGCCTAAAACAGTAGAAACTCATTGGAGGCTATGTGGTGGCGTCCACGCTCAACTGCATAACATAAGGAACGACGCCACAAATAATGAACAAAACGAAAGAAAGGGGGAGAGATCTGACTGATGTATATCTTGTCGCTGAGCACGGAGTCGGGTCGGCCCGTGATGTGGTGCCAAAGCTCCTGATATGGCGGCCCTTTCAAGTTGCTATTGTTCGCCCATCCAAAGTTGCCATTCGAGTAGCGGTTGGGGTGAAAGCCGAGGTGGGCAGCGAACTCATCGTAGGTTAGCTTGGTGAATTTTTTAGCGAGATGGAATGAGATACACTTCCTGTTTCTCTTGGAGCACCGGGAGTCGAGGGTGAAGGAGCTCCAGAACTCCTGAAGGGCGACAAACGAATAAGAGGAGTCAATCGTCATAAGGTTAAGCAACCCCGTTTGTGTGAGGGAGTGGCGGACATTGTTGAACCACTCGGTGTCGAACTCCTAGATGGACTCCATGGGGAGAGATGCAATGCCACCCGGAGGGACTTCTCTGATCCACCAATACCGCTCAAAGTAGTATGGAGGGAGTCTGGTGATGAATGGGTGGAGGCCATCAATCCCCCGAGGGTTGGGAGCGGCGGGTTAGACGACACCCTCCCCGGTGTCCATGGGGTACGGGGTGGCGGATGTGGAACCTGGACCACCGCACCTCAATCTTTTACCTGGGTTCCTAAAAAAAAATTTGAGACACGAAACCATAATTAATCAAACCGACATCCTACCCCACACTTGGTCAAAAAACTCAATTTGACAAAGAAACGAGGAAACCCGAGTGGGGAGAAGCTAATTCAAGAACTCAGCAATGTTCATTAATCATAGGGAATGCACAGGAATCGGCGGAATAGCAATAGGACGGCTAGAATGCAAAGTTAGCCATTCCCGACAAAATTGACAATTCGGCAATGCAAACGAGATTCAATCCGCACAAAACCAAGGCACAACGATCATAGCATAGTCTAGAGCATCTAGGTTCAATCAGTTCAACAAAATTCACACTAAAATAGCAGGCACGTAAATCGAGGTAGATCGAAAAGTCAACCAAAATGAAACTCGTCGAAACTCAACAATAGCATGTCAAAAGATTTGCGATTAGAAAACCAACAACTAACCTTGAAGACATGACTCTAAAAATCAACGGAAGTTGATGAAAATGGCAAAAAACTAAAAAACTTGGTTCGGGTGAAACAGGAGCTATAGAGCTATGATTTGGATGATCTATTGCGTTTTCTGATTTTTGGAAAAGGGACGAATATTTAATTTTTTTATGACTAAGTTCTCGCCGAGAGTCCCTTTGAAAACCATTTACAAAAATAGATGCGAACAAATTAAACGCACAGGCCAAAGTTCTCAGCGAAAACTGCTTTACAAACTGTTTCAAAAATTTTACGCTGGGCATTTAATTAAAAATCGCCAAGTTCTCACTGAGAAATTTTATGTTTTCGGCGAGAATATGGGACCTGGGTGCTCAAAATTTTTTTACGAACCAAAACTGATGCCCGACTTCAAAAGACCGAAACAAAATCAACAAAGATCGGAAAAATCCCAAATAAATTGGAATTAAATTGAGAACACAAGACACACAAAGAAAAAATAAAGACCACGAATTGACACTTTTGGCTCCCCTCGAAACCAACTCAAAACATAAAGACTAACTCAACAAATCAAAACTGACTCTAGCCGTAGGTTGCCTCCCACGAAGTGCTCTCGTTTAACGTCCTTGAGCTAGACGATACCTGGATGACGATCAAGAGGCGTCCCAACTCAGGACTTCCTTCACGCTCACATCAGAATCCATGAAGTACAGCTTTGGTGTACCTCCTTTCAAGAGAAATCGTTTCCCATCGACGTGGGTTAATTGAGTTCTACCATCGGGGAGGTTGCCAGTGATCTTGAATAGACCGAACAGATCCTTCAGGTGTACGCTTTCATTCGGTGGCTTGGCGGATGATGGAGGATCAATTTGCCTCCAAACTACTTTCTTTGTCGCCTTGCACTCCTTCTTTGCTTCTACATGATCTTGAGCTCGTCGAGCTCCGGTAAAGGGTGCCTTCGGCTCCTCTTTCTTCCTTGTCCTCTGCGCCTGAGCCTCATTCTTCGGGTGGATAACCTACTTAGTTCCTATTAAAAAAATCTGAAGACACGCTAGACTTTTCATTAGTACTAGAGTTGGACGAGACCAACTCCACAGTATCAATAGATAAACAGTGTGCATCTTCCTTAACAGAGTACTTCATACGGTCCTTGAGGTGGAATGTCACACTATCCTTTCCGACCCTCAAAGTCAATGAGCCATGCTGGACATCAATGGTCGTGTCGTCTGTTGCCAGAAACGCTCGGCCTAGGAGGAGGGTAACATCTACCTCTCGGGTATCCATTACAACAAAATCAGCTGGAATAGTGAAAGGACCACAACAGACAACCACATCTTTTATCATTCCCCTAGGTGTTTTGACAGATCTATCGGCTAATACCAATTGTAAACTAATCAGTTTAAATTTACCTAGATTAATTTTTTCATAAATACATGTAGGCATGAAGTTGATAGAAGCATCTAAATCAGCTAATCTACGATCAATTTTTATATCATTGATAGTGCAAGGTAAAGTAAAAAGAACCGGGATCGCGACACTTAGTTAGGGGAGGTATGGAGGTGGCTTGCAGAGGATGGCAGAGCATTCTTCATTATTATGGGAGACAGAAGATGCCTCTCCCGTCTTCTTGTTCTTCGCAAGATCCTTCATGACTTTTCTGAGTTGTGGTATCGTCTCTACAGCTTCAGTGACAGGTATTTTAATTTATGTGTTCTTCAAGATTGAAAACCACCTCTTGTATTGGGTGTCAAGGGTCTTTAGCTTCATGGCATTGAGAAACAGAATCTTGGGCTGATAAGGAGGTAGTGGTGGTGCAAGAACCGTCTTTGTCGGGGGAGGTGGGGAAGTTACCTCCTCCTTTTCTTCTGTATCTCCTTCCTCGATCTCTGGCATGTCTATGGCTATATCATTGGGAACCATGACCGGATCAGGAGCTGTACAACCAACTAGTTGTTTTCCACTTCTAGTCAAGATGGCATTGACATGCTCATTCCTTGGTTTTGGCTCTGTCTGGCTTGATAGCTGACCCATGGGGTGACCATTGGAGAGGAGGCTGACAATGTTGTTGAGTTGGTCTTCCATCCTCTGACCTTGAGCTATTTGGCTTTGATTCACGGCGGCTTGAGCTTTGGACTGTGCATCATGGTCATCAAGTCTCATCATGATTAGGTCGAGCTTCTTATATATCTCGCTCTCCTAGTGTTTTGTGGCGCTGACCTTTGATGTTGTTGTCCTCTGGTGAATCTAGGTGGTCCTTGGTAACTGTTATTGAAGTACTGATTCTGGCGATTGCCAGGTGTTGTACCATAATTATCGTAGTTCCGGTGAGGTGGCTGGTAGGCTCCACTTGGTTGATTACTCAGCTTTTGCTCTTGAAATGACCAAGATGGTCGATTATTTTGATTCTGATTCATGCCAGAATTGTATGGAGGACACTCCTGGAAGCTCTCTTGTTGTTGCTGTTGTTGGGGTTGTCTGAACTGTCGGTAGTCATAGTATCCTTTTTGATTGTTGATAAAGCCTTGACCAATAAAGTTCACTTCATCCACAGACCAGACATCTACTTTACCGAAGTTCTGACAACTTCCTCCATTGTGAGCACAAACCCCACACCATTCACAATCAGCAACGAAGACAGAAGCTAAAGGCGGAATGATGGGCGCACCAGCTTTCTTCATGTGCTTTTGAACTTCTGCCTTGATCTGTTCTTCAAGGCCTAGCTGACTCTTGGATGCTTCGAATTGTCTCTCCCAATTTCTGGATTTGGAGGCACAACTAGCAAAGTGAAGTAGAGAAGCTTCTAGTGTGAGGGTAGTGCAATCTCCTTTAGCCAAGGAGTTGACCCACTTGGCAGATTCATCATTCATTCCCCGAGCAAATATCTTGGTCAGTTGTCTTTCCTCGAACCCATGATGAGGACAATTGCAGAGAAGTTCTTGGATTTCATTCCAAGCATCATATAAGCTAACTCCGTCCTTCTGTCTGAACTGAGCAAGTTGTCTTTGTAGGCCGTGGTCCTGGACGGAGGAAAGTACTCCTCTACAAAGTCTTGGGCAAGATCATCCCAATTGGTGTAGTGACCGGGTGACTTGCTGTTAACCACCTCTTAGCGGTGCCTCAGAGTGAGAATCGGAATGATCGCAAGCATAGAGTGTTCTTGTCGAGGTTCCCACTATTGAAGGTCTTGCACATGGAAATGAAGTCCGCCAAATGAGTGCATGGAGTGTCATGTGGCTTTCCTTCGAATTGGATATCCCTAGAGATCATTCCTAGGAAAGGGATTTTGATCTCATAGTCAGGATCTGCTTAATTTCGAGGGACGGAGATGCTTGATCGAACACTAGTCACGCTCGGTTGTTGCAGTCCACCATGGTGCGTGGAGCCATTGCGGGAGGAGTAGGTGGTGGAGAATCTTAAGACATGGACGACGTGGAAGAAGAAGAGGAGTCATCCTTTGACTCCTCAATCTTTATGGGGGGAAATGGATCGGTTGGCACTTGTTTTATTCTTTGCTGTTGCTTTGTTGGTAAAGAACTGCCCGGGATGTCTAAGCTCTTAGTCTTGATAGGCTTGAGCTAAGAACGAGTGAGTGGACGGTTCATATACATGCATTCAACCTGCAATTATCAAAAACAAGAACAACTAGTGTAAAATCAAAGTGTGATGGATAGTGATAAGATGGAAAGTAGAAGAATAAAGGCCAACTCTTCTTTCAAACAATTTAGAAGAGTTCCCCGGCAACAACGCCAATTTGATAACGTACAGGGTATCAAAAAATATCCCACAAAAGTAGGACGGATCATATTCCACGGGTCTCTTCTAACTGTTTACTAAAAGGATTTGTCAAATTATTCAGGTTTTAAAAAGTTACGTGGTGTGAGTTCCACGACTTCTAAACTATTAAGCATGGAAATTAAAATTAAATTAAGAAATAGATTGATTGACTGATTGATTAAGGAAAGAAATATAAAAGCTTAGACTCGAATCCCCCTAAGATTACTAGGACATGGCGATCACAAAACCGACGACTTTCAACCCTGATTCATTCAGTTCTTAGACACTGTCTAATGTGAACCGCTGCAACCGTGGGCAGACGACCCTTAAATATTGCAAGCTGATGATCATGCAACGAGGTAGAAACCATTGGGAACCGGGATGGAGAGGACTTTGACCCGCTAGCTATAAAGAGCTAGGAACCAGAAGTATCATGATGTGCAAGATTTAACTCACAACTATCAAGGTCGTATTCCACGAGGGCTCTCTCAAAAGCTAATACTCACACGGTTCATGGACGGTCTATTCATTTAAAATGAGTTTTAGTTTGAAAAGGAAATAAAAACATAAAGAAAACTAAACAAGAAAGCAAAACAAAACGGTGCAAATCAAAGATAAAGAAGGAGGTTCACTTGGAAAGATAGCTTCATCATGCTCAAGAGGAACAAATGCACAAACAAGCCAAACATGATCGAGATTGCAATCGAATGACCACGCAAATCCCTTCTATAGACTCAATGCACTCTCGTAGCACTAAGCTCCTATCCTAGAACCACTCAACTTAAGCTCTCGCTCTCAAGCTAAGTGACTAAGGATGCATTAAAGGTGTTTGATGAAATGCCAAGCTACAAAACCCTCTCCTATGAATCTATGACCACTAGGCTAGACACCACACTCTCATGTCAATGTCCTAACACTAAGAGAATCATCAAAAGACTAATCAAAGTTCAATTGAATGAAAAACCTAATGCACACCAAGTGTTCGATAAAATGCACAAGAGAGAAATCATGCAACAATGGTTGAATTGAGATGTTCTAATCTCTTAGAACATGCTCTCTTCAATCCCTAGACCTACAATCCATGTAATCTAAGCACTCTCATGCATTACATCACAAATAATAGACCAAATCAAGCAAACATGGCAATCAATGGAATTAACAACAAGTCTAGAGATCATCTTCTTACATCCAAGATCAATCATAGCATGTTTACACAATCAACCTCTATCATAGCACAACTATCTATCAATCCAAGGAAACCTAGGAAATCAGCCACACATGGACAAGGGTACAAAAGAGGAAGAAAGAGAGATGGTCACCAAGAGCTCCATGGCAATCCTCTTCTTCCAAGCTCCTCTCCCAAGGATGTGGACTTCAATCCAAGCTCCTTTACTTTGAGTTGCACCTTGCTCTAGGGTTGTGGATTGGAGATGAGGAGAAAAGTGGTTTAGAAGTTGAGAGAAAAGAGGTGAGAGGCATTTTGGTCGAAGGCTGAATAATGATCAATTCCAAAATTTCCACCGCCTTCACTTTAAATACACTGCTGGAAAAGCCTGAGTTTTCGGCGAAAACTTCCCAAGTTTTCGCCGAAAATTCCTTTGAAAATCCCTGAGCTAGCCTTCACTTCCTTCACATGTTTTCGGCGAAAACTCAGAAAGTTTTTGCCGAAAAATTCTTCAAAAATCAAGCCTCAATCTTCTGTTACTAGTTGGCGGAAACTTTTCGGCGAGAACTATGAGGTTCTCGCCGAAAACTTCATTAGAAAGCTGTGCACTTTTCTCGATTTTGCAACGGCCATATCTCCTCCGTCGTAGCTCCAATTGACCTTTCGTTTGATCCTATGTGCTCCTTGTTACCAGTAATACGATGCCAAGGCCTGAAAATGCACATATAAAACTCCAATAGGCACTGAAATTGTCCTCAAAGTGGCACTTGGACAACAAAAGAGCACTTTGCATAAAACTTCAATAAAAGCATATTAAGCATGGCCATTAAGGATCAAATACGGGCATTTCATAGGTCAATCACAAGCTCAAAATGCACTAAATAAAATCACATCATATCAAGTTGATGACGCCACTTCAGAAAATGGATGCTTCTGACGATAAGTCGATCTTTAAGCAATGCAACAACGAGCAAAGGCTTGAAGGGAAGAGAACATATGTTCTAACAGAGGTTTATTGATTTCAAAAGTTATGTCTTACAAGGGTGTCCGGCGGCCTCCTTATATAGGTGAGGGAACAAGCTCTCCTCCCTAAAGACTACTTCCTAAATAAGAATAAAATAAAGACTCCTAATCCTAATTAGGGTCCTATCACCCTGAACAATCCGACTAAAAAGGAATAAAACATAAAATAATAGTTGAAGTCTTTAATGTTGAATGAAAGACCCAATTAGGTCAAAACCCTAATCCGGCGGTGATCGGTGGCTTTGGGCCGGTTGGGCTTCGGTGGCGTGGGCTAGTTGAGCTTTGGTGGCAGCCCGGTGGGCTTGCTCGGTCGGGCTCCGGCTGGTCTTGGCCCGAGGCTTTAGTGACCTGTCTCGGGCCCTACTTCGGGTGTGTCCTGATGTCTTCTTGAATTTCCAAGAGGGTGTAGCCTTCCTTGACGAATTGATCAGCATCCTCTTCATGCCCTTCTTTACTCCAGGATTCTATGTAGGTGTTAAGTTTCTCTCGGAAGGCCTTGGTCTAGCTTCGGGTAAATGGAGGCTCAGGTCGGGTCCAGGGTTTGTTGGGCTCATCATCCCCCTCTTCTTGTGGAGGATTCGTCCTCGAATCCTGCCCTACATATTCATCATCATAATAGGGGGTTAGGTCAGCCACATTGAAGGTTGCACTTACCCGTAAGAGTTCGGTAGGTCAAGGACGTAGGCGTTGTTGTTAATCCTCTGGAGGACTGTGTAAGGCCCATCTCCCCTGGGTAGTATTTTGGGCTTCCTCTGCTCTGGAAACCTATCCTTCCTGAAGTGTATCCACACCTGGTCTCCGGCTTCAAAAAATTTCTCCTTTCTTCCTCGGTTGGCATTGCGGAGGTACTGAGCAGTCCTTCTTTCAATATTGGCCTTGGCCTTCTCATAGAGCTGCTTGACATAAGCTGCCTTCTCTTGGCCACCTGCATCTAAAAATTCATGGACAGGAAGTGGAGATAAATCTAGCGAGGTTAGTGGATTAAAACCATAAACAAGTTCAAACGGGGAGTATTGGGTAGTTGAATGCACAACTCGATTATAGGCAAATTCTACATGGTAGACATTCCTCCCAAGTCCGGATGTTACTCTTAATGACTGCCCTTAGCATTTGAGCTAAGGATCGGTTTACAACTTCAGTCTGCCCATCAGTTTAGGGGTGGCATGTGGTGGAGAACATTAGTCGGGTGCCAAGCTTAGCCCATAAAGTCTTCCAAAAGTAGCTTAGGAACTTTGAATCCCTATTGGAGACTATAGTCTTAGGAACTCCATGCATCCTAACTACGTCCCTAAAGAATAGGTCAGCAATTTGAGAGGCATCATCAGTTTTATGGCAAGCAATGAAGTGAGCCATTTTGGAGAACCTGTCAACAACCACAAATATGGAGTCTTTCCCCTTTCGGGTTCTAGGTAGTCCTAGGACAAAGTCCATGGACAAGTCTACCCAAGGATGCTCAGGTATGGGCAAGGGGGTGTACAATCCATGGGGCCTGAGTTTAGATTTAGCTCTTTGGCACTTGGAGCATTGAGATATGATCTTCTCGGCATCGTGTCTCATCTTGGGCTAGTAGAAGTGCTCTTTGAGGGTGGCCACTGTTTTAGCTACACCAAAGTGTCCCATGAGACCTCCACCGTGGGCCTCTAGGGTTAGGATAGTCCTGCAAGAATGGTTAGGGAGACACAATTTTGATCCTTTAAATAAGTAACCATCTTGTCGGTAGAACTTACCAAATCCTTCTTGTTGGCAAGCTTCAAAGATACTCTTAAAACCAAGGTCAGTGGCATAGAGGTCTTTGATGTATTCAAAGCCAATGAATTTAGTAGAGAGGACTGAGATTAAAGTGTACCTTCGAGAAAGGGCATCTGCCACGATGTTCTCCTTATCTTCCTTGTATTGAATGATGTAAGGAAATGATTCTATGAATGCTACCCACCGAGCATGCCGCTTGTTGAGCTTGTGCTGAGCCTTGAGGTACTTGAGTGATTCATGATCCGTGTGGATGATGAACTCTTTAGGCCATAGGTAGTGTTGCCAAGTCTTCAAAGCTCTTACCAGGGCATACAACTCTTTGTCATAGGTCGGGTAGTTGAGAGTGGCACCACTGAGCTTTTCACTGAAGTAGGCGATGGGGCTCTTTTCCTGCATGAGGTAAGCTCCTATCCCTACTCCGGATGCATCACACTCGATCTCAAATGGTTTGGTGAAGTCGGGCAACATGAGCAAATGGGCCTCTGTAAGCCTTCTTTTGAGGGCTTCAAAGGCTTCTTGTTGCGGGGCTCCCCACTGGAAGGGGACATCCTTCTTTAGCACGGCTGTGAGAGGAGCAGCAACGGTGCTGAAGTCCCTTACAAATCTTCGATAGAAGCTAGCCAACCCGTGGAAGCTCCTAACATCAGTGATGTTTTGAGGTGTGGGCCAGGATTTGATGGCTTCGATCTTGTCTTCATCAACCCTTATAACTGTAGAGCTAACAACAAAGCCAAGAAAAATGAGGTGATCTGTGCAAAAGGTGCACTTGCTCATGTTGGCATAGAGGTGCTCCTTTCTCAGGGTTTCTAAGACAACCTTTAGATGCTCTAAGTGATCTCCTAAGTTTTTGGAGTAAATAAGAATATCATCAAAGTAGACCACTACAAATTTCCCTATGTAAGTTCTAAGGACTTGGTTCATTAATCTCATGAAGGTTCATTAATCTCATGAAGGTACTAGGTGCATTGGTTAGGCCGAATGGCATGACCATCCACTCATACAATTCTAGTTTAGTTTTGAAGGCAGTTTTCCACTCATCACCTTCCTTCATTCGGATTTGATGGTAGCCAGATTTAAGATCAATTTTGGAGAAGATGGTGGCACCATGTAGTTCATCCAGCAGGTCATCTAACCTAGGAATAGGATGGCGATACTTAACTGTTATGTTGTTGATAGCTCGGCAGTCAACACACATCCTCCATGTGCCTTCCTTTTTGGGGACTAGGATGACTGGGACAGCACAAGGGCTCATGCTCTCTCGGATATATCCCTTGTCCATCAATTCCTCCACTTGTGCTTGGATCTCCTTGGTTTCTTCTGGATTGGTACGATAGGCTGGCTTGTTTAGCAAGGCAGCTTCAGGCACCAAGTTGATCTGATGCTCAATGCCTCTTAGTGGGGGCAGTCCACTAGGAATTTCTTCGGGGAAGACATCTTTAAACTCCTGTAAAAGTGAAGTAACAACACTAGGCAGAGAAGTATTAGGGTTAGAAATCAAACACTCCTTGTAGCGGATGATCACAAGGGGCTTCCTAGAAACTAGAGATTGTTTGATCTCACTCGGGGTGGCTAACAGGTTTTCTCTCCTATCAACCTCACTTTTTTTAGCTCTGGGACCTTTAAGGTCTCGTAATTCTTTTTTACACTCATAGGGTCTCTCGTTTGTTCTCTCTTTTCTCTGTTCTTGAGCTCTTTCTCTTTCTTTTCTTTGATGGCTTTTCGATCTATTTGGTCTTGGAGAATTTCAGTAGGTGACATTGGCCTCAGAGTGTACTTAGTATCCCCATGAATGAGGCTATATCTGTTGGTTCTTCCATCATGTGTAGAGTACCTGTCGAATTGCCATGGTCTTCCTAACAAGATGTGGGCAGCTTCCATAGGAACCACATCACATAAAATGTTATCTTTGTACCTTCCAATGTAGAAGGGAACATGAGCTTGTCGGGTGACCCTCAATTCCCCACAGTTGCTAAGCCAATGAAGTTTGTAGGGTTCAGGTGTTTCTAGGTTGGGAGACCAAGTCCCTCAACCAACTCGTGACTTACAACATTGGTACAGCTGCCTCCATCAATCACCATACTACAAATCTTATTTTGAATTACGCACCTGGTATGAAAGAGGTTATCTCGTTGCTCCCATCCTTCCTCCACAATTTGTGCATTGAGAATTCGTCGGGAAACGGTAGAGAGCCGTCTGGCCGACTTTTGGGGTCGGGGTGCACTGGGGTTGTTCACGGGTGGGGGCCGAGGCCTTAGCCGTCCGGGGTTCGGGGCTTGAGTGACGGCTCGGGTCATGGACCGGGTAAGAACTCCGGTCTGGGCAGGTACTCGAGGTGCTCCAGGGTCAGGTGGCGTCGGGTCGAGGGTGGACTGGGCGGCGCCGGGGTCACGAGGCTCGTCGGGTATGCCAGGGTTGGGCGGTTTCGGGACGGAGTCGGTTAGGACGGTGTCAGGACAGAGTCGGTCAGGACGGCGCCAGGGTCATGAGTCTCGTCGGGTGCGCCGAGGTTGGGTGGCATCGGGTCGGAGTCAGGCAGAATGGTGCCGGGGTCAGAGGGTCTGTCGAGTGGTATCGCGGCTGGGTGCTCAGGCGTCGGAGTTGGGGCGAGCGACGCAGGGTCGGGTGCTCGGGCATCGGGACTGGGTGCTTGGGCACTAGGGCTGGTCGGTCAGGGCCAGTCGGGGCCGGGGCCGATAGCTAGGGCGCCGGGGCCTGGTCGGGTTGTGCCGGCTTCTTCCTCCAACCGAGCTAAAGTGGCTTGCACCTGTTGCAGGACTCGGGAAGCACTCCCAATGCAGCTTTTAACTTGGCAAGCCTCCAATCTTCCATGGTTAGTCGAAACAAGTATTGGCCTCACAAATCTCTCAAATTTCTTCTCACTCACTCTTGATTTTTCCCCTCGTGTTTAAAATATAACGGATGCACTCAAATAAAAGTAGAACATAAACAATTCAGCTCCAAGCAGTTGCAAGTTTCATCAAAGCTTTGAGGATAGACTTACCAGCGTGTGGGTGCCGGGACTTGAACTTCTAGGGTTCCCTTGTAGCTAGGGCTTGGTGAGCTCTCCGTCTTGTCCTCGGGATTCCTCCTTGGTAGTGGGTGATCTTGGTTTTGGGGTCGGGCAACGAAAGCCCATCTTCTATCCCCTCATCTTAGGGTTGATCTTACTATCTCGGCAAGGGTGGCCTCTTTTTAGTTGGGTCTTTATATTTTCTTTTGACCTCTTTTCTTTTCTTTTTCTTGAACTCGACTTAGGGTTTTGTCGATGGTATGATGGCCACCAAGTTTTCTTTGCCTTACAACTCGAAAAGAACTGAATACAGGAATTGAAACAATAGGGATTTTTGAAGCTATTTTCTAAAAAAGCAGTAAAGGATATGAATCCAGGGTAACCTGGAGACTGGGATAGATTGTGGTCCTTGAGCTTGAACCGTGCTCTGATACCAACTGATGTGAACCGCTGCAACCGTGGGCAAACGACCCTTAAACACCGCAAGCTGATGATCGTGCAATGAGGTAGAAACCGTCAGGAATCGGGATGGAGAGGACTTTGACCTGCTAGCTATAAAGAGCTAGGAACCAGAAGTATCAAGTCGATGACGCCACTTCAGAAGATGGATGCTTCTGACGATAAGTCTATCCTTAAGCAATGCAACAACGAGCAAAGGCTTGAAGGGAAGAGAACATATGTTCTAACAGAGGTTTATTGATTTCAAAAGTTGTGTCTTACAAGGGTGGCCGGCGGCCTCCTTATATAGGTGAGGGAACAAGCTCTCCTTCCTAAAGACTACTTCCTAAATAAGAATAAAATAAAGACTCCTAATCCTAATTAGGGTCCTATCACGCCTAAACAATCCGACTAAAAAGGAATAAAACATAAAATAATAGTTGAAGTCTTTAATGTTGAATGAAAGACCTAATTAGGTCAAAACCCTAATCCGGCGGTGATCGGCGGCTTTGGGCCGATTGGGCTTCGGTGGCGTGGGCCGGTTGAGCTTTGGTGGCGGCCCGGTGGGCTTGCTCGGTCGGGCTCCGGCTGGTCTTGGCCTTGGCCTGAGGCTTTAGTGACCTGTCTCGGGCCCTGCTCCGGGTGTGTCCTGATGTCTTCTTGAATTTCGAAGAGGGTGTAGCCTTCCTTGACGAATCGATCGGCATCCTCTTCATGCCCTTCTTTACTCCAGGATTCTATGTAGGTGTTAAGTTTCTCTCGGAAGGCCTTGGTCTGGCTTTGGGTAAATGGAGGTTCAGGTCCGGTCCAGGGTTTGTTGGGCTCATCACAGTCACAACTCTTTACTCTTACGTCTAAGTCCGTGAACGTTTACTCTATCGGAACTAACTACCAAGAATAATTAACCGTTTGTGCGTTCACTTCTGCAATGGATAACTAACTGGTGCACCTGATTGATTTTAGTGAGTTGCTCTAGAAATGAATTAACCCTAAATGATTCTTACGAAAGGCATAATCCATTGAATAGGTTAATTAATTGATTTGATGTTCTAAAATAAGGCGGACGTTCGCCAAATATCCTTATTTTAACAAGAATATAATCTAGGTGATCAATCTAGAAATGAAACATAGATTTAAGAACAAATCAATTATGAATCAGAAACTGTCTGAATTAAGATCTAATTACCGCCGATCCGTGACTGCTTTAAAGCCCCGGGTCATTTAGGGTTCATCTAATCTAAGCTTAACAAGTTTAGCTACTCTTGTTTGAAATCAGAGAATCAAAGACAACAAAGGAGTTCATCTTAATAAGGAAGAACAAAGAAGAATTGTAAAACCTAATTGCGATGACTCCGTGCAGCTTCAAACTCGAGAAATCTTCACTCCTAGCTCCGAGACCTCTGGGATGGAAAGATGGTGCCAGGATCTCTCAGAGAACTCCAAGAATCGTTTTCAACTCTCTCTATCAGCTCTAGAAGTTTCAAAATCGGAATCCTTTGAATTGGGGTTGAAGGCTGCTTTAAATACGTGCTTTCCTCATCTGAGCCGGAAAAGGAATAAGTTTTCAGCGAGAATATTAAAGTTCTCGCCGAAAACCTGTTTGTAAATTGATTTGGAACAGTGATGCAGATTTGGCATATTTCTTCACAATGTTCTAGGAGAGAACTTGAATGTTCTTGCCGAGAACATTTTCACAAACTTATGCTGACTTCTGACGATTCTGTAGACTGATTTCTTGAATGCATTCTCGGCGAGAACTTTAGAGTTCTCATCAAGAACATTAATGCTGGGTAGTTTAATTTGTTTCTTAGATTAGTTTGAGTTCTCCGATGATCCCTGGTCACTTCTTGAGGCTCCATTGCATCCTGAACACGTCCGATGACTACCTGTCTAACGAAAAAAACCTGTGTACTCAAAGAGACACTTGAAAACACATCAAATAGACCCGAAATGGGCCAAAGTAACGAATTCGGTTGGAAATAGTGTTAATGAATGAAAACCCACTAAACTACCCCTAAAATCGTGTAATAAGCAATGAAATGTCGCATAAACGGGGCTGATAATCATGATAATTCTAGTGTCATCATGTAGCCTTCTCTAGTGAACCTATGATCATTTTTTCGTGGCCACCCTTGCTCCATGACTCCATGTATGAATTGATCTGGTTCTTGAAGGATTTGGCCTGGCTCCGGGTCAGGGGCATCTCCGGTTGTGTCCACGGTGCGGTTGGCTCATCACCGCTAGACCACATAAGCCCCCTAACTATTTGCTAGACTTTCATTGTGATCTCCTTCTGCAAGCTACTAGGGCTGAATCAACTCCTTAAGCAACTCCTCGGGCATCTCTAAAGTCCTTTCCTCACTCTCTTGATATTGTAATCTCTTATGATGACTTACAGCCTCTTCACAAATGATTTGTCTAGAGTATTTCTGCTATTAAAGAATACCCCCTAAACAAGTGTTCTATTGGATGCAAGTGGGTTTATACAGTGAAATATAAGGCAGATGGTAGCATTGAAAGATAGAAAGCATGTTGGTGGCCAAGGGTTATACTCAGCATGAAGGAGTGGATTACCAAGAGACTTTTGCTCCTATTGTTAAAATCACAATTGGAAGGTTATTCTTGGCACTTTGAGGTACACAAAATTGGCATCTTCGTTAGCTTGATTTCAACAATTAATTCTTGCATGGTGATTTAACTCAAGAGGTGTTTATGACAATACCACAAGGATTGACAACAATAGCATTCTTGCATTCTGTTTGCAAACTCCACAACTCATTATATGGCCTTAAGAAAGTCTCTAGATAGTGGTTTACAAAGTTGTCTAATAGGTTACACGGAGTTGGATATGTTCAAAGCAAGGTGGATCACTCTCTATTTCTACATTTAACTGGTTCTTCATTCACTGTAGTGCTTATATATGTAGATGATTTAATCATCGGAGGTAATGATCTAGATGAAATTACCAGACTTAAGAAAATGTTACATGAGGAGTTAAAAATCAAAGATCTTGGCGATATACGATAATTTTTTTTTAGGATTGGAAGTGGCAAGGTCACCTGATGGGATTCATTTGTCATAGAGAAAGTATACCTTCAAAATTTTGGATGAAGTAGGGTTATTGAGTTGTAAACTCTTCCCTCTTCAGACTCAGTTTCCTCCTCTTCCATCTTTTCTTCTTTTTCATCATCCATCTCGATCTCTCCCTCTCTAAGAACCATTGTTCTCTGGTTCGGGCAGTCCCTAGAGACGTGTCCCCTCCCTTGATATTTAAAGCAAACTATATCACTAGGACGTGGGTTAGAATTCTGAATAGTAGGGGTGTTTGGAAGTAGGTGTTACCCGTGATGCTATTTCTTTAGGGCTAAGGCCATGTCGGGGACCCGGTGCTTCGGGGCTGGCCTGGCCTCCATGGGGCGTTGCCAGCATTAAAACTCCCTCTTCAAGGATTGGTGGCAGGGGTAGATCTCCTCCCATACCCTCTCATCATCTCTCTCTCTCTACGTGGATAGCCAGGGCTATTAAGTCCTCACAGTCAACATAGTTGAGTATGTTGTCTTGGTGTGTATGATGTCCGGGTGTAGGCCTCCGACGAATTAGGATATCCTGGCCTCCTCATCGTCTTTTAAGTCGAGTCTCATTACCAGCATCTCTATCTCTTTATTGTACTCCTCCACGGACATGGCTCCTTGCTTCAAGGTTTGAAGCTTGGTGTGCAAGTCACGTGTGTAGGCAGCCGGTACAAACCGCTTCCTCATCCTTCTCTTGAGGTCCCTCCATGTAATGATCGGGTCCTCCTCATCTCCCAACACTACAACAGAAAGGTGATTTAGTGGCAGGCGTCGTCGAGGTTAGTGGCAGGCGGCCTGCCACTAAAACAGGAGCTTACTCGCAGGCGCCGCCTGCCACTAACCACATATGGGCCTGCGAGTAAAGCTGCTGCGAGGAAGCCCAACACGTGGCAGGCCCCGCCTGCGAGTAAGCTACTCGCAGGCAAGTGGTTAGTGGCAGGCGCCTGCCACTAAGCTTAGTGGCAGGCCATTTGTTAGTGGCAGGCGCCTGCCACTAAGCTTAGTGGCAGGCGCCTGCCACTAACCAATGGCCTGCCACTAAGCTTAGTGGCAGGCGCCTGCCACTAAGCTCAGTGGCCTGCCACTAAGCTTAGTGGCAGGCGCCTGCCACTAACTTTGTGGCCTGCCACTGAGCTTAGTGGCAGGCGCCTGCCACTACCCACCTACCTGGGCCAGGCCGGTTGGGCTTGGTAGGCCGATTTGGGCGGGCTGGGCTGGTTGATTTGACCAATTGGTTTGTTAGGCTGGACCGATTGGTTTGTTAGGCTGGACCGATTAAAATGACCACGATAACAAAATTAAAAACAATTTCAAATTATTCAACAAAAAACATTACGAAATATCAAATAATGATCGTACAATAGTAATAATACATAATTCATACACACAGAGTACCAGATGATGCACGTACAATAATACAATAGTTAACAAACAGTACAATACAATATAATAGTACAAATACATAACAAACTACACAATATCCCACGGATGCACGTACGCACCATCACCATTACCACCACGGTTACCACCACCACCATTCTACACAGACAAAAACAGATATGTGTGAGAGATATAAAAACATTACATAAGTAATTACTGACTTTTGTACACATACCATAGCAAGCTGCTGGATAAAATCAGGTCCAACATCCGAGGCCTCAAACCAGTGGGAGATATCATCTACATTAGGCACAACTGGAGGCACAACTGGAGCAGATCCGCTAGCAGACTGGGGCTGAGTCTGAGACTGGCTCAGGAATTGTGACATCATCTGCTCCAGTGATGCCAGCCTGCGATTAGCATCAGCAAGCCCATCCTGTGTGGCAGTCAGCTCTGACCGAGTGGCCTCTAGCTCTAACCGAGTGTCAACCAGCTCCCGGTTCAGCTTATCATATGCTGCATCATGAGCACGAGCTGGTGTGGGCCGGGAAGAGATACTACCAGTGGCCGACGTAGATGACTCAGCACTTGTCCCAAAGACCTAAAAACATAAAAGTACTTGGTGAACAATACAATTAAATCATATTTCTAGTTTTAGTGTTTAAATATAATTACCTGACTCTTACTAGCATGCCGACCAAACATCCTTACGTGCCCTCGGTGTTCTGGCTTGTTAAGGGCTTGGGCAAATGCATCATTTGGGCCCCACTCCGTCGAGACACCGGCCGCCTCCAATTGGCGGATAGTCTCCTATAATTTCAAATCAAACCAACCAACATTAGTGAACACTCTAAAAGTTCCACTTATTAGAATAGTGGTTATTCAATTTTCTTACCATTATTGCGCCAGCATGAGCACTCTTTGGTTCTCCATTCGGCCAACTATAGTACTTGATAAAGATCTGCCCCCTTGAAGGTCGCTGACCAGTCTTCTCCGCCTCCTCCTCTATGTAGAGACCCCACGGTCTGGACCCTCCAGTGTGATTTTCTTCTTGGCATGCTCGATTAGCCTTGTTTCTTGCAACCGCATCCTAAACCAAAACAATGTGAACGATTCAATATTTAACAAATACGTGATTCACATTAACTTGGTTAAATATGCATGTATTACCTTGAACTCCCTACTATCCACGTGTCTCATGTATGCCAACCAATCAGTTTCTGGACAGCCTGCAGGGGTTTTGCTTAACCCACTCGTACGGAAGGTTGTTTTCGGCAGCATACTTCTTCTTCGCCTTCCACGCGTCAAGCCTCGATCTAGCCCAAGCTAATGAGACTTTGTGATCCCAGTATGCTCGAGCAGCTGGTATGAGGGTTGTATCGCAGTGGAACTTCCCCTGAAACAAAAATCAAGAACTTGTACTTAAATTTTGAATTACAAAATTAGCCAGTAATTAATTAGCTAGTTTTTTCATATCTTACCAAAAAGAACTGCTCGAAGGCACGAGTCTTCACCGACTCTGACACATGCTTCCAAGTGGCTGGATAAATGGGATAGTAAGACCAAATCCTTGAACACTCTCCAACGTACATTCCCATGAATGATAACAATCGTCCACTTGGCTTAGCTCCCATGTTGCTCAGGTTGAACACGATCTTGTTTCCGTCGCTCGTGATACGACGGTGGTCTTTGAACTTGAATTTCAGGACCTTCGTTAGACCGCCTCGATCTGCACAATTTTAATCCAAAAGCTAAGTATGGATAAAGACATTTTACCAACTAACTATTAGATATATTGATATGAACTGTTAATACTAACCGATGATAGTAAGCTCATGAGTGTATCGCTCCCTAGAAGAAGAGGAAGAAGAGTCGGTACCAAGGGGAGTCGGGGTAGGGATAGACTGGGTAGGAGAATGAGGCATGCCATCATCACTACCAGAAGCCATCACTAAGAGATGAAATAGGACAAGTTGTTATTACCAAATGACAAATTCTTTATATTCAATGTCTGCATAATTCATATAATTTGCAATCTCAAAATCTCAAAATCAATCCATTACCACACAAACATCACACAATTCTATTCAATCTCAAAATTAATTACACCACTTCCCACAATTTGCATATCGGGGATGGTGTCAGTTACAGGTAACTGTTGTTGAGCTAACGATAAGCAACACTCGTGCGAAATAGCTCCCTCTTCTCCCATCTCGTATGTATCTCTTGGCTTGCAGTGAACCGGTATACACCATTCAGGCTCAAGTGTGTCATTCACGTAGAAGACCATACGTGCATCACTTGCGCTTACGTACGGCTCATCTTCAACTCTGTCACCGACATCTCGCAAGTGACTGAAGTTGACCATCGTTATTCCGAGTGCATCTCTCCTCGCCCATGTTGGAGTAACAGTATCAGCCCACTTGCACTTGAATAATGTGATCGTTCGTGAATAATAATCCAATTCCACAATATCAACAAGTTTCCCATAGAACCAGATGTCACTGCGTATTGGATTGTTATCAGATGAGCTGGAGACGCTGTCAGTGCCAAATTTTGCCGCAACACCACTGTTTTGAGTTTTTTTGCCGTGCTCCCGATCAACCGTTCGAAAGCGAAAGCCGTTGATGTCATAAGCAGTGAAACGTCTTGCATGCACGTTTGGTCCCCTAGCTAGTGTCATCAAATCATCACTGTGACTTGCTGATTGGTCCAAAATCTGTTTATGATATGCTATATTAAGAATCTGATTTTGTTAATAGCATAAGGAAAGTATTTGGAATCATAAATGAATACCTTTTTTTGGACCCATCCTACAATTCTTTTGTGCACAGCTTTATTTATTGCAGTTTCATTTGCACGCCTTCCACCCATTTCTCTTCTAGTTTCTGCTTCACATTCTCTAAACAACCATTGAATTTCGCTTCAAATTAATATCAGCGACATTGTAAAAAGGATGAATATGATAATAATTCATACCTCAACAATGGTTGTGCTGCTGGACTATTCACTAACACATAATGAAACGCTTGAGTCCACTCCAATTGTGAGAGTTTGAATGATTCTCCGTTTCCATTAGGAACCCCTCTCGAAACAAGGATTGATGCATTTTCATCGACTGAACTTTCTGGCTCAACCGCGACTCGCTTTGGTCGATTGTATCTGGTCTCAACATCATCATTAAAATACAATGATGAAAAGTTGAACAACTCTTCGGTCAGCCAACCTTCAGCAATTGAACCTTCAGGATGTGCTCTATTGCCAACAAAAGTTTTCAATTTACCCAAGTACCTAAATAGAGAAAATCTTGTCAAGCACACTCTTAATTAGCAACAATGACAAAGAGTGTAGACCAACAATAAATTACCTTTCAATTGGGTACATCCAGCGATATTGAACTGGTCCTCCACGTCGAACTTCATCAACTAGGTGCAAAACTAGATGCACCATGACCGTGAAAAAGGCCGGTGGAAAAATCATCTCCATATGGCATAAAGCTATGACAAACCTATCTTGGAGCTTGTCAAGCTCTATTATATTGACCACGGGAGAGCACAGTTCCTTAAAACAAGAGCCGACTTCGACTAGAACCCTTGCTACTGAGACGGGTAAGACATTGCGTATCGCAAGAGGTAACAAATCATGTAATAGCATATGCGAATCATGACTCTTCAACCCTAGCATCTTACGATTCTTCAGGTCCACACATCTTGCGATATTGCTAGCATATCCATCTGGAAATGACATTTCTTTAAGGGACTTTAGGACAACTTCAATTTTCCTCTTATCCAAAGTGAATGAGGCAGCAGGACAGATTGTGACGCAACAAATTGAATTCCCAGTAAGGAAGGTTGAAGAAGATACTTTTTTTCCTCCACTGCGGTGCTGGTCCTGATTCTTTTGGTTGTGTCTTCCCGAATGTAATATCAATATTTGCCACTTGTCCCAGAATATCAGTCCCAGTCAACACCCTCGGTGGATTCCTTTTGTCGACTTTCCCATTGAATTTCGACTTTTGTGATCGAAACCGATGATTCATTGGCAAAAACCTCCGACTACTCATGAAACATGGTTTATTACCCGAAGCTTTGAGTCGAAGTGGTTCTGCATCATACATACATGTCGGACACGATAGTGCAGTGTGTGTATTCCATCCTGATAAGTTACACAAACCAGGATAATCACTAATGGTCCAGATCAATGCTGCTCTCAATGTGAAAGTTTCTTTCTTCACCGAATCATAAGCTTCAACTCCAATCCACAATGTTTGCAACTCTTCAATTAGTGGTTGCAAAAAGACATCTAGGTCATTTCCAGGCATCTTAGGACCAGGAACAATGCCAGATAACATAAGGCCTGTCTGCTTCATACACAACCAAGGTGGAGTGTTATATGGTATTAGCACAAACGGCCAAGTGCTATGACTTATGCTCATGGTTCCAAATGGATTGAAACCGTCAGTTGCAAGCCCAAGTCTCACATTTCGGGGATCAGCCGCAAAATCAGGGTACTTGGCGCTAAAACTTTTCCATGCATCTGCGTCTCTAGGATGTCTACCCATACCATCATCAGTTCTAGTTTCTGTCGCATGCCAGGTCATATCTTCTGCAGTGTAAGGACACATGTACAACCTCTTCAACCGAGGTATTAAGGGAAAATACCGAAATATTTTTTCAGGTAGAGGCTTTGATTTTTTCTCACCCGCACTGTTTCCTTCATCCTTGAATCGAGCAACCCCACACACTCGACATTCTTTCGCTTCACTATCTTCTCCAGTGTACAATATGCAATCATTCTTACATGCATCAATCTTGTTATAGGACAACCCAAGACTCTTAATTGTCTTCTTCGCTTCATAATTGGATGAAGGGATTTTGGCCGTAGGAAAAGCCTTGCGAAGCAACTCCAGTATCTTCGACATTGCTTTATCACTGATCTTGTGTAAAGACTTAATGTGGTATAAGTTGATCATGAACGACAACTTTGTGAAACTGGTACAACCATCATACAATGGTACTTCACCATCCCGCAAAGCTCGAAAAAACTCATCATCTGGTTGCATGTTGGGTATATCTGGCATTGGTTCATCACCCGTTTGAGGCACTTGATCATCCGATGGACGTTGTTCAAATGCATCATTCACCATGTTCTGAAACAAGTCTGGCTCAGATATTGGTATATCCTCAACTAGTAATGGAGGAATTGTTTCTTCATGAGCGACTAGTTCCGGTCCAACCATGGCAGTGAAGGCACCAAAATCTGTGATTAACTCTCCATGCAAATTCCATACATCGTATGACGAGGGAAACGCCTTTGCTAGCAAATGCTGATTAACTTCGTTCCGTGGCATCAACTTCTTGAAGTTGCATTTCGGACAAGGACAAAGTATGTTCACTCCATCTACTGCATTGGAGATTGCAAAATCGAGGAATTGTTGAACGCCAGCGTAATACTCACGAGTATGTCGCGGCTTTCGAATCCAAGACTTGTCCATCTATATATTGAGTGTTAATTAGTATCGATTTGTTTACTAGTCATGATAAAATGTACAAAATAATAATAGTCTATATAACTTAGCTTTAAGCTAAGTTTTCCTAATTATATTAAATACTAAAATATTATATTTACCAACTTAATTTGACATAAGTTGCTAAATATATTTAGTAAAATATTAATATCGTTTATTCATTAAATATTTTGTTAAGGTTGCATATGCTAAATAGTAACTACTTAGTAGATATTTACATGCATATTTTTTTGACAAATTTACATGGTTAAACTCCTTCAAGTGCATAATCAATTACATGCACAAATTTTGTATATTGAATGAATATTTTGTTAAGTTTGCATATAAATGCTTAATAGGTATTTACATGCGTAGTTTATAAACAAATTTACATGCTCAAAATCATAACTCCTTTAAGCATAATCAATTACATGCATATATTTTGTACACATACATTAATTAATAATAAACATATATTTTTGTGTTAAAATTCATAAATTTTAGTTTTAATATACAAGTAGATAAAAATTGTAGTTCAAATTGTACATATTCTTTATATTAAAATCAAATTACATATTCTTTATATTCTATCTATCATCAAGTTGCATGCATATCAAACTTTTTACATAATCATGTTCAGGACTTGGAAACTAATTTTACTTAAAGTAGCGTACCTGGAAATTGATGATAACTCGGATAATGAGTCGAGGAATAAGCGGCAAAGACCAACAACCGAAACTTTGCTACAAACAGATTGAGATCAAAATAAGTTAAAACAATGAATATAATTCAACGAGATCATACTCAATTGAAATGCATAACTTGAAAGTAGTAGGTAACCTTGGCTTTGAGGGATTGGTGACAAGCTTTTCAAGAGAAGCTGAACCTTTGGACTGATTCTGGGGAATGCGAGAGCTAAACACCGATTATGGGTAAATAGCTGCGTCCTGGACAAAGAACAAACACCGATTATGTACAAAATTATGGCTAAACACTAATCCGTTTATGGCTAAACACTAATCCGTTTATGGCTAAACACTAATCCGTTTATGGAAAAAGAACAAACACCGATTATGGCTAAACACTAATCCGTTTCGACAAACAAACAACAGCGGACGTTCAAATCAGAAGAGAACATGAAGAAGTAGATGAAATTGAACAAGGAAGAGAGTTTAGATAATAGTTTCGTACCTTAGAAACTTCAAATCGGCGTAGAATTCAGAGAAAGGAAGAAGGAGAAAGGACGAAGGAGAAACTTCAAATCGGCGAAAATGGCAGGGGCAGCTGATTTGGGGGTAGTCATTTGTGGAGTTAGTGGCAGGCAGTGCTGCTAGTGGCAGGCGGCCTGCCACTAACAGCTGGCAGGCTGCTGTTAGTGGCAGGCGCGCCTGCGAGTAACCGCTGGCAGGCCGCGCTTACTCGCAGGCCACCTGCCACTAACAGCTGGCAGGCCTGCTGTTACTCGCAGGCGACCGGGCTGCCTGCCACTAAGCCCACCCCGCCTGCCACTAGCTTAGTGGCAGGCAGCCCGCGCGCCTGCCACTAAATCACCTTTATGTTGTAGTGCAAAACCTGCCTTTTGATCTGACTCCACCAAAGAGCAGCATAATCAGTAAATTCAATAGTTGCCATGGTTACCTTCTTTCTCTCCGAATCGTTGTAGCAATCAAGGAAGTCTTCCATGCTTTTCTCCCAATGGAGGTACTCGTCGGCGTTGGCCTTTCCAGAAAATTTAGGGACGGTGAGCTTGAGGCTGCTCACATCATCATCAATCTCTTGGACTAGTCTTTTTTTTCCTTTGGTTGAGCTCGTCATATAGTCCATCTCCATGCTCCTCACGGTCATCTCCCCTTCCAAGCCTGGTTAGTAATGCTTGTACTCCAGCTAAGGTTTTTGCTATGGTGTTCAATTGACCCTCCAAGTTGTCGAGTCTCTCGTCTCTCATGGTTAGATATAAAGGCAAGCGAAAGATTTTTCTATTTCCTATCCCTTCTTCTGAAACACACTCTTACACGAAAAGAAAGAATTTGGCAAGGGTGGCCTCACTTAATTTTCTGTTTTCTTAACTTTTTTTGATATTTTCTTGATGGATTTGATGGCCACCTAGATTTTTCAGCCCTACAATCAAAACTTGACTACAAGAATTTAAATAGATGAAGATTTTTTGAAATAATTTTCTAAGAACAAGAAAGTAAAGGATAAGAATCCAAGAATAAACCTGGAGACAGGGATAAAGTTGGTCCTTGTGTTGAACCGTGCTCTGATACCAACTGATGTGAACCGCTGCAACCGTGGGCAGACGACCCTAACCACTCGCAAGTTGATCTCCTAGCAACAAGCCTACCTATGGAACCGTGATGGAATCAGACTTTGACCCACTAGCTATAAAGAGGTAGGAACCATAGTATCAAGTCGAAGGTGCCACTTCAAGGGGTGAATACCCAAGACGATAAGTGGAACCTTAAGCAATGCAACTAGCAAAGGCTTGAGGGGAAAAGAACATAAGTTCTGAATGGGGTTTATTATTGATAAAAGTCTGAAAAATAATGATCGGGTCCTCCGGTACAAACCGCTTCCTCATCCTTGTCTTGAGGTCCCTCCATGTAATGATCAGGTCCTCCTCATCTCCCAAAACCTGCTTTTTGATCTGACTCCACCAAAGAGCAGCATAATCAGTAAATTCAATAGTTGCCACGGTTACCTTCTTTCTCTCCGAATAGTTGTAGCAATCAAGGAAGTCTTCCATGCTTCTCTCCCAATGTAGGTACTCGTCGGCGTTGGCCTTTCCAGCAAATTTAGAGACGTTGAGCTTGAGGCTGCTCACATCATCATCAATCTCTTGGACTAGTCTATTTTTCCTTCGGTTGAGCTCGTCATATAGTCCATCTCCATGCTCCTCACGGTCATCTCCCCTTCCAAGCCTGGTTAGTACTGCTTGTACTCCAGCTAGGGTTTTTGCTATGGTGTTCAATTGACCCTCCAAGTTGTCGAGTCTCTCGTCTGCCATGGTTAGATATAAAGGCAAGCGAAAGCTTTTTCTATTTCCTATCCCCTCTTCTGAAACACACTCTTACATGAAAAGAAAGAACTTGGCAAGGGTGGCCTCACTTAATTTTCTGTTTTCTTATTTTCTTTTGATATTTTCTTGATGGATTTGATGGCCACCTAGATTTTTCAGCCCTACAATCAAAACTTGAATACAAGAATTGAAATAGATGAAGATTTTTCGAAACAATTTTCTAAGAACAAGAAAGTAAAGGATAAGAATCCAAGAATAAACCTGGAGACAGGGATAAAGTTGGTCCTAGTGTTGAACCGTGCTCTGATACCAACTGATGTGAACCGCTGCAACCGTGGGCAGACGACCCTAACCACTCGCAAGTTGATCTCCTAGCAACAAGCCTACCTATGGAACCGTGATGGAATCATACTTTGGCCCACTAGCTATAAAGAGGTAGGAACCAGAAGTATCAAGTCGAAGGTGCCACTTCAAGGGGTGAATACCCTAGACGATAAATCGAACCTTAAGCAATGCAACTAGCAAATCCTTGAGGGGAAAAGAACATAAGTTCTGAATGGGGGTTTATTATTGATAGAAGTCTAAAAATAATGAAGGCCGGTGGCCTTAATTTATAGGGAGGAGTAGGAAACAAGCTCTCCTATTCCTCCTTAGAAACTGCTTCCTATCCTATTAAAGAAATAAATAAAATTCCTAACTAGAATACAAAAAGCACTAAATTAATCCTAATTATTCGACACTAGAAAGGAATAACAAAACAAACACCTAAAGAGTCTTGCAAAACCAGAGAAAAGCCCTAATCCGGGAAGGAATCCGTATCCGGTGCGGATAAGGCTTGGTTGTGTGAAAGTCCGGATTCTGACTCAGATTATGCTTCTCCGCATGTCCACTACAAGAAAACAAGTCATTTGTCACGGTTTAAGAAACCGTGACTAAATCGACCAAATTTTGTCATGGTTTCAATATGAACCGTGACTAGTTTTTTTGTCAAAGGAACCGTGACTAATATTAGTCAGGGCTCATATAAAAACTGTGACTAATATTTGTCACGGTTTCTATATGAACCGTGACTAATATTTTTCACAGTTCATATAGAAACCGTGACAAAATGTAGTGATCAAATCGTAAAATAAAAAATTCAGTGACCCATTTTGTCATTGAACTTTGTGTGGGTTGTAATTTTAAATTTTTAGTGTTACAAATCATTCTCCTTTTGGTCACTTAACTTTCTGTGGGTTGTAATTTTAATCCAGTGACCCAACTTGTCATTTACATTTTTTTGGGTTCTCATTGTAATTTTCTAGTGGTTATTCCCATTTTGGTCACTTAACTTTGGTGGGTTGTAATAGTAGTCATTCTTCTTCTCCGATGGCCTAAACCATCGTCGGACCCCCTTCTCTCCTCTTTCTCTATCGGATGGTCAAACGTCCGTCTTCGCTGTCGATCCCAAAATATGCCACCATTTCCTTTTCACTAGCCTCGACTTCCATGGCTGCCGGCATATCCAGGAAGGAGAAGGAAAATCTAGGGCCGCCGGCGCTGGGAACGGAGAAGGGCCACCGGCGGTGGATTTGGTGAGGCGACGGCCGAAGAAAGAAGAGGATAAGGACCGCCGGCGCTCTAGTTTGGTGAGTCGACGAGAGAAGAAAGAAGAGGAGAGGGGCCAAATCTAATTTGAAGAATAATGGAGTTCAGAGGAGAAGACATGCGGGGAGAAGAAAGAGAAGAAGAAGGCGGAGGCTGGCTTGTCCTTCTCGTCGGAGTTGTGGCGTCGGTGGCATAGTGGAGGAAGAGGATGGAGGACAGAAGGAGGAAGAAGTTGGCGGAGGAAGGTTGACTAGAAGAAGATAAGAAGAGAAGAGGAAAAAGGGGGAGGGGTGCAGGGTTAAGAGAGAGGAGAAGACTGAAGGATTGGGAAGGGATTGCCAAGTGGCACCCATAGATTGGTTCAAGAATGAATAGGGGATTGCGAACATGGCACGCACAGATTGGTTGAAGAGGTCCTAAACAATTAGTCACGGTTTTATACAAATCGTGACTAATTTGTCATGGTTTGTATATAAAATCGTGACAAATTAGTCACGATTTCATAAAACCGTGACTAAGTATCACGGTTTCATACAAACCCTGACTACTTTGTCACGGTTTCAAAAAACCATGACTAATTAATCATGGTTTCTAAAACTGTGACTAAAAATCCGTGACAAAATCTTTGTTTTCTTGTAGTGGTCCCAGTCCTAGGAAGACTTGGAAACACGGTCTTCAATCTATGGCATCGGGGTTTCCTTGCCCGGAGAGGAATCCTAATCACGGTTGGATTGCATGCTCGGGCCCAGATCATGTGTGAGCTTTGTATCACGTGGCTCCTCCTTCGATTCTTCTCCAAATTCAGCACCGTTTGTTAGAGGTGGATCTTGGGGCCATAAGGTATCCAGGGCCTTTGGAAAATCCCAAAAGGCCCGAGCCAATTGTTGTCTAGGCCTAGATCGATCAGGCGAGGTGCTCGAATTCTGGCCCGACGCTCGGGGCAGGCTGCGCTCTCGGCCCTCTTCAAATTTGTCTAGGCCTTTGGACTTCTATCTTGGCCAGGTCTTCAAGAGGTTTCCAAGGGACTTCAAGTGTTGTTCAGGCTGGGCTCATGGGAGCTGACCTGGGGCCTAGTCCGGGGCTCATGGCGGGGTTTGGCTAAGAGCTTCTGACCCTTTTGGCCAAGCCTTCTTCCCTCTTCCTTCGGTGCTCTCTAGAAAGGCTTCAAGGGGATCCCAGGGATGGTCTTTGTCTTCAGGGCTCATGGGAAACGATCCATGGCCTAGTTGGGGCCTTAGGCTCGGCCCTATGCTCGGCCTGGGGCCTTTGGCTAGTATGAGTGCCTGGCGTGTCCTAACTCTCATCCTGGCTTGCCTAGGGAAGGCTTGTACTTGAATTGAGTCACATACCTAGGTTTGAGGAATCTTTGTAGGGTCTGGTTGTCAGCACGTCTAGGCTCCAAGAGCTTCTTGTAAGGCCCTAGGCTTCTGCCCCTAGTTGGTGACCCTGGTGGGGTGTAGGAATAAGCATTGGCACTGGGACATGTGGTCAGGATCACATCACTTCACCTCTTCTTCCATGACGGCTTCGCCAACGCATGCGATGCCTCCACCTTGATCTCTTCCACCTCCTTCAACAAGGCATAGCGTGACGCACAAATCAACATCTCCCTCTCAGGGGACACCTTTGACCTTGTCGTCCCGCGCCAAGTTTCCCTCGAGCTTACCTGTCTGAACACCATATTCTGCTTTGACATCCTCGTCGTCGCCACCTGAGATCTCTTCACCATGGTCGGTGGCCCCTTCTACAACGTCCCACTCGGTAGCCTTGACTGCCGCGTCTCCAAGTCCTCCATCGTCTTGGGAAACCTGCCGCTGTCGTCGATGTCTATGTTGCAGATGATTGATATGTTCGCCTCTAGGATATTCTCCATCCAAGAGATGGTGGCGCTGAGTTGGGCCCACACCATCGGGTTCTCCCACTATGAAGAGTGAAATTACAGTCCAACTCTTCGCTCCATTTCATTTCCCTCTACAATAGTTTTTTAAAATATGGCTAGTGTGGCCAATGGATGAAAGCCACCTCAGCCTCCACTAATTGGTGAGTGAGTTTGGGTGGGTCTAGTTTATTTAATGCAAAATAGAACTTTAACACTTTGACCATATAGATTTGGCATCCAAATCACCCAATTCTAGCAGTTTTCAATTTGACACTTGTTATAGGAATACGTTTTAAGTTAAATTTGGAAATTTGGCAATTTAACCCTCCTTATTGGAGATGGTCTCATAAAATTGAGCAGCTTACATTTTTATTTCAGAGGTGTCTAAGAAAAGGCCATATTTATTAAACACCTTTTAAATAGAAATGAGGATGTGTAAATTTTGGTGTTTATGTTGTGAGCTTTTTTTCTCTGTTGAAGGATTTTTTTTAGGGTTTGGATATCGTCAATTTTTTCCATGATAGGATCTACATCTTACAATGGAAGGATAGTTGAGGAAGTTGTTGATAATGGAAGAAGATTAAGATTATATCCCGGAGTTGGCAGGGTTGGAGTTGGAGGATAATTACATGTTGTGTGATGTAGGGATGTTGATACGAGACAAGCCAATCATTTTTCCGGTGTTTAAACATCGTATGACAAACATATGGTGCCCAAATCGAGGGATGTCAGTCGAGAAGTTAGGGAATAAAATGATGTTATTTAGATTTTACCACACACTTGATTTATGATGAGTGATGGATAACGAGCCTTGGATGTTTGACTTGAACCTGTTGGCCCTGCATGAGATGAGGAGTGGAGAAATTCTCATGAAGGTCACGTTGTATGATGCGGACTTTTGAGTACAAGTTTATGACCTAGTGTAACATCCCCACCCAACCAGACAGTTTGGAACTCAAGTTCGGGTGATTGAGGAATTGAAATCGATGTCCTTGAGGTCTCATCAAGGTCCAGGATGTTCAAAATTAAGTTCGGTTTGGAACTCGAGCCTCGTCTTCAATTTCAGGTATGGGCTTAGCATCGATAGGACAAGATGAGTAATGTGAGGAGTTACAATTAGGCTTAGATGCAATTAGGGATTTTTGCATGAAACTAAACAGAGTAAAATGGAGGAAAACTGTTATGTGATTGATGTTGATGATTGTTTGATTGTCGTGTATTGTTGTGGGGTTTGGGATCATGATTGATAATGATGTTAATGGATCAGAGTTAGAAATGTGTGATGGGATGAATGGGTCTGTGATATTGTGAATGGCATATTTTGTTGTTGTCAGTTGTTGTTGCATGAGGATGGTTCCTATAATGAGGGGTCGTCCTATGAAGGATGAACATGAGGGTAATCTTAGGCTTTGCGACATGGCTACCTCTGTTCCTTGTTTATGCAGGTGGGGTGGCCGACAAGGCTAACAGTTTACCCTTCAGATGCTTGTGAATTATGAGATGCAGATGGAAATGGATTATGGAAATTGATGAGTTGTTGTGATGGCAATGATGATAATGATATGTGATGTTGGAACTGTGCTGTGAATGACGAACTAGGAATTGGAATTAAGTGATTGTTGGATGTAAATATGAATTGATAGAACTGGAAGGAGCCTATACTGCCCCCGTAAGTTGCACCGAGGTGTTGTGTTATCCCTCATCGGAAGTTGTGATGATCCAGGCCTTGGATCCTCTTTTACGGTTGAGGATGCGTCTGTGGGACCCCCTTCTGCAGTTGAGGGTGCGTCAGTGAGCAGGCAGAGGTGGCACGGGATAACTCTTTGACGCCTAATAACTCACCTAGAAATTAATTGTGATGTGCTTGGGTGTGTTTGTACTGTGATTTGATCTGTGAACTGGTTTGTGATGATGTGTTGAACGGTGGAAATGATTCTGTTGAAATGTTGTTATGATAGACAGAAATATGTTACGTTTCCCCCCACACATTTGATACGCTTTCATGTGGTATTTGAGCGTTAATATTGTTCTTTTAATGATTTTGATCAATTTTATGATAATTAGTCTTAAATAGCCTCTTGGGACACTTTTGTCCATTTTCACATTTTCCAAGGAGTTTTTGATGAGTTTTCAGGTCATACCATTATTTAGATAATGTCGATACGAAGCCACAAATTCAAATGGTGCTCAAATCAGAGTCCAGACGCTCAAGATATCGAGTTTTGAAGTTTAACGCTATGCTAGGTCATTACGCTAGCTAGGGTTAGCGTAAACACAACGAGACGCTAAGGAAGAAAAGAAGCTAGCATCCCGTCAATGAGATTCTGCTTGCAAATGGTGTGCATATGGCGTGTAATCGGCGTGCACGCTAGTTAAACACCGCACCACTAGACAGATTTTATAAATAGGATTTTTTGGAAACCTAATTGTGGAGGACGACCAGACTTCGTTCCCAGCTCATTTTTTGACGAACACCCCCAACCTCCGAAACCTGGAAAACCCTCTCAGAGTCCATAAATCATCTACCCATCATCATCCTTCATCTCCCACATCACAGAAACAGTACGAGAAGATCAAAATTCACCCGGACACGAATAAATCGGTGGAGCTTTTCATCTCTTTCTTTCTAGGTCGTATTTCTCAAATCTTCACTATGTACTGTTGTAACTAAACGCCCTAGCGTTTGGTGAGTGAAAACTTAGGGGGATTTCCTATTACTTTGGATTTATTTCAGTTTAATTCAAGTTCAGATGTTATTCAGATCTATGTGTTCTTCATCTTCTATTTCTTGTTTCTTTGACAAAGATGCATGATTAGGGTTGATTATTTGATTTATTAATGCCTTGATTCAAATGTTTGTCTCCTGGAGTATTTCACTTCAATGTTATGCATAGATTCGATTATACTAGCTATGACTTTTTAGGTTTAAAGACCAAAAATCATTTCATCAAACACCTTGTGCGCATTTTACTTTCAATGTAAATGGTGACCAATGCCCATTTGTTAGTGGTAAATGTTGAGTTCTATTTGACTCTATCTAATGAGTTTAGGATTCATGCCGATGTTTGTTGAAAGACCTCATCTAGCTTGTTAGAACTGTTTTAGTCCAAAGTTGTGTAATCATGATTCACGAACCCGAAAGGGGAAACTTGTTTGACCCTTATTTCTTTCCCATTTCATCCATCTTGTGTTTTGTCTTTGCGCACTTTGAACGATTTGTTGTCAAACCCCTACTTTCATGCTCTTTGAGCCTGTGCTTGAGTTAGTCCGTTATAGCTTGAGCCAGCCTTGCCTTGAGATTGTGATTGTGAAGTGTGTGTGTTTTGTTTGTTCCACCAATTTGAACACCTCTCTTGGAACTGAGTAAGCCAAACCTAGAGATCCTCGGGAAATACGACCCTGGCATCTTTGGTCATGATTTCTGCAATGATCATTGATGTTATGAATTATGATTGCTATTATAAAGAATTCACATGGGTGATAACCTAGACTGCCTAGGGATGATTATGTGAACCGGTGAATTCATGAATGTTGTTGATGAGTATGAGAATGGTTGTTTATGAGTTGATGAGCATGCTAGAGTAGCGACTTGTGTTTGATCACCTATTAGTACTGTTAGGGAATAATAATGGTTTAGACGTAGGTTGAGTCCCATTGCTAGTGTTAACTGTGGAGTGTTGGGACAACTCTTTGAGGTTTAGTTCGGCGCATAGTTAAGCCTAGTGGGTTCACTCAGTTTCATTGGGAAGCCGATCCCCTCCCAGTTTTTTATGGTTAGGTGTTGAGTGTGAGATTTGTAGTTGGTGCTGGATAGCTTGAGTTGTAGTTGGTGAGAGTTGAAGCGGTAGCGGGAAGCATGAAATTGACAACTGGAAGCATGGACCGGGAGTTGACTATTTTTTTGGTTGAGATATCATGTTTAATGTTGAACTTCGGATTGTATTATGGTTTGGATTTGAATTCTCGTTTGTAGTTGGGATTTTGAAATTTATACTAACGGAAGCGCTTCCGCTTGTTTTCGGTTTATGTTGTTTTATAATAATTTAAGTTGCTTATAACTCGAATTGTGTTTTTAGTAAAATGGTAGCACCAGTTTCCGGTCCAACCATGGGTTTAACCTAGACGATTTGGGATGGGTGTTACACCTAGTGTCAAGTAATTGTTTGGAGCTCGTTGGAAAGTCGATAGGGAATTTCATTGGAAATTTCTTAAAGTTTGATGATAATACTTTGTCCTCTATTGAGAAACTTTATATGAGAATTATATGGACATTCATCAACCTTTGAAGAAGAAAAAGAAGATTCGAAAGCCAGGTGGAATTTGGGTAATGGCGACTTTTAAATATGAAATTGATCGGGAGGAAAACCTCCTTCAACAAAGATACATGGCTTTTGGTCAGGGTCATATTCTTGCGGTTCTCTTGGTTCAACTTACTCAGTTCTGAGAGGTACTCAAACGAGGTGGGACTAACACAAGTAACATTTCACGCAATCAAAGAAAAGAACAGGCTCAAGTTATCACGAAATTAACTCAAGCACGGGTTCAAAGAGCATGGAAAGTGGGGTTGACAACAATTCAATTCAAGCGCGCACGAAAACAAAACACAAAGAGTGAATGAAATGGATGAGAGGTAAGGGTCAAACAAGTTTCCCCTTTCGGGTTCATAAATCATGATTACACAACCTTGGATAGAATGATAAAAAAAAGGTCAAATGAGATCTTTCAACACTACACCGACACATATCCTAAGCTCGTGGGTCAAGACATTTAGGACCACACAATAACCACTAATCAAAAGGGCATTGGTCACCATTTACAATGACAATTAGAATGCGCATATAGTGTTCAATGAAATGCTTATGGGTTGCCAACCTTAAAAGACATAGCTAACATGCTATCTTTCGAGTTATGATGCAAACTACGCTCATCCCTATGACAACTATGAATGGAGATATCATGGGTCAAGACAATCCCCAAAAAACATAGTAAACCTAACCATACAATCAATAAGATCCACTCCATAGGTCTAAAATACAAATAAGAAAATCCGAAACTAAATCCTAGTCTACCATCATTATGTAACAGTGGATGTAATCAATCTGAATTGAGATAAAATTGCAAACTAACATCCATGGTATCACTTGTATCAAATTCATAATCACTAAGGTCACTCATCGCTCTGGATATCTTGATCACGTACACTTCTTGAATCTAAAGTTGAAATAATCCTTGAAAAGAATCTGATGATATCTCCATAATTTCTCGGTAAAGGACTCTGGCCAGCATTGAAATCTCGTCGACTTAGTCTCTCTGTACTCGAGATGCAGTGTATTCTCAAGTTGGATTGAAATCTTGATAATTTCTCCTGGATCTTTCTGGTGTGGGAACACATTCTTAAATTTTCGGCTTCCGATCTCAAATTCTCTGGATCTTCTCGTGAACTATCGAGATGTCTTCTGTCAATCTCAATGTTGGCAGGGGAATATTTTGGTTTTGACTTGTTTGATTTCTGGCTCAATTCTGGGCAATTCCTTGAGGTTCCCTTCCTTCCCGAGCACGTCTGTGGCTATGTTATTGATGGCAAAAACCTGTGCATTCACAGAAGCACTAGAAAACACATCAAATAGACCCATAATAGGTCAAAGTAACCAAAATGGTAAGGAATAGAGCAATCGAGTGAAAACACCCTAAACTACCCTAAAAACTGTGTCTCAAGCAAGGAAATGTTGCTTAAATGAGGCTGATAATCACGTCAAATCGAGTGTCATCAAATATCCCACACTTAAGCTTTTGCTTGTCCTGAAGCAAACTGAACTAGAACACACTCAGATTCACAAATGACAAGATCGATCAAGTTAAGATTCAAGCCTTCACAATGAATTATTAAACTGCTACACCTAGAACAAGTAACCTAACATGCACACACGTCAACCAAACAACCTGGTCTTACTAATCATATGCACGCAAACAAGGAGCAATCACAAATCGTGCACGAATCTGACCTAACTAACTAGACTACTCATGCACGAATCTTACTTTTCTTTACATTTACTTTGACTTCGTTCTTCCATATGTAGGGAGAAGAACGTTATTACTATACTACTTGAACTTTATTTGACTTTTTGAATTTTCTTATTTTCTTCTTTTTTCATTTTTTTTCTAGTGCCGATTTTTTTAAGTTGCTAGAGGGGGTTACACGTTTGGACATAATAGCTAAGACCACCTGTTTAATGGCTATAGGCAGGTTACCACAAACCAACTTCCGGTAGGCTAATCTCAAACTACTACCACAAGGGATCGACAGGGAAATGAAAAACATGGAAAATGGCTGTAATGTATAACAAACCGAAAGAAGGGACAAGCTCAAGGGTTTACACCTAATGGATTTATCATTGGGTTGGCTTTATGGCTTAAGTAGCTGATTGTAGGTGCCTCTATCCTCCTAGAACTTGTGTCATCGTGTGATCTCGAATAGGTCTCATGCAAATTCTAACTCATTCAAGGTACGAGAAAGTCACTCAAAAAGAATTGAAATTGCAAGTTATGTGCAATGGATCAAAAGGTCACAATTGGTTTGATAGTCGGATTCGATCATTATCATGCAATCAAGGTGAAATACTACCAGCGTGATATAAATTTCTATTCTGACCACGCAATTTAGCATCAATGCAGGCAAGTTGGTTACCGGTTCTAGGTTAAGCAGTCTAAGCATCATTATGAAAGATTGAAGAACAACTTAATCAAAAGTCAAGAATCAAGCAATTATATGCTAGAGGAATGGAATAAGCCACGAAGTCATAGAAAATCACACAAGATCATGCAAATTTTAACATCCTACCACACACTTAAACAGTTTTGTGTCCTCACAGGACTAAAAATAAGAGTAGAGATACTCGGAGAACCTGGAACGAGATGGTCGGTGTAGGGGATGAAAACACGGAGAGTCCAGAGTAGAGCGGAGTAGCTACAAAAGTTCCTACAAAATAAAAGAGACAAAAGATCAAAAGGAAATCGGGACAAGTGTCCTGGATCCACACAAAATAAAGAGTCGAAACGAAGAAGGTTAGGGGAATTTTTGAAAAAATTTGACTCTGTTTTTGATCATTTTTGAAATTTTTTCTGAAAGAACTAAAGTTCTCGCCGAGAATTGTTGAAGTTCTCGGCGAAAACTTCTGTGAAAAGGGTTTGAAAACTTTGACAAGAAAAATTGACTCAGACAGACTGAACTTCTCGCCGAAAATTTTTGAAAGTTCTTTGCGAAAACTTCTTTGAAAACATAACAGAAATAACTGACTCAAAGAACACATTCTCGCCGAGAATGTTTTAACTTTTTGGCGAGAAGTTTTGACCTGACAGAAAATAAAATAGACGAAAACTAAAACTGACACTTTGGCTCCCCGAACCCAACTCGAATGACGAAAAACTGACTCAACAAAATTTAAAACAGACTCCAGTCGTGGGTTGCCTCCCACGAAGCCCTCTCACTTATCGTCCTAGAGCTGGACGATACCTGGATGTCGATCAAGATGCATCCCAACTCAGGATTTCCTTCACGCTCGCATCAGAGTCGATGAAGTACAGCTTCGGTTTACCTCCAATAAGAAGGAATCGCCTCCCATTGATGTGAGTCAATTGAGTTCGTCCATCAGGGAGGTGTCTGGTAACTTTGAACGACTTGAACAAATCATTCATATCTTTGCTTTCATCCGGTGGCTTGGCGGATGATGGAGGAGTAATTGGCTTCGAAGCCACCTCAGTCTTCACATTATTCTCCTTCTTCACTTCGTCGGTGTCTTTAGCTCGTGGCGATTCGGTGATGGATACCTTCGGCTCCTCCTTCTTCCTTGGCTTATGTGTCGGAGGTTCATTATTCGGTTTGATGATCTGTTCAGCGCCTGTCATAGAAATCTTGGGAGAAGCACTTGAAATTTCATTAGTAACAGAGTTGGCCGAGGCCAACTCCGCAGTATCAACAGACGAGCAATGCACCTCTCCCTTGGGAATGTAGTTCATACCGTCCTTGACACGGAACGTTACGCTATCCTTTCCAACCCTTAATGTCAACAAGCTATTCGGGACATTAATTATCATGCCGGATGTTGCCATAAAAGGTCGGCCTAGGAGAAGAGTAACATCCTCCTCTCGAGTATCCATAACAACAAAATCAGCAAGGATGGTGAAAGGACCACAACGAATAGTTACGTCTTTGATTAATCCCCTAGGTGCTTTGACAAATCTATCAGCAAATACTAACTGCATACTTATTGGTTTCAATTCACCTAGGTTCAATTTCTCATATAAGCATGTAGGCATAACACATATAGAAGCGCCTAAATCAACTAAGCTACGATCAATTTTTATACCATTGATAAAGCAAGGTAAAGTGAAAGAACCAGGATCGGAGCACTTAGATGGGGGAGGTATAGGTGGCGTTTGGCGATGGACAACATAGCATTCTTTATCGAGGGAGACAAAAGATGCCTCCTCCTTCTTCTTATTGTTTGCCAGATCCTTCATTACTTTTCCGACTTGTGGTATCATCAGGACAGCATCGGTAACTGGAATCTTGATGATGACACTCGATTTGACGTGATTATCAAGCCTCATTTAAGCGACATTTCCTTGCTTAAGACATGGTTTTTAGGGTAGAATAGCGAATATTCACTGAACTGCTCTATCTCGTGCCATTTGCGTTACTTTGGCCCGTTTCGGGTCTATTTGATGGTTTTCTAGTGTTTTCATGATAGCACAGGTTTTTGCCGTCAAATAAAGTAGCCAAGGACGTGTCTAAGGCATTGGAACCTCGAGGAACCGCACCGAAACCAGTCCAAGAAGTCAATCAAGTCAACAGCAATCCTGCCCCATTTTACACTACAGTTTTTGGCGAAAACTCTTCAGGTTTTCGGCAAAAAGTCCAGAAGAAATCGGCAGATCTTACAAAGAGAAGTTTTCAGCGAGAAGTCAAAGTTTTCGCCAAAAACTCTTAAGTCCAAAAATCACAGGAGAAGCAGTCGAAAACCAGCCATTTTACAAAGAAGTTTTCGCCAAAAAATCTAGGCAAAATCCGGCGACTTAGGGTTAAGTATAAATACTTAAACCGGCGGCCCAATTGAATAGACTGGATAATATCATCTCATAATTCAAAACTTTGACGAGTTCCAGACCTAAGGAGTTCGAGAGAGCAGAGTTTTAGAGTTCGAAGAGCCAGGAAGAGATCGTGACACCATCCCTTCACCTCAGAAACTTGGAGCTAGGATTGAAGATTACAGGAGAGCGAAGCTTTGCCATAATCATCTTAATTAGGTTTTACAGTTTCTATATGTTCTATCTTTTCATGATAAGCTCTGTTTCTGTATTTGATTCTGTCATTATGAACATGAGTAGCTAAACTCGTAGAGCTTAGACTAGATGAACCCTAAGTGACCCAGGGCTTTAAAGCGGTCACGGATCGGCAGTGATTACATTCAAAGTTCAATCAGTTTCTCTTTCATGTTTGGTTTGTTCTTCGTTGTTTATGTTTCTTGTCTGGATTGATCACCTAGATTAGATTCTTGTTAAGCTAAGGATAGAAGCGAACGCTCGCCTTACTTTAAAACACCAAATACACAATTAAAATATTGATAGCTGCAGTTTTAGCGGTATCAAATAACTAATCTACCAAGGTAGACTAGATCGTATTCCACAGGGTTCTACTAATCGACTACTCAAAGAAGCTGGCAATTTATTCAGGTTTAAACAGGTTGCGCGTGGTGTGAGTTCCACGACTTCTAATCTAATAAACAAAGGAAAATAAAAGACAGAAAGATTAAAACGGTTGACTAACGAGAAGATAGACGAGCTTAGATTTCGAATCCCCCTTTAGATCACCAAAGTAACAGCAATCACAAGACCAACGGTTTTCAATTCTAATTCAATCAATTTCTAAACACCACCATAACTCCTTACCCTTAGGTTTAAGACTGGCGAACGTTCGCTCTATCCGATCTAACTACCAAGATTAACTAGCCGCCCGGGTACGGTCGCCTCTCGCAACGACTTAATTAACTGGTGCAATGACTAACGATTTGTGAGTTACTCTTGCAGTGGATTAACCCTAATCGGTTCTTACGAAAGGGACACTCCAATTATAAGGTTAACTGGTTGAATTGATGTTTTAAAGAGAGGCGAGCGTTCGCTTCTATCCTCAGCTTAACAAGAATCTAAACTAGGTGATCAAGGAAGACAAGTTTAAGCGCCAAAGTAGGGAACCGTCTAGCAACTAACCCTAACTTGCAAAAACCTAATCTAGGCGACCAACCAGAAAAGAAACATGAACAATCAAGAACAAAACAACCATGCAAAGAGAGACTGATTGAACTTCAAATCTAATTACCGCCAATCCGTGACTGCTTTAAAGCCCTGGGTCACTTAGGGTTCATCTAATCTAAGCTCTACAAGTTTAGTTACTCATAACGATGACAGCAGAATCAAAAGCAACAAAGGAAATCATCATACATAGGAAGAACAGATGAGAACTGAAAAATCTAATTATGACGACTCCGCGAAGCTTCAATCTCCTGGATCTTCAACTTTAAGCTCCGAGTTCTCCGCGGTGGAAGGATGGCGTCACGATCTCTCCACGGATCTTCGAACTCTCAAAACTCTATCTATGGACCCTAGAGTCGGCTGATTCTCAAAAGTCTGATTTGTGAAAATATGAATAATGAATTGATTCCCCCTCATGTCTGCCGGCTGCCTCTATTTAAATAGGTACGATTAGGTTTCCAATACAGCGCCGGATTTGGAAGATATTTTCGGCGAAAATATTAAATAATTTTTGCCGAAAACTTTAGTTAAAATCCCCTGTTTGATTTCTTCTATGATTTTCGGCGAAAACTTAAGGAAGTTTTCGCCAAAAACTTCAGTGTAAATCAGCTGACGTTGCCTGTGAGTTTCTGAAGGTATTTTCGCCGAAATCCTCATAGTCTTTTCGGCGAAAACATTGTGCTGGGCAGTTGGATCTTCGGTTCTGACTCTGGTTCGATTTCTAGTTTGATTTCAGTTCACTCATTGAGGTCTTGAACACGTTCGTGGCTACATAAATGATGGCAAAAACCTGTGCTTTCACAAAAACACTAGAAAACCATCAAATAGACCCAAAAAGGGCCAAAGTAACCAAATCGATAGGAAATAGGGTAGTTGAGTGAATATTCGCTATTTTACCCCTAAAACCATGTTTCAAGCAAGGGAATGTCGCTTAAATGAGGCTGATAATCACGTCAAATCGAGTGTCATCAATACCCCACACTTAAGCTTTTGCTTGTCCTCAAGCAAACTGAACTAGAACACACTCAAATTCACAAATGACACGAGATTAAACTGAGATTCAATTCTAACGATTTGGTTTAGACTGTTCCACGTAGAAAAGGTGGCCTACACATGTAAGAACATCAACCAAACAAGTTTTCGATCTCACTAATTTCTGCACACTTCAAGTAGTAGTTTTAACAAAGCTCGTTTCTTGGCAAAACAATTAATCATAATTAACTGACTTCGATAACACCAATTCTAATGAGAAAAGACTTTAAGCTCTAGCCATGATGTGGACGCGGAGGTAGGAAAAGTGACGTGGCTATCGACTTGATTCATCCGTTTCTAGATCTGTACGTTACATGTTCTAGCTAGGACCGATTTAAACAACAATTTATTTCAAGTTTCAACTTCTTCCATTGATTTACTGCATACTAACACTTCACTTAGGTGTTGGACCTGCCTAGCTCACAGTATTTGTCCCTATGCTAGTGCTCAACCCGAACACTTCACTTAGGTGTCGGGCTTGCCTAGCTTTATTTTCAGCACTTTAAAGAACTTAACATTGATTTGCACAACTTGATTACTTGATTTAACTTTTTAGCCATTTGATCCTAGCAAGTTATAACTTTTTACACAAGACTTCGAATTGGATTTCCATCTAATCTCAAGCCACAATCACAGGTGAACAAATATGGAGTGAAAAACATGGTAGAAACTAGCATTTATCATCTTAGAACGGTGTTATCGAGCTTTGTTATTAACAAACCAATTAATTCAATTAATTCAAATTCAACTACAAGAGTGATTTATGATCTGTTCTGACCTAGACTCATTTAATATCAGTTCTGACACGTTGGTTACAGGTTCTAAGTGGAACAGTCTAGACGTCATTGTTTAAAATTGAAGTCAATTTCACATCAAAAGTCAAGAATTGAGCAATTCTATGCTAGAGAATTTTCAAATTTGAACCACAGAATCATAGATAGCAAGCAAGATCATGCATAATCCTAGACTCCTACCCCACACTTAAACGGTTTTGTGTCCTCACAGAACTAAACTAGAGTAGAGAGATACGAAGAACCTGGAAGGTGATGGTCGGTGTAGCGGATGAGCACGGAGAGTCCGGAGTGGAGCGGAGTAGCTTCTCAAGTTCCTACAAAAACAAAAACAACAAAAATATCAAAAGGATACTGGGACAAGTGCCCCGGATCCACACATAATAAAAGTCGAACAAAGACGGTTAGGGGAATTTTGAAAATATTTTGACTCTTTTTTTTTTGAAAAGGTTTTCGAAAATTTTCTAACCCAACTAAAGTTTTCGCCGAAAAACTGGTGAAGTTTTCGGTGAAAACTACTTTGAAAACAAAGATAGACGACTTAACTAAACATTTTGCCGAAAACATTTAGAAGTTTTCGGCGAAAACTACTTTGAAAATCCACTGGTAAACAGACTCGAACCAACTAAAGTTTTCACCGAAAAATCTGAGGAGTTTTCGGCAAAAATTTGACCTGACACAGAAAATTAAAACAGACGAAAATAAAAGAAATCTGACACTTTGGCTCCCCGAAACTGACTCGAACGACGAAAAAGACTGACTCAATAGTTCAAAAACGGACTCCAGCCGTGGGTTGCCTCCCACGAAGCACTCTCTTTTAACGTCCTTGAGCCGGACGGTACTTGTTAGGGACCCCAACTTAGGAGTTCCTTGAAGTCAATCGTCTTCTTCAAGGATAGCAGTTGAGTGCCATGTAGCACTCCAGAAGGGTGATGTTGCCAGTAGTGCTCCAATAGATCGCGGTTCTGGTTCGATGACCAGTTCTTCTCGAATTCTCCTACTCGAGGAGGAAAGAGGTTGTACGGCGCGGCATGGTCAATGAGCTCCATCTTCTCTACAGGTTGACTCGGCGGAAGCTCTATTGAGGATATCTCCTCGATTTCTTCGTGCTCCTCTTCGGCTTCAACTTCAAGATGGATTGGCTCTTTGTCTTCATCAACCACCACCACCAAGGATTCTTCATCAGATGCTTCTAGCTCGTAATAGTTATGGGTGAGATTATCATGTTCATCTTCGTATGGCTCTTGAGCATCTTCTTCCATTAGTGGATTTGGTTGCTCGAGCTCGACATCCACCATGTTACGAGCTTGTAGCATTGAAGAGATACTATCCAAGGCAGATTGGGTTCTGGACGAGCATTGTTGATGTTCATGAAGCATCTCTTGGTTATCTCTAGCGCCTCTTCGATGCTCTTGTTGGTGTATCTCTTGGTAGCTTTGTAGCATTGAAGAGATCTTATCAAAGAGGGAGTCAAATCTCGCCGTCTGTTGTTGTTGTTGATGTAGCATTTCTCGATAATCATCGGGATATGGTGCTTCATTGATGTACCGCTCTCGGTACCGGTCATCCCACCTGTTACCCTGCATAATCAAAACTAAGAAGCACTACCCAGGTAAATCATGAAAATATGGAGGAAAGTAAATGGTAAGGCGAAAAGGTAGAAGAATAATTTGCCAACTCTTCTTTCAAACAATTAGAAGAGTCCCCGACAATGGCGCCAATTTGATAGCTGCAGTTTTAGCGGTATCAAATAACTAATCTACCAAGGTAGACTAGATCGTATTCCACAGGGTTTCTACTAATCGACTACTCAAAGAAGCTGGCAATTTATTCAGGTTTAAACAGGTTGCGCGTGGTGTGAGTTCCACGACTTCTAATCTAATAAACAAAGGAAAATAAAAGATAGAAAGATTAAAATGGTTGACTAACGAGAAGATAGACAAACTTAGATTTCGAATCCCCCTTTAGATCACCAAAGTAACAGCAATCACAAGACCAACGGTTTTCAATTCTAATTCAATCAATTTCTAAACACCACCATAACTCCTTACCCTTAGGTTTAAGACTGGCAAACGTTCGCTCTATCCGATCTAACTACCAAGATTAACTAGCCGCCCGGGTACGGTCGCCTCTCGCAATGACTTAATTAACTGGTGCAATGACTAACGATTTATGAGTTACTCTTGCAGTGGATTAACCCTAATCGGTTCCTAGAAAGGCACACTCCAATTATAAGGTTAACTGGTTGAATTGATGTTTTAAAGAGAGGCGAGCGTTCGCTTCTATCCTCAGCTTAACAAGAATCTAAACTAGGTGATCAAGGAAGACAAGTTTAAGCGCCAAAGCAGGGAACCATCTAGCGACTAACCCTAGCTTGCAAAAACCTAATCTAGGCGACCAACCAGAAAAGAAACATGAACAATCAAGAACAAAACAACCATGCAAAGAGAGACTGATTGAACTTCGAATCTAATAACCGCCAATCCGTGACCGCTTTAAAGCCTTGGGTCACTTAGGGTTCATCTCATCTAAGCTCTACAAGTTTAGTTACTCATAACGATGACAGCAGAATCAAAAGCAACAAAGGAAATCATCATACAAAGGAAGAACAGATGAGAACTGAAAAACCTAATTATGACGACTCCGCGAAGCTTCAATCTCCTGGATCTTCAACTTTAAGCTCCGAGTTCTCTGAGGTGGAAGGATGGCGTCACGATCTCTCCACGGATCTTCGAACTCTCTAAACTTTATCCATCGACCCTAGAGTCGGCTGACTCTCAAAAGTCTGATTTGTGAAAATATGAATAATGAATTGATTCCCCCTCATGTCTGCCGGCTGCCTCTAGTTAAATAGGTACGATTAGGTTTCCAATACAGCGCCGGATTTGGAAGATATTTTCGGCAAAAATATCAAATAATTTTCGCCGAAAACTTTAGTTAAAATCCCTGTTTGATTTCTTCTATGATTTTCGGCGAAAACTTAAGGAAGTTTTCTCCGAAAACTTCAGTGTAAATCAGCTGACGGTGCCTGTGAGTTTCTGAAGGTATTTTCGCCGAAATCCTCATAGTCTTTTCGGCGAAAACATTGTGTTGGGCAGTTGGATCTTCGGTTCTGACTCTAGTTCGATTTCTGGTTCGATTCCAGTTCACTCCTTGAGGTCTTGAACACGTCCGTGGCTACATAAATGATGGCAAAAACCTGTGCTTTCACAAAAACACTAGAAAACCATCAAATAGACCCAAAAAGGGCCAAAGTAACCAAATCGGTAGGAAATAGGGTAGTTGAGTGAATATTCGCTATTTTACCCATAAAACCATGTTTCAAGCAAGGGAATGTCGCTTAAATGAGGCTGATAATCACGTCAAATCAAGTGTCATCACATATTCATTGGAGTGTGCCTTTTGTAGGAACCAGTTAGGGTTAATCCACTGCAAGAGTAACTCATAAATCGTTAGTAATTCCACCAGTTAGTTCAGTCGTCGCAAGAGGCGACCGTACCCGGGCGACTAATTAATCTTGGTAGCTAGATCGGATAGAGCGAACATTCGCCAGTCTTAAACCTAAGGGTCAGGAGTTATGGTGGTGTCTTAGAATTGATTGAACGAGAATTGAAATCCGTTGATCTATTGATTGCTAATGCTCTGGTGAACAAAGGGGGATTCGAAGTCTAAGCTTGTATGTCGTCTTTGTTAAGTCAACCAATCTTCCAATCTGTCTTTTAGTTTAGTTTTAAATTTCCTTGCATTTTCTAGAATAGAAGTCGTGTAACTCACACCACGCACAACGAGTTAAACCTGAGTAATCTGCATTTACATTTGAGTAAACAATTATTAGAAGACCCGTGGAATATGATCTACTTAGCTCTTAGCTGGGTAGTTATTTGACTACACGAGCGTGAAAACGCGGTTCATCAAATTGGCGCCGTTGCCGGGGAACTCTTTTAATTGTTTGAAAGAAGAACTGGCATTTTATTCCTCTACTTTCCATCTTTCATTTTTCCATCCACTTCGATTTTACACTGGTTTTGTTTGTTTTTGTCATTTGTAGGTTGTTCACAGGTTTATGCATCACCGCCCTCCCATGCGCTCCCAAACCGCCAAGAACGATAAGGCTAAGAGTATTGAGAGACCAGGCAGTTCTGCTCCGCCAAGACAATCACAAATTTCAACGAGAGGCAGAACCAATCCACCTCCATCTGTCACTCCAATTAAGATTGAGGAACTGAAGGAGAGTTCCTCATCTTCATATTCACCGTCATCTTCGTCCACTTCATACACCGAATCACTTTCACCTCCTCCATCTCCTAGGATGAATGATTAGTTACCACCACCACCATTGGGTGCACCGAAGAGTCTAGCTGACTACAACAAGCCGAGCGCGACTAGCGTTCGATCTTCTATCGACGTGCCATGCATCAAAGGAGATCCTGACTATGAGATCAAGATTCCTTTCTTGACCATGATCTGTAGGGATCTACAATTTGAAGGCAGGCCACTTGACAATCCGTGCACGCATCTGGCGGATTTCATTGATCTCTGCGGCACTTTCAAGAATGGGAATCTCGACAAGAACACTCTATGCTTGAGAGCTTTCCTGTTCTCTCTTAAAGGCGCAGCTAAGAGGTGGCTTACTGGTAAACCACCTGGTTACTACACAGACAGGGATACTCTTGCTCAAAACTTCGTCGAAGAGTACTTCCCTCCTTCCAGAACAACAGCCTTCAAGGACAGCATCGCCAGATTCTCTCAGAAGGAAGGAGCGAGCTTATATGACACTTGGAATGAATTCCAAGAACTTCTCTACAACTATCCTCACCACGGGTTCGAGCAGAGACAGCTAGCTGAAATCTTTGCTCAAGGTCTTCGTGAAGAATCCGCTAAATGGGTCAACTCCCTAGCTGAAGGATATTGCACTACCCTCACAACTGAAGCTGCTCTTCTCCATTTCATGAACTGTGCTTCCAAGTCAAGAAACTGGGAACAGCAGTCAGAAGGATCAAGAAGCAAGCTCGATCTTGAAGCAACCATTAAAGCAGAAGTTGAGAAGCATATGAAGGAGTCTTCTACACCCATCAAACCGCTAGCAGCCTCTATCTACATTGCTGATTGTGAGTGGTGTGGAGCTTGTGCTCATAATGGAGTCCGATGCCAGAACTTTGGCAAAACAGAAGTCTGGTCTGCCGATGAAGTCAATTTCGTTTTTCAAGGCTTCAACAACAATCAACAAGGTTATGTTGGCTATCGCAACTACAGACAACAGGGAAATTACCAAGATCGACCTCCCTACAATGTCGGTGCCAACCAGAACCAAGGCCAGAATCAGAATAGCCGACCAACTGGTCCAGCTCAGGATCAGAAGCCAAACCATCCGTCGGGAGGTGTCTACCAGCCGCCGCACCGAAATCTGGGTAACTATGGAATTGCTCCTGGTAATCGCCAGATTCAATATCTGAACAATACTTATACAGGACAGCAGCATCAGAAGGACAACAACGTCAGTGAACTCAACAAGAAGCTCAACCAGATCATCACCAGACTTGATGATCATGATAGTCAGTTCAAAGCTCAAGCTCTCCTCAACCAAGAACAGATTGCATCCGGTCAAAGAATAGAGCATGCAGTGAACCAGATCTCTAGCATGCTAACATCTGGTCGACCATTTGGCCAGCTTCCAAGCCAAACCGAGCCTAATCCGAGAGAAAAAGCAAGCTAAGATGGTATCTATTCAAGATCCGACAAACTCACCTTCTAATGCTTCTTCTAATTCATACAGGACCACTGAAGTTCCAGAGAAGAAGGAAGCAAAGAAGGAGGTGCCTAAGGAGTATGATCCTCCTCTTGCTCCGTACTACGAGATGCCTCCTTTTCCAAGAGCATTGCTAGCTAACGCGAGGATCGAGACTGGCATGTGGGGGAACAAAGAAGGGTACTCTACCATCCGTAGCAAGAAGCCTTCATCGCCATATCCAGCTAAGTGTTCCGATCCTGGTTCTTTCACGTCACCTCTAGTCATTAATGATGTTGAGATTGAACGTAGTTTGGTTGATCTAGGCGCGTCTGTCAATGTTATGCCTATGAGTTTGTTTGAGAAATTGAATCTAGGAGAACTTGAACCGACTAGCATGCAACTTTTCTTTGCTGATAGATCATTGAAAACACCTAGCGGAGAGATCAAAGATGTTGTTACTAAATGTGGTCCTTTCACTTTCTTAGCTGATTTTGTGATCATAGATACTAGAGAGGAGGATTCTACTATTCTTATAGGTCGACCCTTCATGGCAACAACCGGAATGCAAATCAATGTTCCGAGTGGTTCGTTGACCTTGAGGGTTGGTAAGGAAACGATAACATTCCGCCTTAAGGACGGTATGAAGTACACTCCTATGAATGAAGAACCTCATTGTCTTGTTGTTGAAACTGTGGAGTTGACTCCGGTCAACTCCGTTACTGATGTCTCTTCCAGTGTTTCTATGCCAACTGTTGTTGTTGTTGTTGAACAGATTATCAAGAAGAAACCAGGATCTTTGGCTCAAAAGCCGCCAAAGAAGAAGGAACTGAAAGCCTCTTCTTCACTGCCAAACAAGGAACCTAGTAGGCTACGGAGGAAGAATCAGAAGAAGAAGACTCAAATGGTCTGGAGGCCAATTGCTCCGCCATCCTCTTTCGAGCCAGCTACACCACCAGTCCCTATCAAGCCACCGGCGCATGAGCAAGTGAAGAAGGAGAAGCCAAAAGCATCTCCTAAGGAAGCGCCAAAGATCACGGATCCTGGTGAAATGAAGCTGGAAGTCAAAGAGGAGATAAGGCCGACCGTCCTCATTCCTTCCATTGTAACACTCGATGATCTCTCAAGAGAACTGTTCGGACCGTTCAAAATCATTGATCATCTTCCGATGGATGAACTAAGCTCACTCATGCTAATGGGAAGAAGTTCACGCTCGACGGAGATACCCCGAAGCTCTACTTCATGAATTCCAACGCTAGCGTTAAGGAGATTCTGAGTTGGGATGTCTCCTAATACTGTCCAAGTATCATCCAGCTCAAGGACGTTAATCTAGAGCGCTTCGTGGGAGGCAACCCACGGCTGGAGTCTGTTTCTAATTTGTGTCAAACTCCTTGTTTTAGAGTCGGTTCGGGCGAGCCAAAAGTGTCAGATTGCATGATTTCTTATTTTTCGTGTGTAGTGTGTGTGTCATCGTTTGAATCGCAAGTTGTTTGAGGTTGTTCCGATTTTTCTCAAATTATTTCTGATTTTCTGAAGTTTACCGGGATTGCAAAAATATTTTCAATCGTGCAGGTCAAAGTTTTCGGTGAAAAGCACTTCACTTTTAAGCGAAAACTGCCCCTTAAATCCCACTGTGTTTTCTGGCTGATTTTTGTTAAACTTTTCGGCGAAAAAGTACCCTACTTTTCGGCGAAAACTGACTTTGAAAACTGGTAGACGTTTTGAACTTGATTTTTCGGCGAAAACTTGCACTTCTTTTCGCCAAAAAATCCAAAAATCTTCCCCCTATTTCCTTTCGTTTTTCCCGGTCTTCTCTCACTCCCCCTCACATTTTCGAACGACGAAACCACCCCCATTTTAAAATCACCGTCGCTCATCCATCGCCGCCGCCGCCCGATTCCACCACCGCCGTCGACCGCCGCCGCACCATTCCTCTCTCTCTCTCTTGATCATTTCAAGCCGTAGATCGTCCGAATCGGAGCTCTAGAGCTCTAGTTCCACCGAAACCTAGTTTTTCGAGTTTTTCTCCGATTTCTCTCATTCCGTTTTTCAGCAGCTATGGCTTCAAGGTAAGTTGTAGAGCTTTTCATTTCGAGTCTTTTGACATGTTGAATGCTGAATTTCGTCAGGGTTGACTTTGGTTGACTTTTTCGGTCTACCTCGATATGTGTGCCGACTATTTCATGTGAATTTAGGTTAGCTGATTGCTTTGGACTGATCTAGCCTGCTTAGGGAGAATTGTGCTGAATTCTAATACCATTTGATCATATGTTGCTATGCTTAAAGAATGATTCTTTGTGGTGTTGACTTTTTATGAAATGTCGGTTTGACCATGCACTATTTTTTTTTTGCTCTGTTGGCTGCCGTGTTTGTTCATTCACGTTCATATCACTGTGTTGGTTGCCAGAGTTGATATTATGCCGTCATTTCTCGATTTGTGCTAGTAATTGCCATGATTAGGGTTCATTGTGTTCCATTTTGACTTTTTGAATGTCGTTTTGACTTCTGAACTCTAATTGTGATATTGACATTCCGGCTAGACATATGCATGCTTTGTGATTCATTGTTATTACCGGTTACTTACTTTGCTTACCCCCACTCGGTTTTCCTCATTTCTTTGTGAAATTGAGTTTTTCTACTGAGTGTGGGGTGGGTTATTAGTTGACTAATCTGGTTTAATTTCTTGCTATAGGAATGTCACTCATGAGATCAGGACTAAGGCGAGACTCGACACCGCCTCTAGCTCCCGAGCTCCGGCACCCATCACACCTGCCATCTCTGGTCCTCCACCAGCATTATCGAGTACCACCCCACAATTGCCCGCCTGCCCGTGCATTACTTCGAGCACTACCAGAGGCTCAAGCATGTTCCTAGACCTGACGTGCGACCATTGTCCATGGACTCCCTCCTCGAGCACGATGAAGATTGGCACCAGAATGTGCTCACCTCATTGGCACCTTCAGGACTTCTGGAGCTGACCACCCCAGCTGCTGATTTTTTGGACGTCGCCCTCCAGGAGTTCTGGGCTACATTCGAGCTGGATGAGCACAAGAAGAGGCAACACAAGAAGGTCATCTCCTTCTACCTCGGCGGGGTGTACAAAGATTTCACCTACGATGAGTTTGCAGCTCATCTCGGCATCCCCCGGGAGCACTACGAGGGTCACCACCACGATTGGCAGAACAATACGGGAAAGGGAGATGAGTATAATGCGCTTTGGAGCCACATCACTAGAGTACCGGACGCTCAGACCACGTCTCATAACTCTGTTAAGTCACTCTCTCACCCTCTCTATCGTTTTATTCATATGGTTTGGCGTAGGTCACTGTTGTTTTCTCCAGAGAACGACCGCCACCATATCAGCAGAGAGGAGCTCCTTCTTGTACGTTCCATCTGGGAGGCTTATCCGCTTCATCCCGGATGGGTGCTTGCACGCCTATTCTGCCAGAAGACTAAGAAACCAAAGCCGCCTAGCTCACTCCTTGGCGGCAACTTTGTAGGCTGACTCATCATCTCCCTCGGTCTCAGCCATTCATATGGCCCGGACGTCCCACGACGCATAGTACACACCGTGGGTGGTGATTTAGCGGTCGAGTACGCCCTCCAGTTGGACCTTAGTCCACAGGTGGCGGCAGCTCCTCCTCCCTGCCAGGAGACCGAGCCAGAGGAAGAAGATGATTCTGAGGAGCCGGAGTTTGACGATCATATACCCTCGCCACAGCAGCAGGCAGGGTATGCATATCAGTACCAGCCGCCCCTTCCAGATCCATTCCAGGCCCTCATCCTTAGCACCGACCGCATCCAGCTGATATTGGAGAGCTGTACGAGCGACTCCAGGAGTGGCAAGTCACAGACACCGCCACTCAGGATGCTAGATGGGTTATTATGCAGCAGCACATGCGCCGCACTGACGAGAGATACGAGGCGCAGCTGGCGTGGCAGCGGCAGGTCAACGACGCCCTCCACATTCCCCCTTCTGATGCACCTGACCAGCAGTGATCGGGTTGTATCCTTTTCCTTGTCCCTTCTTTTTATTTCTTCTTTTCGGATTTCGATCCAACTTTTTTCTGTGTGGATCTGGGACACTTGTCTCGGTTTCCTTTTTATCTTTCATTTGTTTTTGTTTTGCAGGTAGTTTGGGAGATTCCCTTTGCTTAGGATCTACCTCCTTCTACTTCGCTTTGGTAGATTCCCTCCGCTCCGAGGACCTGTATTCATCCCCTACATCAGTCATCTCGGTCCAGGTTCTTCTATTCCACTCTCAACTCTAGTTTTAGTCCTGTGAGGACACAGAACGATTTAAGTGTGGGGTAGGATGCTAGAGAATTTTGCATGAATTGAGTGCCCTTGATTGTGTTTTTTGTGTGTTCCGCGGTGCCTGTCCAGTTTCTCTAGCATTAGAATTGCTCGGTTCTTGATTTTTTATGTTAAGTTGTTGTTCAATCTGTCATAATGATGCTTAGACTGCTTAAACCTAGAACCTGAGAACCAACGTGTGTACTTTGATGCTAAATTGCCTGGTCAGAATAGATTTTTAAAATCACACTTGTAGTTTGTCGCCTTGATTGCATGAAAATGACCGAATCCGACTAGCAAACCAACTGTGAGCTTTTGATCCATTGTACGTAACTTGCAATTTCAATTCTTTTTAGTGGTTTTCTGTTTGCTTGAATGAGTTAGAATTTGCATGAGACCTATTCGAGACCACACGATGACACGAGTTCTAGAATGATAGGGGCACCTAGATTCAACTACTAAGCCAGATAGCCTACCTAACGTTAAATCCATTAGGTTTAAACCCTTGAGCTTGGCCTGTTCTTTCGGTTCGATATACATTACAAGCCAATTTTCATTCTTTCATTCCCCGTTGATCCCCTGTGGTTGTAGTTCTAGATTAGCCTACCGGAAGTTGGTTTGTGGTAACTTGCATATTGCCATTAAATAGGTGGTCTTAGCTATTATGTCCAAACGTGTAAGCCCCTCTAGCAACAAAAAGAAAGAATCGGCACAAAAGAAAAAATAGAAAAGAAGAAAAGAAGCAAAATTTCGAAAGAAAAAGTAAAGAAAAAAGAAGAAAAATCAGAAAAGTTCAAAAGTTTCAAAGTTTTTAGTTCAATAACGTTCTTCTCCCTACATATGGAAGAACGAAGTCAAAAGAAAAATTCAGAAAAAAAATATGTGTGTGAAAAGAAAATAAAGTGCTAGGTTGCTTGAGGGTATCATAGGACGAGCGTACACTATTTCGTCTTAAGCCAAGAAATATCGCTTAAATGAGGCTGATAATCACGTCAAATCGAGTGTCATCAAAATACCCCACACTTAAGCTTTTGCTTGTCCTCAAGCAAACTGAATATAAGATGCTCATGTTCACAAATGATAAGATCGATTAAATTGAAGTTCAAGCTCACACAATGAATTATTAGACAGCTACTTCTAGAACAAGAAACCAAACATGCATACCGATCAGCCAAAGAACCTGGTCTCACTAAAAACTGCACACGACAAGTAGTAGTAACCAATCATGCACGAATTTGACCTGACCGACCAGACTCCTCACACAGATAATATTTAGTACAAGGGGGACTCTCACTCTCTGTGTTTAGGGACGTGTTTCTACTCTCAATCATTTTCTGTTACTGAATTATGTCATAGGTTTGCAATTCGACACATCTCCACCACTGTGACAACACGAGTAACTAGTCAAGAAGGACTTCCCTGCTTAGGACTGTAACGAATTCTACACTACAAGGGTTTATGATGAGATGCATGATGGTAATGTATGATGATGGCTTTGGTGCGGTGTAGCTTTCGACTAACTTCCCTCGAATCTAGCCTATGGCTTCCTACCGTCTAACCAAACACGGGTGGAATAGTGTATGCTCGTCCTATGATACCCTCAAGCAACCTAGCACTTTATTTTCTTTACACATTTTTTCTGAATTTTCTTTTGACTTCGTCCTTCCATATGTAGGGAGAAGGACGTTTATTGAACTGAACTATAAACTTGAAGACTTTCAACTTTTTCTGTTTTTTCGAAATTTTTCTCTTTTCTTCTTTTTTTTCATTTTTTTTTTCTTTTGTGCCGATTTTTTTCTTTTAGTTGCTAGATGGGTTTACACGTCTGGACATAATAGCTAAGACCACCTGTTTAATTGCTATAGGCAGGTTACCACAAACCGACTTCCGGTAGGCTAATCTAGAACTACAACCACAGGGGATCAATGGGGAATGAAAGAATGGGGAATGGCTATAATATATATCGAACCGAAAGAAAGGCCAAGCTCAAGGGTCTAAACCTAGAGGATTTAACGTTAGGTAGGCTATTGATAAAAGCGATTTTACCAAGGTCGTATTCCACGGGGTCCTCTCATAAACCAATACTCACACTTCTCATAGACGGTCTAGACATTTGAAATTGGTTTGGTTTGATCGAGAAAATCAGAAACAAAGGCAAAGAAATGCAATACTAACAAAGATTAAGCAAGAGAGAAAGGTGGCTCAAATCAAAGACAAATGGGGTTCTCTTGGTGGGTAGTGTCATCATGCTCAAGAGGACTAATTGAACAAACAAGCCATTCAAGATCGAGTTTGCATTTGGATGACCATGCATTTCACTTCTATAGACTCAATGCACTCTCGTAGCACCAAATCCCTATCCTAATACCACTCAACTTAGGCTCTCGCTCTCAAGCTAAGTGAAAAAGGATGCATTCTAAGTGTTTGATGAAATGCCAAGACTCAAGACCCTCTCTTAAGACTCTATGACCACAAGGTTAGGCACAACACTCTCATATCAATGCCCTAACACTAAGAGATTCACCAAAAAGCCTTTTCAAACTCAATTGAATGAAAATCCACATGCACACCAAGTGTTCGATAAAATGCCCAAGAGAGAAATCAAGTGAAAATGGTTGAAATAAGATGATCTAATCTCTTAGAACACACTCACTTCAATCCCTAGACCTACAATCTATGCAATCCAAGCACTCTCATGCATCAAATCACAATGAATGGACCAAATCAAGAAAACATGGCATAAAATGGCATTAAGAACAAGTCTAGGAATCATCCTCATACAACCAAGATCAATCATGGCAAGTTCTATACAATCATCCCTCTATCATAGCACAACTAATCTACCCATCCAAGATGAACCCTAGAAACTCAGCCACACATGGCCAAGGGAGTAAAGAGAAAAGAAGGAAGAATGGTCACCAAGAACACCATGGATGAATCCTTGAGATGATCTTCACTTCTCCACTTGTAAGCACTTCTCCCAAGGTTTGTTGGCTTCAATCCTAGCTCCAATGGCTTCAAATTGCTCCAAAAATGTGTTCTAGGGTTTGAAGGTTCGTGGGTATGTGTTTGGGGTTCAAGAGAGATCCAAAGAATCCCCCAAAATGGCCAAAAACAAGAATATTTATAGTGCAGGGGACAGTGCACGGCGTGCACCCCTGCACTCTGCAGAAAGCTCGATCTTGTAATGCTCATATCTCCCTCGTCCGGACTCCAAATGACCTCCCGTTTGCTCCTATGCACTCCTTGTCATCCGTACTTTGATGCCATAACCTGAAAATGCACAGAGGCAACTCCAATAGACCACGAATTTGGCTCCAAAGTGGCAACCGGACAACAAAATGACACTTTGCACAAAACTTCAATAAAAGCATATAAGTCATGGCATTTCACGAACAAACACGGGCATTTCATAGGTCAATCATAAGCTCAAAATGCACTAAATAAAGTCACATCAAATTCCCTTACGACTAAGCTTTGCTTGTCCTCAAGCAAATGAACTAGAAAACATCCAAGTTCACAAATGACAAGATCGGTCCCATTGAGATTCAAGCAATCACAATTTGGCTTAAACTGTTCCACAAACAAACTTAACCTACACATGCAAGAACATCAACCAAACAAGTCTAAACCTCACTATTTGATGCACACTCCAAGTAGTGGTTAATTGGGATACAGAAAAACCGACCACGACAATACCAACTCTACTCAAAAGGACTTGAACTCGGAAAATGGAATGGATTAGGTGGGGATAGGAAAATTTGGAGAGTGGTGAGTGATCGTGATGTGTCTATCGACTCGACTTCATCCGCTTCTAGATCCGCACTTTACAAACTCTGGCTAGGATCAAGGGCTACATTTGAGAACTCTCTCTTTTTTTTTTCTTTTCTTTCATTTTCATTTTTTTTCATTTTTTTCTTTTTTTTCCTACTGCATACTAGTGCTCGATTCAACACTTCACTTAGGTGTTGAGCCTGCCTAGCTCACAGCTTTTGCCTTTGCTAGTGCTCAACCCGACACTTCACTTAGGTGTCGAGCTTACCTAGCTTTTCTTTTCTTTTGAGCCTTTTCTTTTGAACATTCTCTTCACAACTAGCCACGTGATCCTTAGCCCCTTAACTTCCACACAAGATTTTGAATTGGATTTCCGTCTAATCTCAAACCACAATCACGAGGGATCAAAAAGGGAATGAAGAACATGGAAAAGGAGTGAAAAGGGTGAAAATTCTGATTGCCTCCATCATCTTAGACCGGTGTTATCGAGCGGTACAAAAACACTTATCAAACCAATCAACCAACATACAAGAGTGATAAAATCTCTGTTCTGACCTAGACTCATTTGACATTAGCTCTAACATGCTGGTTATAGGTTCTAAGTGGAACAGTCTAAACGTCATTGTGAAAGCTTGAAGTCAATTAAACACCAAAAGTCAAGAACCGAATGATTCTACAATAGAGGAATTTGGAAACAATCAAGATCATGAAAATCAAGCAAAGCATAGCATTACATCTCTACCACAAATAATCACACCAAACCTCAAACTCCCCTACGACTAACATGAGCATTGCCCTCAATGATCAAGAGAGAGAGGGTAAGGAGGAACGAAGTTACCGCGTTGGTAGAGAGGAGCATAGGACGTAATAGTGGTGAAAGAGTTCCATGATGATCCTTGGTGAAGAGTGATCCAGAATGCTTGTCAAACCTTATTCAAAAAGCTAAAACAACACAAAAACCTCAAACAACAATTAAAAGCGAAAAAGTAAAGATAACATGGGGTGCAAAAACAAGTGCAACAAAGCCAAAAGAGAGCCTTGATTGATCTACACACAACCACAATCAAATAAAAATAAAACAAGGGTCTTGAGATAGAAGTGGGGCCCTGGAAATCTCACTGGGAAGGATCAACACAAAAATCACTAATCACGTATCCTTCAATTTCGAAATCCAAAACATGAAAGATCGGAGCAAAGATCAAACAATTTAACATCCACAGCTCAACGATCACATCAAAATGGAAATATCACCTAGCATGAATTAAGATCATCAGAGTCAAAAGCAACAACCTATGCTAGCAAAGATCAATTCATTAAGGACCACTCTAAGCATTAGGCATGTAAAACGGGCAATATTACTAATAGCAACATATGAGCACGAAATCACATAATGTAAGGAGGGATGTACAAAAATAGACCCATGCGTGGTGATCAAACACACCCCTCCTCACACAAAGAAGGTAAATCAGCCCCTAAATTCATCACCTGCAACACCCAACAAAATGACATACACCACCCTCAACCAACCATCCCAAGAGAATATACCATTCACCATGAACTCAAGCAAACCACAATTTGTTAAGCAATGAACTCAAGCAGCAAACCACAATTGAAGACGCCAATGGCACAACAATCAAACCACTTAGCCAAACTCAACAAGCCAATTTTCATGGGCAAACCGTCATGAACAAATACCACAATAAATACCAATGAAAAACCAAATCATAATCACCCCAATACCTCATTAACACCCCCCAAACGAATCAAACAGTGAAAAATATTGTGAAAAAAAAATTGCAGAGGGGGTGCACGGCGTGCAGGGGTGCACGGCGTGTAGGGTGCACGGCGTGCATGGGTGCACGACGTGCACCTTGGAGCTGAAAATTTTTCTGAATCCTCCTGGACAGCACGTGCACCAACCGTGCACGACGTGCATCATGCACGGCGTGCACCTCCTCAGCCTAAAATCAAATTTTTATCTCGACGAAAAATGACCAAAACACCGTCAAATCAACTCAAAACGGACCCCGAACTTCATAATTTCAACACCTACGAGATCACAAAGGACACCACAACAACTCAAGGACCTTGAACACCACAAAAACACACAATCATGCAATCAAATCAAGAAGAAAAGACATGAAAAACACTCGGGTTGCCTCCCGAGAAGCGCTTGGTTAACGTCTTAAGCTCGACGAAGCACAAGGACCAGCTAAGTAAAACCATCCCAACTCATTACCTCTTTGAAATCGAAGTCATTACCTTCGCATGGCACACGGAACTTGAATTGAACCTTACCGACTTCGGGAGGTGTGAGCTCGGATTTCCCGGATGATGAAGTGTGAGCAATGGAGAAGGGGCCAAACCACTTGGAGTGAATTCTCTCATCGGGTGGCTTCTTAGTCTTGATAGTCTCACCCATTGGTGCGGCTTCCTTGCCCTTCTCGGGTGGCTTCTCCACACCTTTCTTCTTAGCCTTAGGTGGAGTCTTTTGAAGCACGAAAGGTGGAGCCTCCTTTACTTCATCCTTTTTCTCCTGAACATCACTAAGAGCAAACAACTCCGCAAGACTATGACGGACAAGGTTAGTGCTATTAGTAGCCGAAGTAAGCTCATGCGGATTCTTAGGATCATGGTGACTAGCATAAGACAAAGTAAACTCCATGCCATTTGAACGGTCAAAGATCATGCATTCATTATCGACCCTAAGTGTAAGTTTACCACCGTAGACATCAATCAAAGCACGAGAGGTTGCTAAGAAAGGTCGTCCTAGAATCAAAGGCACATCGGTACCACCCATAGCATCTAGAATAACAAAATCCACAAGGAATTCAAAAGCACCGACCTTAACCAACACATCTTCAACAATACCACGAGGGGATTTCATGGATTTATCCGCTAATTGAACATTCATGAGGGTTGGTTTTAGTTTTCCTAGGCCCAGCTTCTTAAACATGCAATATGGCATAACATTGATACTAGCACCCAAATCGGCTAAGCCTCTACTTATTGCATGCTCACCAATAGTGCAAGGAATAGTAAAGCTACCTGGATCCTTAAGCTTCTCCGGTGGTTGCTTAGAGAGAATGGCGGAGCATTGTTCGTTGAGCTTTGCCGAAGTTACATCCTTAAGCTTGCGTTTGTTGGTGAAGATCTCTTTCATGAACTTCGCATATTGAGGCATCTTGGTGATTGCTTCTCCAAAAGGCATTGTGAATTGCACCTTGTCAAGAATCTCAACAAACCTCTTGAAATCTTTCTCCATGGAATCCGGCTTCAAGCGAGAAGGGTAAGGTGGCTTAGGCTTGTATGGAGATACAACCGATGCAGGAGGAGAGACCGGTGGTGTACTCGATGTAGCCTTACTAGGTTACTTGGCAACCTTAGTGCTCACATTACCCGTAGGAGGTTCGACTTCAACCTCAACTTCATCCGAAGGAGGATCATTAATATCATCATCATCAACCATTAGATTAGGATCTTGTACCTTTTTAGAGTCAATTGGGGTAGAGGTTGTATCTTGCAAGGGTCTTCCACTTCTCAAGGTCACTACCTTGCAATGCTCCGGACCTTTGGGGTTGATCTCGGTATTGGAAGGTAAAGAGCCCGAAGTTCTCTTCGAAAGTGCCTTAGCAATATGACCCATTTGATTCTCCAAATTTGCTATTGAAGCTTGTTGATTCTTGATAAGTTGAATCATTGCCGCATTGGTGTCTTCTTGGGAGATTGTAGAACCACCATCTTTGTTTTGAGAAGGCTTGGTGAAACCGGGCGGCCCATTACCCTTATGATTATACATCCCCGGTGGATTAGAACCTTGCTCACCACCTTGGTTACCTTGATTTTGGTTGTCTCCTTGGTTACCTTGGTTTTGGTTTCCCCTTGGTTCCATTGGTTGCCTTGCTTTTGATTTCCCCATTGATTACAAAGGTTTCCTCCTTGGTTACCTTGATTGTACCCCTTGTAACCTTGGAATCCTCCTTGATTACCTTGGTTGTAACCCTTGTTATAACCACCACTTTGATTACCTTGGCCTTGGTACCCTTGGTTAGGCTTGTTGTACCCACCTCCTTGGTTCCAAGGACGGTTGTAGTTCCCCCCTTGATAGTTCCCTTGAGGGTTGAAGTTACCATGGAATCCTTGACCTTGTGCAAAGCTTACTTCCTCAATATTTTCATCTTGGTTAGGCTCAGAAGTAGCGGAAGGGCATACATTTACATCATGGCCTTGGCCTCCACAACATTCACAACAAAATACCGAAGCAACCGGTGGATTACCCACTTTAGATGGCTTAGAGGGAGTCTTAGGCATACTAAGATTGCTTACTTGTGAAGCCATGGCGTCGATCTTAGACATAAGGAGAGCGATCATTGGATCATCTTCATCTCGGTGCCCCGGTAACTTAGGCTTCTTCCCATAGCTAGACGAATCCTTTGGTGCATCAACACTTACGGCCCGAGAGTCATAGTGAGTGTCGCTTCCATACTTAGACTTAGGAGGTTGTTGTCGAGACCAACTCCTTGTCTTGTTGGCCATCTCCGCGAAGAGTTCTAGAGCATCTTCGGGAGTGAGCATCCTTAAGTCACCTCCGGCGGCTTGGTTGATCATCCTTGTATTCTCAAAATCAAGGGACCTAGCAAAGATGTCCGCCAAGCTCCATTCGGCGAAGTTGTGATGAGGACAAGACGGAAGAATGGCTTGGAACCTATTCCAAGTCTCATGGAAGAGCTCTCCGTTGTGTTGTGTGAAGTGGTTGATACGATCTCGGATTGCATCCGTCATATAAGGAGGAAAGAACTCTTCGAGGAAAGCTTCGGCTAGGCCCTCCCATGTGGTGAAAGCTCTACTCGGTTGGTTCTGCAACCATGACTTGGCTCTACCTTTGAGGGAGAAGGGGAAAATTCGGAGTCGCACACAATCCGGGTGAACTTGATCGTTCTTCATCGTATCACATATCTCTAGGAAGTCCTTCAAGTGTCTAGATGGGCACTCTCCATCTATACCGTTGAACACCACTCTCGTTCTGTACCATCTGAATCATATTAGGCTTCAACTCGAAGTTTCTTGCATTTACCGGTCTTCGCATGATGCTCGAGGCTGCCCCTTCAAGGGTTGGGCGAGCATAATCAGCTAGTGTGCGCCTCGCACCCCTTTGCGATTGATCGTCTTCATTGGTGCGATGTGAATGTTCTGAATGGTTATCTTCATCCTCGTGATGAGACATAGTGTGGTGTGAGATGCGATCAACTTCTTCTTCTTCAACTGTAGGAGGTGGGGAAGTGGTAGGTGACTTGAGCACTTGTTCTAGTCCTTGGATTTGTGCTTGAAGACGAGCTGAACGCCTCATGCACTAACCCAAAATCTCCTGCAAACAAGCACAACAAACACACCCGAGTAATACAACGATGCGGGATAATAAAGTAAACAAAGAGCAACAAGGAAGCAAAAAGTAAAGCGGAAGGAAGTGAATAGATCGGTCTACTACTAAATGCTTTCAAAGGATTGAGAGAGTCCCCGGCAACGGCGCCAAAAACTTGATAAAAGCGATTTTACCAAGGTCGTATTCCATGGGGTCCTCTCATAAACCAATACTCACACTTCTCATAGACGGTCTAGACATTTGAAATTGGTTTGGTTTGATCGAGAAAATCAGAAACAAAGGCAAAGAAATGCAATACTAAAAAAGATTAAGCAAGAGAGAAAGGTGGCTCAAATCAAAGACAAATGGGGTTCTCTTGGTGGGTAGTGTCATCATGCTCAAGAGGACTAATTGAACAAACAAGCCATTCAAGATCGAGTTTGCATTTGGATGACCATGCATTTCACTTCTATAGACTCAATGCACTCTCGTAGCACCAAATCCCTATCCTAATACCACTCAACTTAGGCTCTCGCTCTCAAGCTAAGTGAAAAAGGATGCATTCTTAGTGTTTGATGAAATGCCAAGACTCAAGACCCTCTCTTAAGACTCTATGACCACAAGGCTAGGCACAACACTCTCATATCAATGCCCTAACACTAAGAGATTCACCAAAAAGCCTTTTCAAACTCAATTGAATGAAAATCCACATGCACACCAAGTGTTCGATAAAATGCCCAAGAGAGAAATCAAGTGAAAATTGTTGAAATAAGATGATCTAATCTCTTAGAACACACTCACTTCAATCCCTAGACCTACAATCTATGCAATCCAAGCACTCTCATGCATCAAATCACAATGAATGGACCAAATCAAGAAAACATGGCATAAAATGGCATTAAGAACAAGTCTAGGAATCATCCTCATACAACCAAGATCAATCATGGCAAGTTCTATACAATCATCCCTCTATCATAGCACAACTAATCTACCCATCCAAGATGAACCGTAGAAAATCAGCCACACATGGCCAAGGGAGTAAAGAGAAAAGAAGGAAGAATGGTCACCAAGAACACCATGGATGAATCCTTGAGATGATCTTTACTTCTCCACTTGTAAGCACTTCTCCCAAGGTTTGTTGGCTTCAATCCTAGCTCCAATGGCTTCAAATTGCTCCAAAAATGTGCTCTAGGGTTTGAAGGTTCGTGGGTATGTGTTTGGGGTTCAAGAGAGATCCAAAGAATCCCCCAAAATGGCCAAAAACAAGAATATTTATAGTGCAGGGGACAGTGCACGGCGTGCACATCTGCACGGCGTGCACATCTGCACGGCGTGCACCCCTGCACTCTGCAGAAAGCTCGATCTTGTAATGATCATATCTCCCTCGTCCGGACTCCAAATGACCTCCCGTTTGCTCCTATGCGCTCCTTGTCATCCGTACTTTGATGCCATAACCTGAAAATGCATAGAGGCAACTCCAATAGACCACGAATTTGGCTCCAAAGTGGCAACCGGGCAACAAAATGACACTTTGCACAAAACTTCAATAAAAGCATATAAGTCATGGCATTTCACGAACAAACACGGGCATTTCATAGGTCAATCATAAGCTCAAAATGCACTAAATAAAGTCACATCAGCTATCTGGCTTAGTAGCTGAATCTAGGTGCCCCTATCATTCTAGAACTCGTGTCATCGTGTGGTCTCGAATAGGTCTCATGCAAATTCCAACTCATTCAAGAAAACATAAAATCACTCCAAACGAATTAAAATTGCAGGTTATGTGCGATGGATCAAAAGCTCACAGTTGGTTTGCTAGTCGGATTCGGTCATTTTCATGCAATCAAAACGACAAACTACAAGCGTGATTTTAAAAATTTTCTTCTGACCAGGCAATTTAGCATCAAAGTATACACGTCGGTTCTCAGGTTCTAGGTTAAGTAGTCTAAGCATCATTATGACAGATTGAACAACAACTTATCATCAAAAATCAAGAACTGAGCAATTCTAATGCTAGAGAAACTGGAAAGGCACCACGAAGCACATAAATCACAATTAAGGGCAATCAAGTTCATGCAAGGTTCTCTAGCATCCTACCCCACACTTAAATCGTTTTGTGTCCTCACAGGACTAAACTAGAGTAGAGAGATACGAAGAAACTGGAATGAGATGGTCGGTGTAGTGGATGAATATGGAGCATCCGGAGTAGAGCGGAGTAGCTACTCAAGGTCCTACAAAAACAAAAACAACAAAGAGATCAAAAGGATACCGGGACAAGTGTCCCGGATCCACACAGAATAAAAGTCAAAACGAAGAAGGTTAAGGGGAATTTTGAATTTTTTTACTTTTTTTTAACGGCACAAATTCACGGCACGACACCCCTAAAGCAATCTAGAACGTCTAAGTTCAATCAGATCAGCAAAAATCACACCGGAACAGCAGGCACGCAAAAGAGGTAGATCAGAATGAAACTCGTCGAAATTCAACAATCAACATGTCAAAAGATTTGAAATTGAAAACCCAACAACTAACCTTCAAGACATGACTCAAGAAAATGGACGGAAAGCGACGAAGTTGGCCAAAAACGTGAAAAGCTTGTTTCAGGTATAACCGGAGCTACAGAGCTCCGATTTGGGCGATCAAGTATGCGTTGGAATCGGACCAAAAAAAGGAAACTGATTTTTGAAAACAGACACAAGTTTTCGGTGAAAACTTTGAAGTTTTCGCCGAAAACTTCTTCGAAAATAGGCAAAAATAAAACAGACGATCACTATTTGAAAATTGAGAAAAGTTCGGCGAGAACTTTTAGTTCTAAACCGAATACTTGTTTTAAAACCCCTTTTTGTTTTTTTAAAACCCAACCGAAAACAAATCAAAACGAAAGGAAATTAAACTGACACTTTGGCTCCCCCGAACCTTATTCGAACGACGAAAAGACTGACTCAAAATTTCTAAAACGGACTCCAGCCGCGGGTTGCCTCCCACGAAGCGCTTTTGCTTAACGTCCTTGAGCCGGACGATACCTGGATGGCGATCAAGAGACATCCCAACTCAGTATTTCTTTTAAGCTCGAGTCGGAGTTCATGAAATACAGCTTTGGGGATCCTCCGGTAAGTGTGAACTTCTTCCCGTTTGTGTGAATTAGCTTGGTTCGTCCATCGGGAAGATGGCCAGAAATTTCAAATGGCCCGAACAGTTCTTTCGAAGGAGCGTCCTTCTCTTTATTCTCCTTCTTCATCTCGCCAGGATCTTTAACTTTTGGCGATTCATGAGGGAAGCCGTCGGATCCTCCTTCTTTCTCAGCTTCTGTGCTGGCAGCTCATTCTTCAGATTAGGGACCTGTCCAACACATGGCAAGAAGATTTTGCAGAAACTCTAGATTTTTCATTAGTAACGGAGTTGACCGAAGCCAACTCCACAGCTTCAACAGATAAGCAATGCGCCTCTTCTTGGACAGGGACTTGCATACCGTCCTTGAGGCGGAATGTCATGGTATCCTTGCCGTCCCTTAATGTCAACGAGCCATTCGGGACATTAATGGTAATGTCGGCTGTTGCCATAAACGGTCGGCCCAGGAGAAGAGTGACATCTTCCCCTCGGGTATCCATAATAACAAAATCAGCCAGAATAGTAAAAGGACCACAATTGACAACCACGTCTTCTTTTAATCCCCTAGGTAATTTAACAGATCTGTCAGCAAACACTAAATGCATGCTAATCAATTTCAATTCTCCTAGGTTCAATTTCTCATACAGGCAAGTAGGCATGACATTAATGGAGGAACCTAGATCAATTAAACTATGATCAATTTTCACATCATTAATAGTGTAAGGCAAAGTAAAAGCACCGGGACCGCGACACTTAGCTGGGGGAGGTATGGCGGTCGTCTGGCTGTGGATCGCGGAGCATTCTTCCTCGAGGGAGATGGAAGACAATTCTCCCTTCTTCTTGTTCTTCGCAAGATCCTTCGCAACTTTTCCAACCTCCGGTATCATCTGGATAGCATCAGTAACTGGTATCTTGGTATCTGTGTTCTTCAAGTATCCATACCACTTTATGTATCGGGTATCATGATCTTTCTCCTGTGATTGCGCAGCCTTAGGAAACGGAATCCGAGGCTGATATGGAGGAAGAGGTGGCGCAAGTGATGTCTTTGTTAGGGGAGGCGGGGCAGTCACCTCCTCCTCTTCTTCTTTATCCTCCTCCTCGATCTCTGGCTTGTCAATAGATATAGCATCAGGAATTATGGCCAGATCAGGAGCTGCAGGACCAGCTAATTGCTTGCCGCTTCTTGTGGAGATGGCCTTGACGTGCTCCTTCCTGATGGTAGAGTCGTCTTAAACCGATGATTGATTAAAAAAGGGGATACTAGCTAGCATGCTAGCCATGCTATTCACCGCGCTCTTCACTCGCCGACCTCGATCTTCATGATCTTGATTTAAGACGGCTTGAAGCTTGAATTTCTCCTCGTGGTCATCGAGTCTTGCCAAGATTAGGTGGAGCTTCTTGTCTTTCTCAATTTCCCAAGTATTCTCAAACGTATAATTCTGAGGCTGCTGTCCTCCGGTGAATCCAGGGGGATCTTGATCAATAAAATTCACGTCCCCTATAGACCAGTTATTTGTTGTACCAAAAATCTCCTTCATGTGTTTTTGTACTTCGATCTTGATCTGATCTTCACGGCTTGGTCAGCTCTTGGCTGCTCCAAACTGTCTCTCCCAATTCCTGGACTTAGATGCGCAGTTTGCAAAGTGAAGAAGAGCAGCTTCTGGTGCGAGTGCGGTGTAGTCACCATCAGCTAAGGTGTTAACCCATTTAGCTGATTCTTCGTTCATCCCTCGGGCAAAGAACTCGACTAGTTGTCTCTGCTTGAATCCATGATGAGGGCAATCGTGAAGGAGTTCTTCGAATTCGTACCAAGCATCATATAAACTTACTCCTTCCTTCTGAACAAATCTGGTAATGTCGTCTTTATAAGCTGTAGTTCTTGAAGGAGGGAAGTATTCCTCTACGAAGTCTTGAGCTAGACTATCCCAATCGGTGTAGTGGCCAGGTGGCTTGCTACTAAGCCATCTCTTGGCGACGCCTCTAAGGGAGAATGGGAAGACTCGTAAGCATAATGTGTTCTTATCGAGGTTTCCACTCTTGAACGTCTCGCACATGGCTAGGAAGTCCGCCAGATGTGTGTGTGGGTTATCTTGCGGCTTCCCTTCGAACTGAACATCCCTAGAGATCATTTCCAGGAAGGGGATCGTGATCTCATAGTCAAGATCGTCATCGTTGTGCAGCACAGCGATGCTAGACCAAAATTAGTCACGCTCGGTCTATTGTAATCTGCCATGGTGCGTTGAGCAGCCATTACAGAAGGAGAAGGTGGTGGTGAATCTGAAGTAATTGATGAAGCGAACGAAGATGAGGAGTTCTTCTTTAACTCCTCGATCAAAATAGGGGTAGGAGGTGTAGGCGGAATGATTCTGACTTGCTTTTGAACTCGCGGTTGCTTTGGCGGAGCAGAACTACCCGACTTAAACTGAGAGTGAGTGAGTGAGCGGTTCATAAACCTGTAAAACATCCTACAAGCAAAAAAAGCAAACATAACCGGCGTAAAATCGAAGTGTGATGTAATATGAAAGATGGAAAGCAAGAAGAATAAAATGCCAACTCTTCTTTCAAACAATTAGAAGACTCCCCGGCAATGGCGCCAATTTGATGTGCTGTAAAACAGTGATCAAATACTACCAAGCTAGAAGCAAGATACATCGTATTCCACAGGGTTTCTTCCAATTGACTACTCAAAGAAGCTGACAATTTATTCAGGTTTAAACACGTTGTGCGTGGTGTGAGTTCCACGACTTCTAGACTAAGATGCAGGAAAATTAAAATGAAATTAAAAGACAGAATGATTGGTTGGTTTAGACAGACGACAGACGAGCTTAGATTTCGAATCCCCCTTAGATCACTAAGGCAACAACAATCACAAGACCAGCGGTTTTCAATTCTCATTCAATCAATTTTTACACACCACCATAACTCCTTACCCTTAGGTTTAAGACCGGCGAATGTTCGCTCTATCCATTCTAACTACCAAGATTAATTAGCCGCCCGAGTACGGTCGCTTCTTGCGACGACAAAACTAACTGGTGCAATTACTAATGATTAATGAGTTACTCTTGAAGCGGATTAACCCTAACCGTTCCTGCGAAAGGCACACTCCAATGAATAGGTTAATGTAACACCCGTTCCGAATCAACCCGAGTAAACCCGTGGTTGAGCCGGTCCCAGGTACTACCGAGTAAAAACAAGGGTAAAACAGTGAAATTGGCGGTGATCAAAAGACAATAAAAACATGGGAGGCCTCCATAGAAACGCGAAACTGAAATCCGAGTACAATCCAATCCATCATAAATCCTCCAAACCAACATAAATCAGAAAGTACATAAAAAAAAACCCCAAAATCCCATAGTCAACTAAAATGAACAGAAAAGTAAACTCCGCGTAATCCCAGTCTTCACCTCATGGCTTCCGTCCAGAACTTCACGAAATCAACCTCGAACTCAAACTCCTCAGCTACCTCTACTAGCCACGAGATCCTGAAAGGGGAAAAGGGATCAATTTCCTATTGAAATTGAGTGAACCCACTGGCCTACCTACACGTTGTCCTACTCTATGGAGCGGTCCCAACTCCGCACAAGACATCCAACAAAGGAACCAAACCCAACCCCCTTTCCATATTTTAATTCCCTAAAAGCAGTCTAGGTGATCACGTTGGCCAGTTCTTGTTCTCAAGCACAATTCATAACAATAGAATCACACAGAACTAATACATCAATCCACGGCACACACAGCATCATCACATCACATCCATCAACCAAGTCACTACCACAACCACAAGCACACAAACATTCACATTCATATTATCTAGGTGAGTATTAGGCACCAAGGAGTTATCCACACCACCACCGGCCGGCCGACGCACTTCCCTACCGCATGGGAAGTCCTCGCGCTCCCCTACCGCATGGGAACGCGTTCTCATTAACCATCATCATCATCATCAATCTCATCACTCCCTTGACACCCATGTCAAGGGGATCCACCCCAATGGATCAGACTCAACAACCAGTACCTCGGGTGGGGTAGTGTGGGCTCCTTCCGGTTCTATTTCCAACATACAATTCTCAACATCACATTCTCAACTCATACATCACATCTACTACCAACATACAACACAAATCAGCCACATCTCAGTCATAGTCCATAGTTCACAACACATCTCGTCCTCCATGCCCCTGTCATGTTCACAGACACACATCACAATCAATAGGATAACCGGCTAGCTCACCGGCCTCCCCCACCTGCAAGTACAGGGAAGCCATGTCATGAGTCTAGGGGTCACCCACCTGTTCCTCTTATTCAGAGCGACCCCACATTGGCAGGGCAACTCTCCTGCGTCCACAACCAGCAATTCATAATATCATAGCACCCGCACTCATTTCTCAACCATCCTAATTCTCATTTCTATGTCAATCCATTACTTAATTCACTTCAGTTCACACCCAACCCCAAATCATAGCAATCAACAACAACAATCAACCACGGTAATCATCAATAGCAATCAAGTACATTCACAGAACAGTTTATCCCCTTTTACGCTCATCATTTTCATGCATAACCTAGGTTTTGTTCTAAGTCCAATTGAAGCTCCTCACGCTGTCCAAACTACTTACACAATGCTAAGCCCTCACCTGGAATAGAAGACGAGGCTCTAATCGTCTTCTAGTTCCCCAGAAACTCGATTCCCAACCACCAAACTCGTAGCTCTACCCTTCCTTACTGCTCATGACCTACACCCAGAAACCCAAAATGGAGGTTAGCGATCTCTTCTCCTCGTCGCTACGAAACCATAGCAACAAACGGAACTCAATTCCGACCTCTACAGCTCCCGGAATCACCCTTCGAAGATTGCTCGCACTAGGTTCGTCAATGGCTTTTCGGGGAGAGAGAAAGGGGAAAGAAGTTATGAATTTCCGTGCAAATCCGTCCTTTTATGCACGAAAAGTGCGCCTGGTATGTCAAAAAGTGTGCCGGCGCACTTTGGCCCCAAAAAGGCGCACTTTTGGAATTTTGTCAAAATTCCGCCGAATGATATTACAGAAGTGCGCCTCGCACTTTCAAAAGTGCGCCTACGCACTTCAGGGCCCAAAATCGGCACTTTTTGGTGCATCACCGTTCCCCTCTTTGCAACTTCGACCCAACTTAAACCCGAATGACCCAAACCTCAAGGGGAGCTTAAGAGCACTGATTCCAGTACCCTAGTCCACCGATCTTGAGTTCCAAACCGTTTGGTTGAGCGGGGATGTTACAAGTCTCCACAACTTCAAGGATTTTGTCCCCGAAATCATCCCTAACTCATCCTAGCAATATGATACCGAACACACAGCTAAAATTGCAGCAATCCAAGTATCCCATTGACTTCCGAAATTCCTAACGACGAACCACCAGCCTTCCTTTAACTACTCATCAGCCCTACACCCACTCCCAACACTCTACTTTCACCGAGCACACCCTAGACCTTCTTGGAACCAACACCACAACAAGCAAACACAAAAGCATACATCAAGGGGAATTAATACCTGAATCATACACTTCCACTAACTCCGGGTACCGCCGCCTCATACTCTCCTCAGTCTCCCAAGTAGCCGACTCGCTCTCATGGTTCCTCCATACCACCTTGAGCTGCGGAATCTGCTTATTCCTCAAGACCCGGACTTGCCTATCCACGATCGCGACTGGCTTCTCCTCATAAGTCAAGTCTTGCTCAATCTCCACCTCCTCCGGCTGAATTAAATGAGAAGGGTCCCCATGATACCGCATAAGCACGCTCACATGAAACACATTGTGTATCCTTTCCAACTCCCACGGCAAAGCCAACACATAAGCCACCGGACCCGACTTAGCGAGGATCTCATAAGGACCGATGTACTGAGGCGCCAACTTCCCTTTTCTACCGAAACGCATCAGCCCTTTCCACGGAGACACCTTCAAAAATACCTTCTCCCCAACATTGAAACTCAGCTCTCTAGCACGACCGTCGGCATACGCTTTTTGCCTATCTTGAGCCGCTCTCAATCTCTCCTTGATAATCTTAACCCGATCAGCCGTCTCTTGCACAACTTGAGGACCCGACAACACCCTCGCACCTTCCTCATCCCAACACAAAGGCGTCCTACACTTCCTCCCATACAAGGCCTCAAAAGGAGCGGACTTCAAACTACTATGATACGAGTTATTATAGGCGAACTCAATCAAAGGTAGCAATTCAGTCCAAGGGGTTTGAAACTCCATAGCACAGCTTCTCAACAACTCCTCCAAAGTAAGGATCGTTCTCTCCGATTGCCCATCAGTCTGAGGATGATACGCCGTCGAGAACTTGAGCTTAGTTCCCAATGCTGTATGCAGCCCCTCCCAAAAATGAGACGTGAAACTCGGATCCCGATCAGAGACGATGGATTGAGGAACCCCATGCAACCTTACCACCTCTTCTATATATAACTTTGCCAACACCTCCACACTAGCTTAAACCGAATGGGTACGAAATGCGCAAATTTCGTCAAACGATCGACTATTACCCACACGGCATCCTTCCCCTCTCTAGTCGGCGGAAAACCCGATACAAAGTCCATGGTGATGTCCGCAAACTTCCACTCCGGAATAGTAGGGACTGAAGTAACCCACCCGGAGCTCTATGCTCCGCCTTAGCCTTCTGACAAACCAAACAAGTCGCCACATAACGAGCCACATCCTTCTTCATTCCTGGCCACCAAAAACTTAACTTCAGGTCATTGTACATCTTTGTCATCCCGGGATGCATAGCATACATCGAGGAATGAGCCTCCTCCAAAATCCCCTTCCTCAATTCCTCTACTTCCGGCACGCACACTCGACCCTTGCATTTCAACAATCCGCCAACTACCTCAAATCCATTATCCATGCCTTTTTCAACTTCCCCTCGAATAGCCACCAGAGTAGCATCCTTGAGCTGCTCCTCACCAATCCTATCATTCAGCATAGGCCTAATGTTGAGCTTGGCAAACAAACTTCCCACATCATCTAACTGCATCTCTACCCTTACAGCTCTAAGATGCACCAACTCCTTTCGACTTAAAGCATCCGCAACCACATTAGCTTTACCAGGATGGTAGTCAATGGTACAGTCATAATCCTTCAAGAGCTCCACCCAACGTCGTTGCCTACCATTCAGCTCCTTTTGATCCATAAGGTGCTTAAGACTCTTGTGATCGGTCATGATCTTAAACGTCTCACCATACAAATAATGCCTCAACAACTTCAAGGCGAACACCACTGCAGCTAACTCCAAATCATGGGTTGGGTAGTTCACCTCATGCACCCTAAGCTGTCGGGAGGCATAAGCGACAACCTTCCCATTCTGCATCAACACACAGCCCAATCCTTGCAAAGACGCATCACTAAACACCACATACTCTCCACCTTCTACTGGCAAAGTCAACACCGGAGCTGAAGTCAACTTCTTCTTCAACTCCTCAAAGCTCATCTGACATTCCTCGCTCCACTCATACTTCGACTCCTTCCTCAACAACTTATGTAGAGGAGACGCTATGGTAGAGAACCCCTCTACAAACCTTTGGTAGTAACCAACTAACCCCAAGAAGCTCCTCAGTTGCGACACATCCTTAGGTGGAGACCAATTAACCACCGCTTCAATCTTCTTTGGGTCAACCTCCACGCCTCTTTTAGAAACCACATGCCCAAGAAACAATACTTCTTCTAACCAAAAGGCACACTTCGAGAACTTGGCAAATAGTTGCTGCTCCCTCAACCTATGAAAAACAATCCTCAAGTGCTCCTCATGCTCCTTCCTAGTCTTAGAATAAATGAGGATATCATCGATGAACACTATCACGAACTTATCCAAATATTCGTGGAAGACCTTGTTCATGAGAGCCATGAACGCGGCGGGAGCATTGGTGAGACCAAACGGCATCACCAGAAACTCATAGTGTCCATAGCGGGTCCTAAAGGCTGTCATTGGCACCGATCCTTCCTCCACCTTCAACTGGTGATAGCCCGACCTCAAGTCTATCTTCGAGAACACTTCACCCCCTTGCAATTGATCGAAGAGATCGTCTATCCTTGGAAGTGGGTAACGATTCTTGATCGTCGCCTTGTTCAACCGCCTATAGTCAATACACATCCGCATCGACCCATCCTTCTTCTTCACAAACAACACCGGTGCCCCCCACGGTGATACGCTTGGGCGGATGAACCCCTTATCCAAGAGCTCCTGCAATTGCTCCTTCAACTCCTTTAACTCTGCCGGTGCCATGCGATAAGGTGGAATAGAGATTGGAGCAGTTCCAGGGACCAACTCTATATTGAACTCCACCTCACGCTCGATCGGTGCCCCAGGTAGTTCCTCAAACACATCCGCGAACTCCCGAGCTACAGGTACCTTCTCCAACTCCTCATTCCGTTCAACTGACACTTGCACCAACAAAGCCTCACACCCTTCTTGAATCAGAGAAAAAGCTTGCATTGCTGAAATTACTCCCATAGGTGCGGACTCCCTCTTCCTAACACCCTTGAACACCACCTGGCCGACACCTCCCACCTGAAGCAACACCTCCTTCTTCTGACAATCAAGCAAAGCCCCATGCCTAGCCAACCAATCCATGCCGAGGATAACGTCGAATTCATTGAAAGGAAACACCACCAAATCAGCCAAGAACTCTACACCTCCCACTAACACTTTACACCCTCTACACACTCTATCCACCCGAACAGAAGTCCCCAAAGGAGTTCTGACGCCCCAACTAACACCCAAACTACTAGTTACAACACCCAAACTACTCAAACATTTCTCAGATACAAAGGAATGGGTTGACCCCGAATCAAACAAAGCATAAACTGAAAGGCCCAAGATCGAGATCATACCAGTCACCACGTCGTTCGCATTCTCTGCCGCACCCCTGGTAAGAGCATAAAGCCTCCCTTGCTCCCCTCCAGCTCCAATAGGTCTGGCATTAGCTCCCGTCCCTCGTCCAGCACCCCTACCAAAGCTGCCTCCTCCTCTCCCTCCGTAACTCCCATACGGAGCTCTAGGGCCCTGCACCGATCCCACAGACTGAGTTGGGGTAGCTCTCTTGGTTGGACAGTTCAGACTCCTGTGTCCGCGCTGCCCACAAGTGTAACAGGTCACACCTGCCAACAGATGGCAAACTCCGAAGTGACGCTTCCCACATTTGTCACATAGTGGTAACCCGGACGGTGCTCCTCCCGAATGGACTGTGCCACTAGTACGAGCAGGGCAAGCCACACTCTTATGACCTGGTCGGCCACGAGTGAAACAAGTCATCGTACCCCTCGTTGGCATCGACTGGCTGCCCCTGAACCCAGAAAAGGAAGTCTGAGTTCTCTTCGCTGGGTAACTGTGAATGGCAGACTGAGTAGGCGGGGCAGTAGCCTTCCTCTTCTTCTCTTCCTTCTTTCGGTTCTCCAACCTCTCCCTCTCTAGCGCCGCCGCCTTAACCGACACTAAACTCCCCATATCAGCGGTGGTGACTCCCTCCTGAATCTCCACTCTCAACCCATTCTTGAACTTGTTAATGAGCTTCCTCTCCCGGTTGGCCCGCTCATCATACCACTTAGAGAGAGAAGTGAACTCTATGTAATATGCCAGAACGGTCTTCTCCCCTTGCTCCAAACTCATGAACTCCTTGGCTTTCTCCTCACGCCAAAGGTCGGGAAAAACTGATCACGAAACACCTCCACAAACTCATCCAACTCCATCTCTGGCGGAACCACTCGACTCTGTGGCATCGACCTCCACCAATTCAGTGCATGCCCCTTAAGCAGAAAAGTCATTGCTTGCACCTTCAACCCTTCCTCAAGTTCCATTTGCAGGAACTTGTACTCACATTCCTGGAGCCACTGCTCTGCCACCTCAGGATCAGCTGCTTCCCCAATGAACTCCCCAAAATTCCATCCCTTCAACAGACTCGGCTGAAACCTACGAGCTCCTCCTCCAAAACCCGAGTTCCCAGTGGACCTACTTCCCCTTGCTTGACTGGATTCACTACAGGAGGACATTAAACATTTCAGTTGACCGCTCAAGAAACTTCAAACAACTCAATTCACCACTTGATTTCAAAACATCCCACCCATTTAAAACAGTTTGACAAAAACCCTTGGAATGTCGGTCCCGTACCGATGTCTCATCCTCCCTCCCAACGAGGTTAATTACTCCCCAAAGAGAGAAGATAATCAACCGGTACAGCAGCGACAAACCAGGCTCTGATACCATTTGTAACACCCGTTCCGAATCAACCCGAGTAAACTCGTGGTTGAGCCGGTCCCAGGTACTATCGAGTAAAAACAAGGGTAAAACAGTAAAATTGGCGGTGATCAAAAGACAATAAAAACATGGGAGGCCTCCATAGAAACGCGAAACTGAAATCCGAGTACAATCCAATCCATCATAAATCCTCCAAACCAACATAAATCAGAAAGTACATAAAAAAACCCCAAAATCCCATAGTCAACTGAAATGAACAGAAAAGTCAACTCCGCGTAATCCCAGTCTTCACCTCATGGCTTCCGTCCAGAACTTCACGAAATCAACCTCGAACTCAAACTCCTCAGCTACCTCTACTAGCCACGAGATCCTGAAAGGGGAAAAGGGATCAATTTCCTATTGAAATTGAGTGAACCCACTGGGCCTACCTACACGTTGTCCTACTCTATGGAGCGGTCCCAACTCCGCACAAGACATCCAACAATGGAACCAAACCCAACCCCCCTTTCCATATTTTAATTCCCTAAAAGCAGTCTAGGTGATCACGTTGGTCAGTTCTTGTTCTCAAGCACAATTCATAACAATAGAATCACACAGAACTAATACATCAATCCACGGCACACACAGCATCATCACATCACATCCATCAACCAAGTCACTACCACAACCACAAGCACACAAACATTCACATTCATATTATCTAGGTGAGTTATTAGGCGCCAAGGAGTTATCCACACCACCACCGGCAGGCCGATGCACTTCCCTACCGCATGGGAAGTCCTCGCGCTCCCCTACCACATGGGGAACGCGTTCTCATTAACCATCATAATCATCATCAATCTCATCACTCCATTGACACCCATGTCAAGGGGATCCACCCCAATGGATCAGACTCAACAACCAGTACCTCGGGTGGGGTAGTGTGGGCTCCTTCCGGTTCTATTTCCAACATACAATTCTCAACATCACATTCTCAACTCATACATCACATCTACTACCAACATACAACACAAATCAGCCACATCTCAGTCATAGTCCATAGTTCACAACACATCTCGTCCTCCATGCCCCTGTCATGTTCACAGCACACACATCACAATCAATAGGATAACCGGCTAGCTCACCGGCCTCCCCCACCTGCAAGTACAGGGAAGCCATGTCATGAGTCTAGGGGTCACCCACCTGTTCCTCTTATTCAAAGCGACCCCACATTGGCAGGGCAACTCTCCTGCGTCCACAACCAGCAATTCATAATATCATAGCACCCGCACTCATTTCGAAACCATCCTAATTCTCATTTCTATGTCAATCCATTACTTAATTCACTTCAGTTCACACCCAACCCCAAATCATAGCAATCAACAACAACAATCAACCACGGCAATCATCAATAGCAATCAAGTACATTCACAGAACAGTTTATCCCCTTTTACGCTCATCATTTTCATGCATAACCTAGGTTTTGTTCTAAGTCCAATTGAAGCTCCTCACGCTGTCCAAACTACTTACACAACGCTAAGCCCTCACCTGGAATAGAAGACGAGGCTCTAATCGTCTTCTAGTTCCCCAGAAACTCGATTCCCAACCACCAAACTCGTAGCTCTACCCTTCCTTACTGCTCACGACCTACACCCAGAAACCCAAAATCGAGGCTAGCGATCTCTTCTCCTCGTCGCTACGAAACCATAGCAACAAACGGAACTCAATTCCGACCTCTACAGCTCCCGGAATCACCCTTCGAAGATTGCTCGCACTAGGTTCGTCAATGGCTTTTCGGGGAGAGAGAAAGGGGAAAGAAGTTATGAATTTCCATGCAAATCCGTCCTTTTATGCACGAAAAGTGCGTCTGGTATGTCAAAAAGTGCGCCGGCGCACTTTGGCCCCAAAAAGGCGCACTTTTGGAATTTTGTCAAAATTCCGCCGAATGATATTACAGAAGTGCGCCTGGCACTTTCAAAAGTGCGCCTGCGCACTTCAGGGCCCAAAATCGGCACTTTTTGGTGCATCACCGTTCCCCTCTTTGCAACTTCGACCCAACTTAAACCTGAATGACCCAAACCTCAAGGGGAGCTTAAGAGCGCTGATTCCAGTACCCTAGTCCACCGATCTTGAGTTCCAAACCGTTTGGTTGAGCGGGGATGTTACAGTTAACTGGTTTAATTGATGTTCTATAGTGAGGCGAGCGTTCGCTTCTATCCTCAGCTTAACAAGAATCTAATCTAGGTGATCAAGAAAGACAAGTTTTAATGTTTTAAAGTAGGGAAGCTGTCTGGCGACAAACCCTAACTCAACACAAACCTAATCTAGGCGATCAACCAGAAAAGAAATATAAACAATCAAGAAGAAAACAACCATGCAAAGAGAAACTGATTGAACTTTGAATTTAATTACCGCCGATCCGTGACCACTTTAAAGCCCTAGGTCACTTAGGGTTCATCTAATCTAAGCTCTACGAGTTTAGCTACTCATAACGATAATAGAAGAATCAAAGGCAACAAAGGAAATCATCATATAGAGGAAGAACAGATGAGAACTGAAAAACCTAATTCTGACGACTCCGGCGAAGCTTCCATCTCCTGGATCTTCAACTTTAACCTCCGAGCTCTCCGAGATGGAAGGATGGCATCAAGATCTCTTCCTGGCTCTTCGAACTCTCAAAACTCTCTCTCGAACTTCTTAGGTCTGGAACCTGTGAAAGTTCTATTATGAAAAGTATATTATGAGGTCTCTTCTGAATTGGGCCGCCGGTGAAGTATTTATACTTAACCCTAAGTTTGCCGGATTTGCCTGGATTTTTCGGCGAAAACTTCAGTGTAAATTGTTTGCTTCCGTCGACTGATCTCCTGTGAGTTTTAAGTCTAGTGTTTTTCGGCGAGAACTTTGACTTCTCGCCGAAAACTTCTTCTTGTGAGCTATGCCGATTTCTTCTGGAGTTTTTGGCGAAAACCTCAGGTCTTTTCGCCGAAAACTTATGTGTACAACGGGGCAGGATTTGTGTTGACTTGATTGACTCCTCGGATCGATTTGGTGCGGTTCCTCTGGGTTCCAATGCCTTAGACACGTCCTTGGTTACATTATTTGACGGCAAAAACCTGTGATATCACGAAAAGACTAGAAAACCATCAAATAGACCCGAAATGGGCCAAAGTAACACAAATGGCACGAGATAGAGCAGTTGAGTGTATATTCGTTATTCTACCCTAAAAACCATGTCTTAAGCCAAGAAATGTCACTTAAATGAGGCTGATAATCACGTCAAATCGAGTGTCATCAAAATCTTCGTATTAACGTTCTCTAAATAATGATATGACCTAAAATCAAGAAAAATACCTTGGAAAACGTGAAAAGGGACCGCAAGGATCCCAAGAGGCCAATTAAGATGAATATTCATTTAATTGAACGAAACCATTCAAAAGACAACATTAACATTCAAATACCACAAAATTATGTATCAAATATAGGGAATTAAATGTGACATATTTCGAGTCATCAAATTACCCCACACTTGAACGTTGCTTTTCCTCAAGCAAAACTCAGAACAACAAATGCACCTATGCAATCATGTACAACTCAAGAACATCATGAATCGTCAACCAATGTAATCGATGTCGAAGTCTGAGCGAACTAGGATATTAAGCTCGACCATGCACTTTAAACCAGACAGCTTCCTGAAAGTAAAAGAGGAACTAGATCTAATTGAGCTAATGACCAACCGACTTAAGTGATGGCAAGACCAAACAACCTCTTGTACACTTACTCTAGGACCACCCGAAAACTCATGGTTTTGAGGGAGGATGGAGGCACAAAAAACGTGAGGATGTGCATGCAACTCGAGGCACGAAATGGAGGAGAGCAAAGCTCTCCCTGGCAGCGCTCGTTGATAAAAGGATTGAGATAATGCTGGTGGCTGCTGAGCTTTTCTTAAAGAGAGAGAGGGAAATGAAGGATTCTCGCCGGTGAAGCTACTTTCGATGAAAGGAGGAAGAAGATCGGAGGAGTGCTACCGGTGATGGTTTCCCTAGCGGAGGCAGAGGAGGAATCCATGATCGGGGGATTTGGGGCAGCTTCGACGATTTGGTTTGGAGGGATGACGTGACTAACGATAGCGGAGGAGGGTCTTGAGGCAGCGACGATCAGAAATTCCACCTCCAAGAAGTTGGGAGCGACGTCGGGCAGCAGCGGCGGGTCATCGGCGGTGAAAAGCTCATCGGAGAAGACATGGGACTCGTTTGCACCTTTTTGAAAGTTTGATGACCAAGTTGTACGCTGATAAAGTTAAGTGGCTGATCTGTGTTTTTTGAAAGTCAGTGGTGTGTTTAGGAATTTTCCTCTAAAGGTCTGTTTGGCAGGGCGGTTCTTGGTGAATCAGAGATTCATCCATAACTCCTTCATTAGAGCTCCGATTGGCGAACTGTCAGGATCGGTGGAATCAAGACAGCGAGAATGATCTTCTTGAATAGAATCAGAGTCTTCAATTTAGTATAAGGTGAGGTGCTTAGCGTCAATAGGTAGATACGTGAGGAATTACAATCAGACTTAGTTAAATTTATGAATGCACGAATTGGAAGTTGAAATGGTTAATCGTGTGATGTTGTGATTGGTTGTTGATACGTGATGCTTGATTTGACTTGCTTGAATGTATGGTTGACTTGCTTGATTGAATGGTTGATTAGGTGGCTAGAATGAGAGTTTAATTCCTATTTATGCATACATGGTGATTATTGGAACTGTGGAATGTTGGGTGCAGGAGGATGGTTCTGCCAATGTGGAATCATCATAGAAGGACGAATAGGCGGGTGGCCACATGATCACCGCTTTGTTTTTACCATTACAGGTTGGGTGGTCGGTAAAGTTAGCAGTCCGCCCGTAATAACTGTGGGATGTGAGTTGTGGTGTAGAATTGTGACAAGGAATTGGTACATGGAATTGGATGAATGGAATTGAAATGATAGAACCGGTAGGAGCCTGCACTGCCCCCTTTTCTGCACTATGGGTGCTAAGTGCATGTCCAAGGTAGAGAGGTGCGGTCACGACTTCAAGGGAAAGGCGTGATTTTGTTTTGTTTAAGTCTTGTTTACGATTCCTTCAAGGGAAAGGTTTAGATGTATCCTTCAAGGGAGAGGATGCGTCTTTGGGCCTTTTTAGGGAGCGAGGTGCGTCTGGCCGGTAGGGTAGCAGGGGGAACAACTCCTTGTGGCGCTTAATTAAATCACTTACATATGAACTTGAAGTTGATTGTGTGAACGCGTGTGTATGTGTCTAGTATGTATGGACATGAGGGTGAATTGTACTGTTGAGCAGTGATGTTAATTCTTGTTTATTATGGCATAATATGTGATGATGATGTGGATGTTGATATTCAATTTATGACGTGGGATTTGTATTGGATTGTTTATGATGACTGATGATGCCGATTTGGGTGATGCATGATGGGCTTAGAGGTAGAGAGAAATGTTTGATCACCTAGTACTACTATATTAGGTTGTTAAAATGAACTAGACGTAAGGATGGGTCCCATTGTAGTATTCCAATGTGGGAGTCTAGGATGCTCCCTAGGTAGTTTCACGCGTAGTTAAGCCTAGTGGGTTCACTCAGTTTCATTAGGAAGCTGATCCCCTCCCAGTCTCTCTCTTTTCAGTTAGAAGTAGTTGGTGAGCTGAGCTTGGAGTAGCAATTGTTGGTAGTTGGAGCTTGGAGGGATTAGATAGCTGAAGGACGATGACTTAAGACTTAGAGGACAGTTTTGTATTTTATTCCCTTGACGTTTTGGGGATTTTGGAATCACTTTTATTGAGTAATGAATTTGGAATTTAAATTATATTTTGGATTTGATTTGAATTATGGAAGCTTCCGCTTGGTGTTATTTTATATTATTTTATTGTGTTTAATAGTAATTTTGGTTGGTTTCGATTTGTATTTTAACCATGACACCTGATTCCCAGTCTAACCAATGGGTTCGACCCGGACGATTCAGGGCGGGTGTTAGAACATTAACATTCAAATATCACACGATTATGTATCAAATAAAGGGAATTAAATATGACATATTTCGAGTCATCAGAAATATTTTTTCTGCTTCATGTGTGGTCATATTAGCCACATCAACAGACAATGTTTGCTACGATTCCAACTTGCGGCAAATAAAATCACACAATGTTGAAGTGCATATCTATGTGCACCTTTGAGGAAGCTTGTGGCCACGCAAGGTGAAAGATGGTTGATTGAAGGGGATGGTAAAGGAAGGGGTTAAAGTTTCAATACTCAACCTGTCGGGGGGGGGGGGGGGACATGCAAGAGCCGCGGAGTAAGTGGTTCCAAAATTTTGGTGTTGAATTCCACCAATTAGGGTTTGGGGTTCTATCGCTAAATTTGTGTTGACATTGACAGAAATCTGGCGGCGAAGAAATTTTGGCGATGTCGATGGAAATCTGGCAGCGAAATTCTAGCGGCATTGATAAAAATACGGGGACAAAAGATTGGCAAAATCTGCAAAAGTTCGACGGAAAAAATCTAGCGACAGAGAAAGTCCAAACAACGTAGATGGAAATTTGACGGTGGAATTTCGGCGACATCGATGAAAATTCGGCGGCGGAAGTTCAACGACATTTGCGGAAGTTTGGCGGTGGTGACGAAAATCTGGCGGCGGAGAAAGTCTGGAGACATCAATGGAAATTTGGCGTCAGAATTCTGGCGACATCGGTGAAAATTTGACGGTGAAATTTTGGCGTCATTTGCGAAAGTCCGACGACAAAAATTTGCGATGAAAGTTTGGCAGTGGTGACAATATTCCAACAACGAAAGTTGATGACGTCGACAGAAATCCGAAGGCAGAAGTTCAATGACATTTGTGAAAGTCTAAAGACGGAAATCCGATGGCGAAAGCTTGGTGGTGGTGACGAAAATCCGGCAGTGGAGAAATTTCGGCTACGTCGATGGAAATCTAGCGGCATAATTCTAGCGACATCAATGAAAATTCGTCGACATATGCAGAAGTTCGATGACGAAAATCCGGCAGTGAAAGTTTGGCGACGGTGACGCAAATCCGACAACGGAACTTCAGCGACATCTGCAGAAGTCAGAAGACAAAATTCTGGTGACAAAGGTTTGGTGGTGATGATGGAAATGCGGCGATAGAAGTCCGCCAATGTCGATGGAAATCCGGCAAAAAATGAATTTGATGATGGCGGTGGAATTCCAATGACGTCGATGAAAATTCAGCGGCATTGACTGAAATCCGATGGTAAAAATTAGGCGACATCAACGAAATCCAATAGTGACGAAGATCAAACCTTGCTCATGAAGAAAATGTGAATGTCTGCATCCAATAATATGACTTATTAGTTAGTTGGATAATTGGATAAAATCCATCCAAATAAGTCCAAATCCTAATTTTATCCATTTAAAATGAATTTGGATGTTGATTCATCCATTTAAATTGGATATCCATTTATATGTGATCCGCTCGAATGGATATCACTGATTTGGATAAAATTATCACCCTAAATGTAATGGATTATGTATTCGCTCTTACTCATTGGCAATGCCAACACATAGGCGATCTGGCCACCCCATGTATTTATCTACCAAGGTGATCAACATTATAGTTTTGGAGAACCAGTCAATGGAAACATCTATTTATAAGCCAAAAAAAAGAAGATGTGGGGTATATGGTTTGGGAGTTATGAGCCTAACAACGAGCTACTACAAAAATTGACAAATTTGCAACTATCCGGGTAGACTTTATTTTATGGTAAGGCTTTATAGTGACGGTAACCCATCCCCAAATTGCACACTCACCTAGGATTTATAGTACAGAGGGCAAGGTTATAGTAACCATAGAAGGTGTTTATGACCAATCATAGTAGGGCATGCTGACATATTTTAGCAGTTGACTTAGTATAGTGTTTACTAGAGAGACACTACTTACATTATTGATTACAAACGCACTGTACTTTCTAGCTTATATATAATATATATATATATATATAATATATATGGGTAACACTTCGGTACCCTAGGGTATCAGTACCCTATCACACTAAAATACTTCCATATTGGTGTTTTAACTTTGGAGTTTGAGGGATTTGATATAGTATTGAGGGGTTAGGATACAGTGTTAGGAGTTTCGAGTTTATTTTTTGGGTTTATGATCTTTTAATTTGGACTTACCGTCAAATGTTAGAGTTTGGAATACGATTTAGAGTTTTGAGTCTATAATGTAGTGTTTGAGGGTTAAGATTTAGTGTTTAGGGAGTTAGCATTATTAAGTAGCGCTCATGGTTTATTGCAATAGGTTTAAGACTCATTATTTGAGTTTTAAAGTATAGAAATGTGAATTTTTATGCTAGCTAGGGTATCGATACCGCCCTATATATGATTAATAATGTTAATAATAGTATAAAGTGGATGGACGCTCATTGATCTTTGTGTGTTCTTAAACTCCACCTAGCAAACACTTAAGTAACAAGCGTCAGAGGAGAGCTGACTTGGTCCTCACGTTATGTATTTATGAGTTTTTCCTAGTTTTATTGAATTTACATATTCTCATATTCACATGCACACGAATGCTTGAACTAGAATTGACATATTGTTGGCATATCTAATGTTGTTAGTAATGGATCATTATTTCTTTTATGTATGACACTACATATAAAGTTTTTATGAATAGGTAATTATATTTATTAGTTTATTTTGTAGTTTGCATCGTAACCCCAATTAGTTTGCTACATGTGTTGAACATGTGGTTCAACTAGAGCCGCCGTTGAGAGTGGGGTATTACATTTGCAAATAGTTATTCGTTCATCTTAGCAATTAGGATGGTTTTTTCGTGGTTGCTGCTAAAATATGTTCTATCAAAAGGTATACATTCACAAAGTGTCTCCAAGTAACTAACGTGAAACCTCGAATTAGGATGTCCAATCAATGGTAATACTATACATGTAAATGGAAGGACACAATGGGTAAAACATGGGAAAGGAGTCAACTGGTGGAGCACAATGGATGCATGTGTGTAATGTCGTCACCTCGGTTGGACGGCAATTCCAATTAGGGAGCGGTTGGTATGGTTTCTCGCGACTCTAGTGGTGCTCTCCTCTTCACCACATACATCTCTTATCTTGATATCACTTACCCCTTATTTTGAAGTTTTTGGCTTTCATGGATGCTTGTGTGTGGTGTCGTGATCTCGGATGGACAATGATAAACATTGAAGGTGATACAACCCAAGTCTTAACTGAATTTTAAAAGAAGGATTCTCTTTGACTAGAAGGCGAAACAATCTTTTCATACATTTGTCAGTTCCTAAACGCCTTCCCCACCTCTCCGCTTTGGAGTGGTACCTTGTCATGTGAATTATGCAACCTATAATGTGGCTCGACACACTCTTTATTATCTCTTCAGTTGGAACTCAATAATTTTCTCAATCACCCTTTGAGTACTTGACTATCTCACTACAAAAATACCTCTATGGGGTTGTTTGGTTGCAGTGATATTGATATTGATAACTACAGATATCATGATATTCAGGATATCATCGTTTTTTCTGTCCTGAATATCATGATATCTGGGGCCAAAAGTGATATCAATATCACTCAACAGATATTCATGTGGGGAGGTGAATATATTCAGAGTGATATTAATATCACAGTTTTTGGACAATTCTATCCTCACTCAACCTTCACAATTATATGTCAACAACCCCATTACCCCAATTTATTTTTTCTCATTTTATATTGTCTCGTGTTTATGTATGTTTATATTTATTTATTTATTAATATAAATAATTGTGATTTAGTTTTTAATTACTTAATTAGAATTTTTTAGTTAGAATTAGAATTCACCATGAAAATTATTTTAACTTTTTTATTTTATTTTTTGCTATAAGAGGGAAATGTGTTAGCGGTAAATATAATACTAATTATTTTCTTAATGAATGAGCATTTATTATTATAAAAGTATAATTAACTTGAGTAATTAATTTATAAATACATTCACGAATTAAAAAAGAGAGATTACAAATTTTAATTTATAAACACACATGCTTTTTAATTAAATGTTATGACTACTTTTATACTTTGTTCAAGCAAATGAGGGTATTTTGGTACATTCATCCATGCACTCACAATTCACCACTCATTTAAATATCATTATTCCAAACATTGATATTAAAGAATCACTTTTACCAATATCAATATACTAACATATCAATATATCTCACATATCATGAAATGTAGATATCATCTAACCAAACGAGTCTTATGTGATTAATAAGGAAGAAGATTACATTGAAAAAGAATGCGTTTTACCGGCCTTATGTCCATCGTCCCTCCAGTCGGCCCATCAATAAATAATAAAATCCCGACTCCTCCCGAATCACTTTTTAAAAATAAAATAAAAAATTTTATTTTTATCGAAAAGCATCCCCCCCCCCCCCCCCCCCCCCCCCCCCCTCCAACCACCAACCCACAAAATACAGAAGGTGGAACGGAACCGCATCTCTGGCTCCTTACCTTTTTCAGCTTCACCGCTCCCATTTCCTAATTCACGATTCTTTCCACTTTCCGGTAAAAAGTTTCGCCTCATTTGTAAGATCCTTCCGTCGATCCAAATCCGCCAAATTCTCTTTACCCGCATCGCTGCCAAAATCACTGTGTTCCTTTTATCCCCGTTTTGATTCTGGCCAATATTGCTGATCTAGAGCATAGGAAGAAGTGCGACAATGTGGGGATCGTCAGTCAAAGAGTTTGCCGTCATGGCTCCTCCGCTGCGGTATTTGTTTCTCAACACCTAGGTGTTCGTATTGCTCCCTGCTTTCTCGTCACGGGGAGTCGTTAGATGTGTTTTTCCTTCGTCTTCGTTTTCACTAATAACAGTTTTCCTGTTTGATTGGACTAGTCACTGCAAGGGACTCGCCCTGCGATTCAAGCGTTCAGAAGTTTTTCCACTGCGGCAAAAGAGGTCATATATTATTTCCTTTCGTCCGGATTCAGATTTTAGTCTGTAGGCAACGCTGCACGGAAAATTGTGATGCATTAGCTACCGTGGACTGTGATAATTACACTATTCATTGTTGGGAATTTTAAATGGAGTTATATTAATCTGTTATCTGTATGGTAAATGATTATGAAGGCTCCATAGGGTCTTCATTTCATAGATTATGTCGATCCCATTCATAGGGTTAATTCTATGATGCTGCAGTTGGTATGCTGTAGCGGGTCTCTCTTTCTTTTTCCCCTTAGTACGAGGTTGTATGCTTTAGACATCCTCGGGACAATGGAGTGGACGGTGATGACTTGTAGCCTATGTTCCTTTAATCCTAGTGAAGTCTTGAATATTTGACTTTGCAAGTAATTCTTTGGATGCTGATGCGCTTACATATTGTCTTGTAGTAAAGAGACTAAATGTTTGCGTTCTGTTTTTTCATGAAGGGTCATCGCTGGCCTCGTTTTCTACTCCTTGCTAATACATCAGAACTCACCTTTTAAGGCCTCACAACCCTCCATTAGCCAATTGAGTTCCATTTACGCTTTCTCAGTTTTCTTAGTGACCTTTTCAGATGACTGTACGAGATGCTCTCAATTCTGCCATCGATGAAGAAATGTCTGCAGACCCTAAAGTCTTTTTAATGGGAGAGGAGGTAAATTTGACATAAAATAATGTATCCGAAAGTTTGAACTGTGTAAGTGAACTGCGACATTTATCTTATTCTATCCTAATGTTTATGTAGGTTGGAGAATATCAAGGTGCATACAAGGTTAGATACATTTTTCCCCACCAACGGAGTTTTATTATCAGAGTCTGATGCTTCCGCTGAGCGGTTATCATACTTATTTCGTTCTTCAGTTAGTTATCTGCTAATGGTGACTATTTTTTCAGATTACTAAAGGGCTCTTGGAGAAATATGGCCCTGACAGAGTTCTTGATACACCGATTACTGAGGTTGTTCCTTGCACTTTTGTGCGGACATTAGTTGTATTGTGTTTACTTAATAGCATGTTGGCACTCTCTTTGTGCAGTTTTCACTTTATGAAGGCTTCACTTAGTTCCTATTCAATTGCAATATAACTAAATTTTACTCCTCTTTTTGAAATTAGGCTGGTTTTACTGGTATTGGAGTTGGCGCAGCTTATCATGGGCTGAAGCCTATTGTAGAATTCATGACATTCAACTTCTCCATGCAGGTTAAGTTTTCTTCTTCTAGTTGCGCATTTTTGTATTTCTACAGATGTTTTGTTACTGCTTAATCTGATTCATGTGGTACTGCAGTGGATAATTTTCTCATTTAATGATTCCCTTTGACGAACTGCTTAGATTGATGCACTGGCATGGAATTTGGATTTACTGCATAGCTTGTGCTCTGGCTTAGAATTGGATACACTGTGTAGGTTGTGCTCTGGCTTAGAATTGGATACACTGCGTAGCTTGTATTCTGGCTTACAGTTGATTTCCTCATGAGTATCTCTGTGCAGGCATCATTTACTCAAATAAAGGCTGGTCTTATCATTTGATGTTAGGATGTTGTTGTTATTTACGAAGTTGCACTCACTCTGATATATTTTCACTTTTCAGGCTATTGATCATATCATTAATTCTGCTGCAAAATCAAATTACATGTCTGCTGGTCAGATTTCTGTACCTATTGTCTTCAGGGGTCCGAATGGTGCTGCCGCTGGAGTGGGTGCTCAACATTCACAGGTAGCTAATGTTAATGTTGATGGGTTGATGATTTTTTGTACTTTTACATGCTAAACTAAATCACTGGTCTCTTTGATTCACTTTTGGATATCTAGAGGTAAATCCATATGATGAATCTTTATATGACGAGAGATAAAAGAAATGACTATGTATTGCTAGCAATAAAGTGTTCCCTTTATGGCAAACGTACATGCTTCTTATTAATTTAGAGGGTGCAGAACTTGCAAATGAAGTTAAAGGATGAAGCATAAGAAACACATGTCAGCTTACCACCAGCTAGGTTTTGTTGCTAAATCAAATGACACTTTTCTCTGGACAAGTAAATTACAGTTGTTTTCACAAATGGCACTATTGATTGGTACATGGATTAGAATTCATTCACTTTGGATAGGTAACAAAGCTGCAGGTTTAGTTAATACCTGATTTTTGAATCTGTTCTCTCTGAATGATTAATATTTGGCTTAAGAACCGGCTGTGAATATTAGCAGCAACTAGTATATTTGATTTCCTTTGTAGTACAGTTACCATCCTGTTCTTAGTGTATAAGGATTTGATTTACTCTAGAATCGTCTGTTTGGTTAACAAACACCTACACCTGACAAGCGTGATTTCGTATGTGCAGTGTTTTGCACCGTGGTATGCTTCCTGCCCTGGGCTGAAGGTTCTTGCTCCGTATTCATCAGAAGATGCTCGTGGCTTGATGAAGGCTGCTATAAGAGATCCAGATCCAGTTGTATTCCTGGAAAATGAGCTTTTGTGAGTATTCTACTGTTTGAGTGTTATACTTGGCCTTAAAATAGGTCACTTCTCTTCAAGTCATCATCCTTAGTTCTGTATCTCTCCTGTAGGTATGGTGAGTCTTTTCCTGTTTCAGAAGAAGTTCTTGATTCAAGTTTCTGCCTTCCTATAGGCAAAGCTAAGGTGCACATTTTTTTAATGATTGTTGCATGCCCTTTTCCTTTTCCTTTCCCTGGGGAACATATTGCTCTGCTGCTTATTTTGATCATAAATATTTTGTGATTGGATTGGTCGATAGATTGAAAGAGAAGGCAAGGATGTAACAATTACTGCTTTCTCGAAGATGGTTGGCTATGCTCTGAAGGTATGTTATTCTCTTCAGCAAGGGATATGTGAATCGTCTATGTGGATAGAGAGGGTGAATCAAGAAACAAGTTATTCCATCAGTTGATACTGGATTGAGCACACATGAATGGTATTCTAATTCGTCTGGTTCAATATGCAGGCTGCTGAAATTCTTGCTAAAGAAGGGATAAGTGCCGAGGTAACTATCATTCTTTTGTTTCTCACTTCTATTAGGTTATTTTGGTCTTATCAGCTTGAGGAACAAACAATTACTGTTGTAATGAATGCAGGTTATAAATCTGCGATCTATCCGTCCCCTTGATAGAGCAACAATCAACAACTCTGTAAGGAAAACAAACAGACTGGTTACTCTCGAAGAAGGATTTCCGCAGCATGGAGTTGGTGCTGAGATCTGGTAAATCCTATCGTAATCCTCATTGTTACTTGGATTATGAGAAGCTGAGTAGTTGTTTTTTCCGGTTTGACCCATTGGTAAAAATCCTTTCCAACAGTGCCTCCGTTGTCGAGGAGAGCTTCGAATATCTTGATGCGCCCGTAGAGAGGATTGCAGGAGCCGATGTTCCCACGCCGTATGCTGCAAACCTAGAGAGACTGGCTGTCCCCCAGGTTTGTCATCTTCTTGATTCTCTATCAGCCTCCCAATATTCTCAAGTTAAAGATTACAACACACCCAGTTGACTCTACGCTTAATTACGTTCTATGCAGATTGAAGACATTGTACGTGCAGCGAAGAGGACTTGCTACAGATCTGCTTCATTGGCAGCAACAGCATAGCTTTGCTGAACCACATTTATAAACCTTTTTGCAACTTGAGTCTTTTTTTTGGTTCAAATTGGACATTTTGTTGATTGCTATTCGTCTCCAGGCCTGGCATCAAAACACACCTCCTTTTCCCAAGGAAGAAAATAAAGAGAGTTTTATTACCACATTTAACAATCAAATCAGCTCAAGGATGGATGATTGTTTGTTTGCTTTGTAAAGTTGTATATTTCCAGTTACGTATTGGCAAAGTAGAATGAATAGTTATAATCTCCAATCTGATGCCTAAAAGCTTCCATTCATTCTGGCACAACTATACAAAAATAATAACAGTAAAAATGAAAATGTGTACTGTCGTTCCACAATTTACACACCAACATGGGCAATAAATTGGTGATCGTGTCTCTCTCTTTCTTTCTTCATGAGTCATGACCATGGGGGGTTGGCCTCTACCCCCATAATGTATCGTTTGTTTACACAATAAGGAGAGATGGATTTTATCAATACCTTACTAGAGTGTTGGAGTTTTATGGTATACTACTACCTACGGCTCGCAAAATTCTCCGACTTACCTTTGAATAACATATCCATTGATAGTCCTAGTGATGATGCAGCACTAAACGGACGACTAAACTTCCTCGACTGAGAACCCACACCCACTTCCTTGCTGTTTCTTCTCCTCCTTGAAGAACCACCTCCAGAGCTCCCAACAGTTTTAGCTGATGAGTTTGAAGTGAATACTGAGGAGCTGAAAGATGATGTTTCAGCCATGCCAAATGATACAGGAGGAGCTTTCTGAGATGCATCTACATGCCGACCAACTTCTGCATCCTGGTGAGGAGGGGGGAATTTCTCGCTCTTGCTATTTGCATTTGCTTGCGTCACCACTCTCCATCTCTGCAAGTAATGTTACAACCAGATGAAACTCAAGATATCCAATATTATGTAATTCTAAGCGTCTGACTCATTCACTTACGTCTATGTTTGCTGGAATCTCTGCATTAGCTTCCGGTGCAGGTACTGCCCGACCATGCCGATTTCTAACTTTTCTGGGACCATCCACAACACTAGCTTTCCCATCAACTCCCCTTTGTCTGATGTCAGTCACACAATCATAGAGAAAAAGCTTCATCAGCATATTTAGAGGAAAGTCGTTTTCATTTTCATTACAAAACTAACCTTCTTGCTTCTTCATCTCTCAATTTCACGTCCAGTTCCTTGCTAGGAGGATACGTTGGCAAACTAGATGGCTCGCAAGCAAGAGGTTCGGTGGTAAAGAACTGTACTCAGATGAATGACTAGACATTATACTTCACTTTACTTGCTCACATATTACATAACAACTTTTAGACATATGCTGAGACCCAATATGACTGACTGGCATACTTTTGTGCCATACGCACACCAGTAAGTTTCACTTGCTATGAACAAATCAAAGTCAGTATCACTCACTTCACTGTTGAGAGCTGTGGTTGCTGTGCCTCGTTCATCAGGGTCTATGGCCAATAGAGTCTCAATCAAAGGCATCGATGAAGCTGGGAAATCCTTGAATGTTTCTGCTATGCAACGCTTGTAAGGATGCTGAGGCTTAAAAAGTGTTGCATTTGGTAATTTAGCCTTCTTCCAGTATTCCTCAGATGGAGAACCACATAACTTGAATATCTTGTGCAGTTGTTCAACCTGTGCCGGAAAAGGGAAGTATGATCAATATCACCACTAGATGTGAGTATATACTTCACTAAAACAAACAAGGAAAAAGGGACCATATACAAAATCCAACATGACACAACGAAGGCTTAAAATGTGCTTCATCCTTTCAGAATGGTGATCAAGAGAAACAATACCTCTGTCCGTCCAGGCATTACGGGCTTCCCAGCAATTAGCTCAGCCAAAATGCAACCAGCACTCCAAAGATCAACACCAACATCGTAATAAGTTGTTCCAAGAAGAAGTTCCGGAGGTCTATACCAGAGAGTAACAACTCGACTAGTCATGGGGACCTTGCGTGAAGGATCATAAAATGTAGCTAGTCCAAAATCGGCAATTTTCAGTACACCCTCATTATTAATGAGAAGATTAGAACCCTTGATGTCACGGTGTAGTACACCATGATTGTGGCAGTGTTCAATACCCGATAGCAACTGCTTCATATAGCATTTGATCTGTCAAACAAACACGTTGCCAATGGAAATGAATGAGTAAGCAAATAGCAACTAATCCACTGCTTGACAGTCAAAGGCCATGCCACCATTCCATACAAATCAGAAATCAGAAGAAAAAAAGTGGGAAACAGACACAAGAAGTGGAAAGTACCTGAGACTCACTGAACTTGACTCCTTGGCGAGCAGCAAGGCCAGCTAAATCATGGTCCATGTATTCAAATACCAAGTACAAGCTACAGGACATTCTAGAGGTAACCAAACCTTCAAGCTTAAGCACATTGGGATGATCCAATTTCCTTAGAACAAGAATCTCCCTGGCCATAAATTTGACACTCTCTGGCTCTAAGTTATCAAACCTCACTTTCTTTAAAGCCACAATCTTTCCTGTCAATAGATCCTTCGCCTTGTATACATTGCTGTATGTCCCTTGCCCAATCTAATTTCCAATACATTATCAATCAAATTCAATAAAGATACTTAAAAGGAAAGAAGAAAAAAGATTTAACCTTTTTCAAATGGTACGCCAGGAATAATTAAAGAACCCAGATAGAAAATTAAATGCCTTTCTCCTTCTTCCAATTTTCCTTTTCAATTACTTTCCAATAATCCCCCATCCTAGTACACTTGATTTTTATTAACTGTTACCGTACCTTATCGAGCTTTTCGAAAGTGTTAGCTCGGCGAGGGGTCCAGTCGCCGATGGCTTCACCTGCCACCGCCATTAGCCACGACGGCCACTTTTGCTGGGTCACGAGTCCAGAGTCGACCCGAGACTGCCTGCTCATATTCGCATAGAAATCGACCGAATGGAGGCGGGACTTAGGCTTTGACGACGGCTCCTTACTAACCCTGGTGGCCGTATGGTCAGAAACAGTAACGGAAGGTGCATCGCAACCTGTGTACCCTCTGTATCTCCGGCTCGTTTACTCTGGCTGTTCCGGGGGGTTAACTTGCTCACAAAACAACCCATTTCTCAGGTACGCAACTGTCCGCCGCACATCTGGACCCGGCCCTAGTGTTCCGGTCTCCAAAACAGATCCTCAGCCAGACCCAGGCGTAGAATTGAGGACAAAAGAAAAGAGTGAAGAGAAGGGGGGAATTGATATGAGTATTGTTAAGGATTTAGCCCGCGAAGGTAGAAGAGAATAAAAACAGAGGAGTTGGATGGAGAAGGAAGGAGTTTGGTAATGAAATGAATTAACAATGGAGGTGGAGAGGGGTCGGAGTGGAATTGGGGGCACTGGGGAATCAAGGCATAGAAGTTGTGATTAATCACGATAATACCACTGGCGAGGTGAGATGGTGAGTTGTCATTTGTCAGTTGTCAGAGCGGAGGCGGACAGTATTTACCCTTCTCTGACTCTGACTGCTCTCTCTCTCTCTCTCTCTCGGAGGCTTAAAAAGACGCAATTGAAAAATGATAAAAACTTTTCCGATCATAAGTTACAAGTCAAATGGAAAAGCTCCGATGAGAGGAAAAGTTACTTTTTGGCACCTCATGTTCGGACATGTTTTTGTTATGGTCCACTTTTCAGTTTTCCCCAAGCTCTATTAAACTGGTTTACGGAAATGACATAAGATCTTACATGTATTGGTTAAGAGACTGAGGGGGGAGATTTGGATTTAGGGGATTTCAAATTTCTAGAGATTTGAAATAGCTAGAAATTTTGGATTCTCTAACTATTTCAAAAAGCTATGTTCACTTTGGTGATTTGATGTAGAGAATTCTAAAAAATATAAAAATAATAATAAATATGCATATTATGAAAGACCAAAATGGCCTCATTCATCATCTCCGTTTTGATATTAGACAAGTTAGTTGGGGTTATTTTCGTAAAGTGAGCCACAAATCTCTTAAATCTCCCTCAAATCTCTGGTCTTAGTAGAGATTTCAGAAAGCTCCCCAAATCTCTAGGGGCCCACACTCGAAATCTCTAATCCTCCCCAAATCTCCATCTCTAATTGTGAAGTAAACAGGAGATTTTGTCCAAATCTCTAGAGCAGAGATTTGAGCCCCAAATCACCACCCCAAATCTCTCAAGGAGATTTTTACATGTATTGGTTATGTTTTTTTTTCCTGAGAGGTCATTTCACCAAATTGTATAGCATATTTGCGATATTAGGATCTACTATTGTGAGGACCATTAAGAGTTCTAATATGAGGATACTCTTTATGGTCGTTGGATGATGATCATAATCTAATGGTGGGAAACCAGATATGGGAAAAAGGGGAAAATGGTTAATTAATTAAAAGTGAAACAAAAAATGGGTAACTAATTAAAAGTGAAACCAAAACGGAAATTAAAAAAACAGTACTAATTAAGTAATTGCCCTAATACCCACTTCATATTAACCATTAGAACTCTGTTAAATAAGGGTGTTGCTATTTGCAGCCCGCGTTTTACTAACGCAATCCGTATTTTTAACATAAATGGACAATTATGTCCTTGCAGTCCGTATTTATTAATGTAGTCCATTTTTACTAACGCAATCCGCTTTTACTAACGCAATCCGTATTTACTAACGCAGTCCGTTTTTACTAACGTAGTCCGTTTTTACTAACACGGTCCATTTTCTTACTAACGTCGTCCGTTTTTACTAACACAATCCATTTTTTACTAACGCAATCCATTTTTACTAACGCAGTCCATTTTTTATTAACGTAGTCCGTTTTTACTAACACAGCCCATTTTTTAATTAGATATTTTATCAACAATAATTTTTCTCAAAATTATTAATTTTAAGAAGTATATGATTTTTTAATAATTATTATTATTTTATTTAAATTTTTATAGTTTCCATCAAATTTTTTAGAGTATATAATATTGCATCATTATTATTAATTTATTTAAACATTTATAATTTTCCATCTGCAATAATTTTTATTAATCACTAATTTAATTAACATTTATAATTTTTCATCGGTATTTTTATCAATATTTTCTTTTAAAATGTTTAAAGTGCTATTTTATTTTTATGCCAGTTTTTTCTAATATATTATGAATAAGGATATTCGTTAAAAATGAATTGCATTAGTAGAAACGGACTGTGTTAGTAAAAAAATGGATTGAATTAGTAAAAATGGACTACGTTAGTAAAAACGGACTGCGTTAGTAAAAACGGACTGCGTTAGTAAAAACAGACTGCGTTAGTAAAAACAGACTGCGTACGGACTGAGTTAGTAAAAACGGACTGCATTAGTAAAAAATAGACTGCGTTAGTACATTAGTAAAAAACGGACTGCGTTAATAAAAATGGACTACAAGGATATAATTGTCCATTTATGTGAAAATACGGACTGCATACAGTAAAACACGGACTGTAAATAGCAACCCGCTTAAATAAATTAAGGGTATAGATTAGTGTCCTTATATAAAGGATACTTAGGGGGTCCTCATATTAGTAATTGCCGCTATATTAAACTGGTATGGAATTGAGTAAATGACATAACATCATATAAAATTCTTCAAACCACTTTTTTATGGATATCTGAGAGAAACTCTTTGTGTCATTTAGGGTGTTAAGAGTGTCATTCAGGGTGTTAGTTATTTTGTTCATTTTGTTTGTTCTTTCATGATATATGCTACAAAATAACAACCATCAACCGTTTAGGGTGTTAGTTGTCTTTTATGGACCAATTGCATAGGAAAACACGATTTGATGGTAAAATGCACTATAACAAAGACATGTTGATGGTCGCTGGTCTGGACAAGAATGGTCGAGGACTAGCATTGGGCATAAAAAATTATCTAAGGTGAAGGCTTCTTACCATTTGTGCTCAATTCATGATCGAACCTTCTGTGACTAGCGTTCGGGGGTCAGAGGTCCTATAGTCGGGGGCCTGGTCCTGACAATATATTATCGGGGGACATGGTCCAGACTATAAACGAATATGTTTGATTTTAGACCTGGATGGTCGTGGTTTATTCTCGGGGTCTAGCCCGTGACTATTTTTGGTCGGGGGCCCAAACAACTGTGTGTCTGGCCTTGACTAGTTTTGGTTAGGGCCATACAAGCACGATTAGGGACCCCGACAATTTTTTGTCATGGGGCATACTGTCGCGGGCTTGACCCATGCTATTTTTGGTCGTGGGCCATACAATCGCGAGCCTGGTCCCCGTCAATTTTTTCTTAGGGGGCCACAAGACTAGGGGCATGCCCCCCAACCAAATGTTGTCACGGGCCAAACGGTCGCGACCTTGACATGCGACTATATTCATGATGGATTAGACCAAAATGGGTCGAGCCCTCAGTCCTGAACTGGGTCCACACTATTAGTCAGGCCCAAGGACTCGACTCATTTCGGTTAGGTCCGGATCCTATAATAATTATACATAAAATCGTAACGACTAAGCTTAGATTCTATAATAACTATACATAAAATCGTACATAAATATTTATGCATTTTTATAATAACATATTATAAATATTTTCATACAAACCCATAATACGAAAACATAAAAACAGTAACTAAATATAATATCTTTATACAATCCAGAAAAATACTACAACCTGTAGCGGGTCAAACACTCATCAAACTCACCCTACCAGACACTCACATTCAACTCATTAACCATATAATCAAACGCATTCCCTGGTTAGATGGAGCTGGAGCTTCAATCCATAATATCACAAATATTGAAAGTGCAATCCACATAAGTTACGCATCCTACGCAATGCAATCCCAGTTCACTACTTCCTAGCCTACTCGTCTCCGCCTTCCTCATCATCGTCCTCCTCTAGTGTAGTTTCTACCGGCTGATTTCCCCTAGCACTCCCACCAGCATCTGAGCTATTGGACGTATGTCTTGAGGTGGTGCTACCTTAAAAAATAGTTGCAAACTCTTTCATCTTCTTCGAGAGTCGCTTCAATTCCTTAATCATTTCGAGACCAAATTATCTCATGAGGGAGTCTTGGACTTGCAAGGTTGGAGTAGCAATAGAGCTAGAGCCTTGTTTGTTTTGGAATACCTGAAAGGAGAGGGGGGGGGGGGTGGGGATGTCAAAATCTCAGAAAATTGGGCATGGCATATTCGCATATTTAACCTATACTCATACTCTTCCATCCGCAAAACTAACAAGCATCCAATAAACATTTCTAATGACACCAATACAATATGCAAACAATTCATATGGTCATATACATATCCACAACCTAAAAGTTTACAAACTCACTACTGAAGGCTTCTTTCCTAATCCCATACAACGCACTCGTCCTAGCTTCTCTTTGCCCTTGTACAATCTCCTCACAACATCATCTGGACCAATTGCAGGGTCAATTTCCGGGTCCACCATATTTTTCTCAATATCACCCACAACATAGGTAAGAAAATACAACTTAATTGAAATGTGCATGCGGACATTCTACAATTCAAAATTCAATTTTGTGATACTTAAATACATCTCATCCATGTCCTTGTTCGACCATCCTTTCTTACCCTTCTTATGAGTAGCTAGAAAGATCCCTCCCTAGAAATTAGTCCACTCTTCTCTTTCTCCTGGACAAGTTATGCATGCATATTCATCATACTACTAACTTTAGAGGATTCAAACTATTAGTTATGGAAATATAATTGATGCTGCAGTTTTAGCGGTATCAAATACTACCAAGCTAGAAAGCTAGGGTAGATCGTAATCCACATGGTTTCTTCTAATTGACTACTCAAATATGTTGGCAATTTATTCAATTTTGAACACGTTGTGCGTGGTGTGAGTTCCACGACTTCTAGACTAAGATGCAAGGAAATTAAAATGAAATTAAAAGACAGAATGATTTATAGGTAGGTTGACTAACAGGACGATAGACGAGCTTAGATTTCGAATCCCCCTTAGATCACCAAGGCAGCAACAATCACAAGACCAGCGGTTTTCAATTCTCATTCAATCAATTTCTATACACCACCATAACTCCTGACCCTTAGGTTTAAGACTGGCGAACGTTCGCTCTATCCGATCTAACTACCAAGATTAATTAGTCGCCCGGGTACGGTCGCCTCTCGCAATGACTTAACTTAACTGGTGCAATTACTAGTGATTTATGAGTTACTCACTACAACAAACTGGAACATTAGCATCGGATTTTTAACATGGGTTCGGAAACCCCTGTTAAATTATACCTATTTAACATGGGTTTTGAAACCCCTGTTAAAGCGGACATGTTTAACAGCGGTTGTTTAACCCCTGTTAAATAATTATAATTTAACAGGGGTTTGGATGCGATGCTAAACATGTCTGTTAACAGGGGTTAGAAACCCCTGCCAGATTGTATCCCTATGAAATAGCGAATATTAACCCACGGACACAATGAAACGCTACCGTTTTTTACATTCTATTCCCAGTGGTGCACAACTAAACCCCGTCTAAACTGAAAACAAAAACCCCATAGTGTTCTTCCCCTTTGCACACCTAAACACTCTTGGCATTCTCTCACCGTCGGTCTCATCGTCGTTCTCACACTCTCGGCGTTCTCGGCGTTCTCATCGTCGCTTTAACTGAAGGTCTCATCGACGGTGAGGGCAGTCGTAGTCACCATTTGTGGTGAGGGCGTTCTCACCGTCGGTCTCATCGTCGTTCTCACACTCTCGGCGTTCTCATCGTCGTTTTAACTGAAGGTCTCGTCGGCTGTCTTTATACCTAGAAAGCCTAGTCAAGTCAGGTGAGTTCTACTTCTTCCCCACTTATGGCTGGATTTAGGATTTTCAATCCCTGGAATCTGTTTCGTTTTCAATCCCTGGATTTAGCTGTTGAACTGTAAGTGGTTTCCTGATGTTGAAAATCGTCCTTAACTGCGCCTGCTTTATTCTTCCATAATTGTGGCAACGCTCTTCACAATTAAAGAGGAAAGTAGAAATTAAGCTTAGGTTTAGGACTTCATAGAAACAACACTCTTTTTTAACAAGTAATAACATCGCAGTCTTTACATTGGAGCCCCAAGGAAAGATGCATTCCTTCAGGGACTGTCCAAGCCTGTATGATTTTTGTCTCGTTTTATCACGATTCTGTGACTGGGTATTATCCAAGAATTTGTTATTGAACTCTGAATTGTTAATGTCAATGTATTTAGTCATGTATGATTCTACAGACTAGGGATTTTGTGCTTGTTTTACTGTTGGATTGATTACTGTTGCTCTCGATGAAATGGTTACTTACCATTGTTGCAGGATATTGCTGAAAGATACTACAAACTGATCTTCTTCAAATAGAATAAAAAGAAGTAAGTTCCTAACTCTTCTTGCCCATGGTTTCCATTGAAGATAGCTAGGCTTGTTAAATGTGAGAGCTCGGTTTATATTATTGGTTATATGAGCTATGACTATGCTATATTATCGGTTTCCATTGAATAAGTTATGAGCTTCTCGATATGATTATGGGGTTTGATGATGTCTGAATAAGAATAGGGGAAAGGAGGGCTGTGTTATCATGTTGTGATTGGCTGCATGGTTGAAGTTGGGATGATATATATGATTGGAACTTTGATTACTGATTCACTAATGAACATCAGACTGTTTGCAAACTGAAATAATTGAGCAAGTGGAATATGACATACATACAGTGATGTCTTATAGTGTAGTGGAGAATGGCAAAATTAGCCTTCAATTTGGTTTGGTTCAGTTGTTTTGTTGCTGCTTGTGGGTTGTTCTTCTTGGTGATGGAGTGTTATAGTTTAGTTAAATGAGCTTCCACATGTTGATTAAGAACTTACTAGTGCTATTTATCGCCATTAACTTATTAGAGATTTGCTGAGCTGTCTGCCTGATTTAAATTATTTAGTGCTCTGAGGTGGACATCTTTGTTCAGAACTGTAGTCAATATGAAAATGATGTTGTATGTGTTAGTGTTTTGCTTTAGTAAATATGAAAATGATGTTGTATATGTTAGTGTTTTGCTTCTCCCTTAAGGCACTTGATGTTGTATATCTACACATGCATACATACATCATAGATCATGCATGCTCCTGCACATGGATGGATGAATGATTGCATGGATGGATGGCGCCAAGGGGCATCATCCCCTGCCTCTGCCTGCAGCTACATAGGACGTACAAAACAGAAGGGAGAGAGATATTACTTATTAGTTTGTTACTGACTGACACCCTAAAGGCTGAAACTTAGCCTTTCGCATTCTCTGGCTGCAACTATTACATTATTTCTGAAATTTCTGATATACTTGTGTCGTTTAATTATATTGTAGGTATTTGGTAGTGCTAGCAGCTCTCAAAGGTCAGCCTCTCAGAGCTCCATATACACGGATCCGGGATTGCGGTTGTTTACCGATGGTGTTCTGTCAGTACTGAATCGAATTGTGAGCTCTAGTCAACTTCCATCTGACGTAATGGCGGATGTTAATCGCTTGACTCAGACGTTTGGAGGTGTTCAGTCGAGTCAGCACTCACATGGTGACCCATCTGGAGAGGCGCCACAGACTTCACGAGGTGACGACCAGCAGTCTGGTGAGGCTAGGAGACCAGAGACTACTACCTCCCCGCTCGTAGATGTCACCAGGATCAGCCCTAGTGTTGTAGGGAGTGGTAATCAATCTGTGGGTGCTTCATCCACTAGGCCAGGATCAACTGATGATAATGTCCTGAGTTCGACCAGTTCTGATAGTTTTGACAGTGATTCTGACTCGGACTCTGAGTAGATGTTGATGTTATTTAAGAGTATGAAGAAACATTTGTAGTTATCGTATTGTAGTGTTTGACATTTAGTAGATCGTAAGTACATGTAGTGGTCTGATGTGATACTACGTTGTAAGGATGTTTAATTTATATTTATTTATGAAGAAGACTTTTCATTTAATTGTTAATTGTTTATTTATTATTTTGAATTAAAAATTAGGTAGGAATTTCCAAATCAAAATTGTAGAGATTAGATATTTAATTAAAAATTAAACCATATGTTTTAATAGGGTTAGTAACCCTCTTAAACGGCAGCCGTTTAATAGGGGTTAACAAACCCTGTTAAATAGTAAATTTAACAGGGGTTACAAAACCCATGTTAAACGGCTGCCGTTTAAGAGGGGTTACAAATCGTTGTTATATTGTCCGTTTAACAGGGGTTTGTAACCCATGTTAAACGGCTACCGTTTAGGAGGGGTTACAAACCCCTGTTAAACGGACAATATAACAACGGTTAATAAAACCCTGTTAAACTGTAACTTTACCAGCGGTTCCGTTTAGCAACGGATACTATAATAGCGGTTTCCAAACCGCTGGTAAAGGGTTTAACAGGGGTTTAAACCCCTGTTAAACGGACTTTTAAACCCCTCCAAAACACAAGTTCTGTTGTAGTGACTCTTGAAGCGGATTAACCCTAATCGGTTCCTACGAAAGGCACACTCCAATTATAAGGCTAACTGGTTGAATTGATGTTTTAAAGAGAGGCGAGCGTTCGCTTCTATCCTCAGCTTAACAAGAATCTAAACTGGGTGATCAAGGAAGACAAGTTTATGCGCCAAAGCAGGGAAGCTATCTGGCGACTAACCCTAGCTTGCATAAACCTAATCTAGGCGACCAACCAGAAGAGAAACATAAACAATGAAGAACAAAACAACAATGCAAAGAGAAACTGATTGAACTTCGAATCTAATTACCGCCGATCCGTGACCGCTTTAAAGCCCTGGGTCACTTAGGGTTCATCTAATCTAAACTCTACGAGTTCAGCTACTCATATCAGAAACAAGAGAATCGAAAACAAACATGGAATACATCTCAGGTAGGAAGAACAGAGAAGAACTGTAAAACCTAATTTGACGAATCCGTGAAGCTTCAATCTCCGGTAATCTTCAATCCAAGCTCAGAGTCTCCGAGGTGAAGGGATGGCGTCACGATCTCTCCACGATTCTTTTCACTCTCTAAACTCTCTCTCGAACTTCTAGGTCTGGAAATTATGATTGAAATTATCAGGTCCCTCTTATTTAGGGTCGCCGGTTAAGTATTTATACTTAACCCTAATCTACCAGATTTTAACTGGTATTTTCGCCGAAATTATTGAGGAATTTTCGGCGAAAATTCCTTTGCAAATGAAGGGACCTCCGGCTGATTCTTCTGGACTTCCTTCTCGGTTCGAAAACTCAACATTTTCGCCGAAAATTTCCGTTACTTGGCACCAGTCGATTTGTGATGATATTTTCGCCGAAAACACTAGGTGATTTTCGGCGAAAATCCCTTTGTAATCCGGGCAGGAATTTGCTTGAACTTGATTGGCTCCTTTGATCGATTCCGGTTCAGTTCCTCGATGTTCCAATGCCTTAGACACGTCCTTGGTTACTTATTCGACGGCAAAAACCTATGCTAACATAAAAACACTAGAAAACCATCAAATAGACCCGAAACGGGCCAAGGTAACACAAATGGCACGAGATAGGGCAATCGATTGAATATTCGTTATTCTACCCTAAAAACCATGTCTTAAGCAAAGAAATGTTGCTTAAATGAGGCTGATAATCACGTCAAATCGAGTGTCATCAAATACCCCACACTTAAGCTTTTGCTTGTCCTCAAGCAAACTGAATAGAAACGCTCATGTTCACAAATGATAAGATCGGTTAAATTGGAGCTCAATCAAACACAATGAATTATTAGACATCTCGATCCTAGAACAAGAAACCTAACATGCATACAGATCATCCAAACTACCTGGTCTCACTAATAAACTGCACACGACAAGTAATTAGCAACCAATTATGCACGAATTTGACCTGACCGACTAGACTCCTCACACAGGATATATATAGTACAATGGGAACTCTCACTCTCTGTGTTTAAGGACGTGTTTCTGCTCTCAATCATTTTCTGTTACTGAATTCTGTCATAGGTTTGCAATTCGACCACATCTCCACCACTGTGACAACACGAGTATCTAGTCAAGAAGGACTTCCCTGCTAGGACCGTAATGAATTCTACAGTACTTGGGTTTATGATGCGATGGATGATGGGAATGTATGATGATGGCTTTGTGCGGTGTAGCTTTCGACTAACTTCCCTCAAATCTAATCTATGGCTTCCTACCGTCTAACCAGACACAGGTGGAATAATGAACGCTCGTCCTATGATACCCTCAAGCAACCTAGCACTTATTCTTTTTCTTTACACAATTTTTTTCTCCCTTTTCAACTTTTCTTTTGACTTCGTTCTTCCATCTGTAGGGAGAAGAACGTTTTATTGAACTAAAACTTTGAAACTTTTCTGCTTTTCTGATTTTTCTTTTCTTCACTTTTTTTTTTCGAAATTTTCTTTCTTTTCTTACTTGACTTTTTTTTTCTTTTGTGCCGATTCTTTCTTTTAGTTGCTAGAGGGGTTTACACGTCTGGACATATTAGCTAAGACCACCTGTTTAATGGCTATAGGCAGGTTACCACAAACCGACTTCCGGTAGGTCAATCTAGAACTACAACCACAGGGGATCAACGGGGAATGAAAGAAATGGGAAATGGCTGTAATGTATTATCGAACCGAAAGAACAGGCCAAGCTCAAGGGTCTAAACCTAATGGATTTTATCGTTGGGTAGGCTATCTGGCTTAGTAGCTGAATCTAGGTGCCCCTATCCTTCTAGAACTCGTGTCATTGTGTGGTCTCGAGTAGGTCTCATGCAAATTCTAACTCATTCAAGCAAACAAAAAACCACTCAAAAAGAATTGAAATTGCAAGTTACGTGCAATGGATCAAAAGCTCACAGTTGGTTTGCTAGTCGGATTCGGTCATTTTCATGCAATCAAGGCTACAAACTACAAGTGTGATTTTAAAATTCTGTTATGACCAGGCAATTTAGCATCAAAGTATACACGTTGGTTTTCAGGTTCTAGGTTAAGCAGTCTAAGCATCATTATGACAGATTGAACAACAACTTAACATCAAAAATCAAGAATCGAGTAATTATAATGCTAGAGAAACTGGAAAGGCAACGAGAAACATACACACACAATTAAGGGCAATCAAGTTCATGCAAGGTTCTCTAGCATCCTACCCCACACTTAAATCGTTCTGTGTCCTCACAGGACTAAACTAGAGTAGAGATAAACGAAGAACCTGGAATGAGATGGTCGGTGTAGTGGCTGAGCACGGATAGCCCGGAGCGAAGCGGAGTAGCTACTCGAATTCCTCTCGTCAGTGCGGAGCATGTGCTGCTGGTACCCGACACGACCATGGAAAGTCGGTGGAGGGCCCTGGACGACGGGTGTGAGAGCCGGTGTCAAGTCGCTCCTTGGTCCTGCGCTCATGAATAACATTCCTAAGACCAGAAACGAAACCAGATTAATTAACTAATAACCCACCCCACACTTAGTCGAAAAACTCAATTTCACAAAGAAATGAGGAAAACCGAGTGGGGGTAAGCAAAGTAAGTAACCGGTAATCACAATAAATCACAATGTATGCATATGTCTAGTCGGAACGTTCATAACATAGTTAGGGATCAGAAGTCAAACCGACATTCAAAAAGTCAACATCATAGCACATTGAACCCTAATCATGGCAAAACTATCTCAAAGCGGGAAACGACGGTATAACATAAACCCAAATGGCAAGCACAGATATATGAACGTGAATGAACACTTATGGCAGCCAAACAAGCATAGAAAATTCAAGGTCAAACCAACACTTCACAAAAGTCAACACCGCAAAGAATTTATCTTTAAGCACAGCAACACACGATCAAATGGTTTCAAATATTAAGAAGAGATGAGAGAGAGATTGAATCCGGATTTTAATACGAGAATTTGGTTGATTTTCCAAGGAATTTTCGGCGAAAATTATAGGGAGTTTTCGCCGAAAATTTACGTTCAAATGCACTGCCGGTTTTCAAAGATAATTTCGCCGAAAACACATTGAATTTCTCGGCCGAAAATATGAACAGGGAAATTCAGTGAAAATTGAAAAGGCAATTTCGCCGAAAATAGGGGTTCATTTCGCCGAAAAATTTTGAACTGCTAGGGTGAAAATATTTTCGCAAATCCGGCAAACTTCAGAAAATCACAGTTAAATCCACAAAAATCGGAACGACCTCAATCAACTTGCGACTGACACTACGACATGCAGACTACACACGAAAAATAAGAAAACAAACAAACTGATACTTTTGGCTCCCCCGAACCGACTCTAAAACACTAAGGTTGACGAAAATAAAAAAACGGACTCCAGCCGTGGGTTGTCTCCCACGAAGCGCTCTTTTATTAACGTCCTTGAGCTGGACGATACCTGGATGGTGTTAGGAGACATCCCAACTCAGGATTTTCTTAGGCCCGAGCCGGAGTTCATGAAATATGGCCTTGGGGATTCTTCGGCAAGTGTGGACTTCTTCCCGTTTGCGTGAATTAACTTGATTCGTCCATCAGGAAGGTGACCAGAATTTTTATAAGGCCCGAACAGTTCTTTCGAAGAAGCGTCCTTCAGAGGATCATTCTTCTCCGGTGGCTTGGTAGACGGGGGCTGAGCAATCGGCTTCCAAACCGCCTTCGTCTTCTCTTTATTCTCCTCCTTTATCTCGCCAGGATCTTTAACGTTTGGTGATTCATGAGGGGACGCCGTCGGATCCTCCTTCTTTCTCGGCCTTTGTGCCGGCAGCTCATTCTTCAGATTAGGGACCTGTCCAACACCTGACAAGACGATTTCTGCAGAAACTCTAGATTTTTCATTAGAACTAGAGTTGACCGAAGCCAACTCCACAGCTTCAACAGATAAACAATGCATCTCTTCTTTGACTGGGACTTGCATACCGTCCTTGAGGCGGAATGTCATGGTATCCTTGCCGACCCTTAATGTCAACGAGCCATTCGGGACATTAATGTTAATGCCGGTTGTTGCCATAAACGATCGGCCTAGGAGAAGAGTGGCATCTTCCCCTCGGGTATCCATATTAATAAAATCAGCCAGAATAGTAAAAGGACCACAATTGACAACCACATCTTCTATCAATCCCCTAGGTAATTTCACAGATCTGTCGGCAAACACTAAATGCATGCTAATCGGTTTCAATTCTCTTAGGTTCAATTTCTCATACAAGCAGGTAGGCATGACATTAATGGAAGAACCTAGATCAATTAAACTACGACCAATTTTCACATTATTAATAGTGCAAGGCAAAGTAAAAGCACCGGGATCTCGACACTTAGCTGGGGGTGGTATGGGTGTCGCATGGCCCTGGATAGCAGAGCATTCTTCCTCGAGGGGGACGGGAGACAACTCTTCCTTCTTCTTGTTCTTCGCAGGATCCTTTGCGATTTTGTCAGCCTCCGGTATCACTTGGATAGCATCAGTAACTGGTGTATTCATATTCGTGTTCTTCAAGTATCCATGCCACTTTCTGTACCGGGTATCATGATCTTTCTCCTTTGATTGCGCGGCCTTAGGAAACGGAATCCGAGGCTGATATGGAGGGAGAGGTGGCGCAGGTGCTGTCTTTGTCAGGAAAGGCGGGACAATCACCTCCTCCTCTTCTTCTTTATCCTCCTCCTCGATCTTTGGCTTGTCAATGGCTATAGCATTAGGAATTATGGCCAGTTCAGGAGCTGCAGGATCAGCTGATTGCTTGTCGCTTCTTGTGGAGATAGCCTTGACGTGCTCCTTCTAATGGTAGAGTCGACTTGAACCGATGATTGATTCAAGAGGGGGCTACTAGTTATCAAGCTACACATGTTATTTATCATGCTCTCCATTCATTGACCTCGAGCTTCATGTTCTTGATTTATGGCGGCTTGAAGCTTGAATTTCTCCTCATAGTTATTGAGCCTTTCCATGATCAGGTCGAGCGTCTTGGCTACCTCGATATCCCTTGTGTTCCTTGATGTAGATCTCTGAGGTTGATCTTGATAACTATCGCTCAAGTACTGATTCTGACTCTGGTTGAATCCGAACTTGTAAGGAGGACGCTCTTGGAAGCTTCCTTGTTGTTGAGGAGGTTGTCTGAACTGACGATAGTCGGGGTAGCCCTGTTGACTGTTGGTGAAGCCTTCATCAATAAAGTTCACTTCCTCTGAAGACCAGTTACCGAAAATCTTCTTCATTTGTTTCTACACTTCAATCTTGATCTGATCTTCACGGCTTGGTCGGCTCTTAGCTGCTCCAAACTGTCTCTCCCAGCTTCTCGACTTAGATGCGCATTTTGCAAAGTGAAGAAGAGCAGCTTCCGGTGCAAGTGATGTGAACGCTGCAGAGCGGTTGATCAAATACTACAAAGCTAATAAGAGCTAAGCAGATCGTATTCCAAGGGTCCTCTAAGATTGACTACTTCAAAACTGGCAAAATACTCGAATGCAAGCAAGTTGTGCGTGGTGTGAGTTCCACGACTTCTAATTCTATGAAATGCAGAGAAATTAAAATAAATTAAACTAAACCAGATTGGAAATTAGGGTTTGAAAACAGAGATGACAAACGAACTTAGACTTCGAATCCCCCTTCGTTCCCCAGAGCATTGGCAATCAACAGATCAGCGGATTTCGATTCTCGTTTAATCAATTACTAAGACACCACCATAACTCCTTACCCTTAGGTTTAAGACCAGCGAACGTTTGCTCTATCCGTTCTAACTACCAAGATTAACTAGCCGCCCGGGTACGATCGCCTCTCGCAACGACTTAATTAACTGGTGCAATTACTAATGATTAATGAGTTACTCTTGCAGTGGATTAACCCTAACCGGTTCCTACGAAAGGCACGATCCAACTATAAGGTTAATTGTTCAATTCGATGTTCTAAAGTAAGGCGAGCGTTCGCTTCTATCCTTAGCTTAACCAGAATCTAATCTAGGTGATCAATCCAGACAAGAAACATGGACAAAGAAGAACAAATCAAACATGAAAAAGAACTGATTGAATTTCGAATCTAATCACCGCCGATCCGTGACCGCTTTAAAGCCCTGGGTCACTTAGGGTTCATCTAGTCTAAGCTCTAACGAGTTTAGCTACTCATGATTATTACAAAAGAAACAAAGACAATGAAAGAGTTCATCATACAAAGGAAGAACAGAAAAGAATCTGAAAAAACCTAATTTAGACGACTCTGATAGACTTCGATCTTCGGTAAACAACACTCCTAGCTCCGGTTCTCCGAGATGGAAGGGATGGCGTCACGATCTCTTTCCGGCTCTTCGAACTCTAACTCTTCGCTCCAGAACTTGAGAGGATTCTCTGAATTCTGATCTCCAAAAGTTGTATTTTGCGAATTATGATATATATTTTTTGGGCCGCCGGGTTAAGTATTTATACTTAACCCTAATCAGCCGGATTTCTTCTACTGTTTTCGCCGAAAATAGTGAATTATTTTCGCCGAAAATATGCTTGTAAATGGAAGTCCCGCCGGCTGATTCCTCTGCCTCTTCTTCTCGGTCCGAAAACTCAACACATTCACCGAAAATCTCCTTCACTTGGCGTCAGTCAATTTGTACTATTATTTTCGCCGAAAACATATGCTTATTTTCGGCGAAAACTTCTTTGTAAACCGGCAGGAATTTGCTTGAACTTGATTGGCTCCTTTGACGATTCCGGTTCAGTTCCTCAATGTTCCAATGCCTTAGACACGTCCTTGGTTACTTATTTGACGGCAAAAACCTGTGCTAGCGTAAAAACACTAGAAAACCATCAAATAGACCCGAAACGGGCCAAGGTAACACAAATGGCACGAGATAGGGCAATCGATTGAATATTCGTTATTCTACCCTAAAAACCATGTCTTAAGCAAAGAAATGTCGCTTAAATGAGGCTGATAATCACGTCAAATCGAGTGTCATCAAATACCCCACACTTAAGCTTTTGCTTGTCCTCAAGCAAACTGAATAGAAACGCTCATGTTCATAAATGATAAGATCGATTAAATTGGAGCTCAATCAAACACAATGAATTATTAGACAGATCGATCCTAGAACAAGAAACCTAACATGCATACAGATCAGCCAAACTACCTGGTCTCACTAATAAACTGCACACGACAAGTAATTAGCAACCAATTATGCACTAATTTGACCTGACAGACCAGACTCCTCACATAGGATATATATAGTACAATGGGGACTTTCACTCTCTGTGTTTAAGGACGTGTTTCTGCTCTCGATCATTTTCTGCTACTGAATTCTGTCATAGGTTTGCATTTCGACCACATCTCCACCACTGTGACAACACGAGTATCTAGTCAAGAAGGACTTCCCTGCTAGGACCGTAATGAAATCTACACTACTCGGGTTTATAATGAGATGGATGATGGGAATGAATGATGATGGCTTTGTGCGGTGTAGCTTTCAACTAACTTCCCTCGAATCTAATCTATGGCTTCCTACCGTCTAACCAAACACGGGTGGAATAATGAACGCTCGTCCTATGATACCCTCACGCAACCTAGCACTTATTCTTTTTCTTTACACGATTTTTTTTTCTTTTCTTTCTTTTGAACTTTTCTTTTGACTTCGTTCTTCCATTTGTAGGGAGAAGAACGTTTTATTGAACTAAAACTTTGAACTTTTTCTGTATTTTCTTTCTTCACTCTTTTTTTTCTTTGAAATTTGCTTCTTTTCTTACTTTACTTATTTTTTTTCTTTTGTGCCGATTTTCTTTTAGTTGCTAGAGGGGTTTACACGTCTGGACATATTAGCTAAGACCACCTGTTTAATGGCTATAGGCAGGTTACCACAAACTGACTTCCGGTAGGTCAATCTAGAACTACAACCACAGGGGATCAACGGGGAATGAAAGAAATGGGAAATGGCTGTAATGTATTATCGAACCGAAAGAATAGGCCAAGCTCAAGGGTCTAAACCTAGTGGATTTATCGTTTGGTAGGCTATCTGTCTTAGTAGCTGAATCTAGGTGCCCCTATCCTTCTAGAACTCGTGTCATCGTGTGGTCTCGAGTAGGTCTCATGCAAATTCTAACTCATTCGGGCAAACAGAAAACCACTCAGAAAGAATTAAAATTGCAAGTTACGTGCAATGGATCAAAAGCTCACAGTTGGTTTGCTAGTCGGATTCGGTCATTTTCATGCAATCAAGGCTACAAACTACAAGTGTGATTTTAAAAATTATGTTCTGACCAGGCAATTTAGCATCAAAGTGTACAAGTTGGTTCTCAAGTTCTAGGTTAAGCAGTCTAAGCATCATTATGAAGGGTTGAACAACAACTTAACATCAAAAATCAAGAACTGAGCCATTCTAATGCTAGAGAGACTGGTATGGAATCACGAGGCACACATAAAACACAATCAAGGGCAATCAAGTTCATGCAAGGTTCTCTAGCATCCTACCCCACACTTAAATCGGACTGTGTCCTCACAGGACTAATTCTAGAGTTCAGAGTGAAGTAGAAGAACCTGGACCGAGATGATTGGTGTAGGGGATGAGCACGGGTCCTCGGAGCGGAGGGAATTCACCCAAGCGAAGCAAAGGGAATCTCCCAACTGCCTACAAAACAAAAATAAATAAAACATAAAAAGGAAACCAGGACAAGTGTCCCGGATCCACACAGAAAAAAGTTGGACCGAAATCCGAAAAGAATAAATAAAAAGAAGACACCAGAAAAGGAATACAACCCGATCACTGCTGGTCCGGTGAACCGGGAGGTGGAAAGTGGAGAAATTCGCCGAGCTGGCGTGGCCTCATATCGCCTGTCGGCGCGGCGCATATGCTGCTGCATAATAGTCCATCGCGCCTCTTGAGTGGCGTTGTCGGTGATGCGCCACTCCTGCAGTCGCTCGTACAGCTCACCCACATCCGCTGGGTGCGGTCGGTGCTGAGGGTGAGGTGCCTGGTGTGTAACTGGAATGTGCGGCGGCGACTGGTGTGCATACCCTGCCTGATGATGTGGCGAGGGTATATAGTCTTGGAACTCTGGCGGCGGCTGGGGCTGCTCCTGCTCAGCATCATCTCCTTCCTCCGACTCGACCACAGGCTGGAGTGGAGGATCTGCTGCTACATGGGGACTGAGGTCGAGTTCTAAGTCGTACTCAACCGCTAAGTCTCCTCCAACAGTCCTAACTAGGTGTCGTGGAATGTTCGGGCCATATTCATGGCTGATGTCGAAGGAGAGGATGAGCTGCCCTATGAAGTTACCCCCAAGAGTCTACGAGGTGGCGTCTTCCTCCTAGTCTTCTGGCGGAAGATGCGTGCCAGCACCCAGCCGGGGTGTAGAGGGTAGCTCTCTCGGATGGCTCGAAGAAGCATAAGCTCCTCCTTGAGGATATGGTGGCGATCCTTATCTGGTACATATAAAAGGGATCTACGCCAAACCATATGAATAAATTTAAAGAGAGGGTGAGAGAGGGACTTAACTGAGTTGTGCTCCCCAAGGCGATCGCCAGGTACTCCTGTCATGTGGCTCCAGAGCGCGTGGTACTCCATGTCGTCGTCATCGTCGCCCCAGCCTAGATGATGATCGTGATAGTGCTCGTAGGGGATGCCGAGATGAGCAGCAAACTCATCGTAGGTGAGCTGCCTGTACACCCCACCAAGATAGAAGGTGACAACCTTCTGGCGCTGCTTCCTCTTGTGCTCATCCAGATCAAAGGTTGCCCAGAACTCCTGGAGGGCAATGTCTGGGAACTCGGCAGCTATGGTGGTCAGCTCTAGGAGACCTGTCGGCGCGAGGGCGTCATGCACATTCTGGTGGTAATCCTCATCATGATCATGGAGGGACTCCATGGAGATAGGGCGCACGTCAGCTCCACGAATGTGCTCGATCTTCTGGAAGCACTCAAAGTAGAAGTCAGGTAGACGGGCGATAGTGCGATGGTATCCAGCCCGGCGAGGGAGTGTGGGTGGAGGACCCAGAACGGCGGGTGTGACATGGGCGGCAGCTCTTGAGCTCGAGGCGCCATCAAGTCGCGCCTTAGTCCTGCGCTCAAAAGTGGTGTTCCTAAAACCAGAATGAAACCAGATTAGTCAACTAAAACCCTACCCCACACTTAGTAGAAAAACTCAATTTCACAAAGAAATGAGGGAAACTAAGTGGGGTAAGCAAAGCGGAGTAACCGGTAATCATAGACAGTAAAATGCATACTTAGGAACAGCCAGAATCGGATAAGCACAATCAGAGTTCAAAAAGTTAAACCGACATTTAGAAAGTCAACATTTATAGCACAATGAACCCTAATCATGGCAAGACTATCACAACTTGGGGAATGACGGTAGAATATGATCTCAAATGGCAAACACGATAATCTGAACGAGAATGAACACGTACGGCAACCAAATGATCAAAAATAGTTGATGGTCAAACCGACATTTCTCATAAGTCAACATAACAAAGAATCAATCCTATGCATAGCAACACATGATCAAATGATATGGAAATTAAGCACAGAACTCCCTAAGCATGCTAGAACAGTTCTATAAGTTCAGCTAACCTAGTTCACACGAAAACAGTCGGCACGCAAATCGAGGCAAACCGAAAAGTCAATCGAAAGTCAACCCCGACGAAATTCAGCAATCCATATGTCAAAAGATTCGTATTGAAAAGCTCTACAACTTACCTTGAAGCCATGACTGCTAAAAATGAACGGGTTGGGAGGAATCGGTGAAAAACTCTGAAAACAAGGGTTTCGTAAACTGGAGCTGTAGAGCTCCGAATTGGCTGTTCTAGGGCTCCGTGGAATCGAAAAGAGGAGGGGAGTTGAGCGGCGGTGGTCGGCGATGGCGGCGGCGGCGGAAAATGGCGGCGACGGTGATTTTAAAGAGGGGTGGCGGCGGCGATTTGAAAAAGAAAAGGGGAAGGGGGTTTTCGGTTTTATGTTCGAAAATGAGATAAGGGAAGAGAGAGGATGGACCGTTTTTTTTTAAAGTGAAAATTTGGCTGATTTTCAAGGTATTTTCGGCGAAAATAAAGGGGTGTTTTCGCCGAAAATAGGAGTTAAAATGGCTCGCCGAAAACATTCAACTTTTCGAACCGAAAAGATAAAACAGGAGACCGGGTTCGAAAATTCTAAAACGATTTCGTCGAAAATAGGGTTTAATTTTTGCCGAAAATTTTGAACTGTTCGGGTTAAAATATTTTCGCAAATCCAGCTAACTTCAGAAAATCACAGTTAAATCCACAAAAATCGGAACGACCTCAATCAACTTGCGACTGACTCTATGACACACAGACTCTACACGAAAAATAATAAATCAAACAAACTGACACTTTTGGCTCCCCGAACCGACTCTAAAACACTAAGGTTGACACAAATTAAAAACAGACTCCAGCCGTGGGTTGCCTCCCACGAAGCGCTCTTTTATTAACGTCCTTGAGCTGGACGATACCTGGACGGTATTAGGAGACATCCCAACTTAGATTCTCCTTAACGCTCGCGTCGGAGTTCATGAAGTACAGCTTCGGGACTTCTCCAGTAAGCATGAATCTCTTCCCGTTCGCATGCAGCAGCTTGGTACGTCCATCGGGAAGATGATCGACGAACTTGAAGGGCCCGAACAGTTCTCTGGAGAGGTCATCCTTCTTGAGTGTTACGATGGAAGGAATGAGGGCTGTCGACTTCTTCTTTTCTTTTATCTTCGGCTTGGTATCACCAGGATCGGTGATCGTCAGTATTTCCTTAGGAGATGCTTTCAGCTTCTCCCTCCATACTTGTTCCGGCGCCGGTTTCTCGGAACTAATTGGTGGTGCAACTGACTCGGTGGAAGACGGCAGAATTTTTGGCCTCCAGACCATTTGGTTCTTCGTCTTCTTGTTCTTTCCCCGAGGTCTGCTCGATTTTGTGCTCGATGGCTTAGAAGAGGCTTGCAGTTCCTTCTTCTTCTTCTTGAGCGGCTTCTGAACCAAAGTTTCTGGTTTCTTCTTAATAACCTGTTTAATATCTGCAGCAACAACTGATCTAGAGACACTGGAAGAAGCATTAGTAACGGAGTTGACCGGAGTCAACTCCACAGTTTCAACAGCTAGGCAGTGAGATTCTTCATTCTTAGAGTCATATTTCATGCCATCTTTAAGACGGAACGTTTTCGTTTCTTTACCGACTCTTAGAGTTAAAAAACCATTTGGAACGTTAATATTCATTCCAGTAGTAGCCATGAAAGATCGACCTATGAGAATAGTAGCATCATCTGTACTAGTATCCATAATCACATAGTCAGCTAAGAACGTGAACGGACCACATTTAGTAACAACGTCTTTAATCTCTCCCTTAGGGGTTTTAAGTGATCTATCAGCAAAGACAAGTTGCATGCTAGGCGGTTCAAGTTCTCCTAGGTTTAACTTTTCAAACAGGCTCATAGGCATGACATTAACAGACGCTCCTAGATCAACTAAACAACGTTCAATCTCAACATCATTAATGACCAAAGGCAAAGTAAAAGAACCAGGATCAGATAACTTAGCTGAATATGGAGAGGCAGGTTTCTTAATACGAATGTCAGGATATCCTTCCTTGTTCCCCTTCATGCTAGTCTCGATCCTTGCATTTGGTAGCAATGCTCTAGGAAAAGGAGGCTTCACGACGTACGGTGCAAGAGGAGGATCTTCCTTCTTAGGCGCCGGTTCCTGTTCTTCTTCTTCCTCCGGAGTTTCAGTGATCCTGCGTAAGACAGAACAAGCATCAGCAATTAAGTTTGGGAGTTTTCGAGCGGTTACCATCTTGGCTTGCTCCTTTCTTGGATTCGGCTCTGTCTGGCTTGGAAGTTGGCCAAATGGTCGACCAGATGCTAGCATGCTCGAGATGTTGTTCACGGCTTGCTCAATTCTTTGTCCAGATGCTATCTGTTCTTGATTGAGAAGAGCTTGAGCCTTGAACTGGCTGTCATGATCATCGAGTCTCGTGATGATCTGGCTGAGCTTCTTATCCAGGTCACTGACATTGTTCTCTCTTTGATGATGCTGCCCTGGATAGGTATTATCAAGATATTGATTCTGGCGATTGCCAGGAGCAGTTCCATAATTACCCGGATTGCGATGCGGCGGCTGGTAGACACCTGCCGGCGGATGGTTAGGCTTCTGATCCTGAGCTGGACCAGCCAGGCGGTTATTCTGGTTATGGTTGGCACAGCATTGTAGGGAGGTCTGTCTTGATAGTTCCCTTGCTGTCTGAAGTTACGGTAGCCAGCATAACCATTCTGATTATTGACGAAGCCTTGTTGGATGAAATTTACCTCTTCGGCAGACCAAACTTCTGCCTTACCAAAATTCTGACAACGGCCTCCGTTATGTGTGCAAGCTCCACACCACTCGCAATCGGCAACGTAGACAGAAGCTGCCGGCGGCTTGATCAGTGTGGTAGACTTTTCAAATGCTTCTCTACCTCTGCTTTGATTATAACTTCGAGATCTAGCTTGCTCCTTGATCCTTCAGATTGACGTTCCCAGTTCCTTGACTTGGAAGCACAGTTTGCGAAGTAAAGAAGAGCAGCTTCAGGTGTTAGTGTAGTGCAATCCCCTTCAGCTAGAGAATTGACCCACTTGGTAGATTCTTCTCGAAGTCCTTGAGCAAAAATTTCAGCTAACTGCCTCTGCTCGAATCCATGATGAGGGCAGGTGTAGAGAAGTTCTTGGAATCGATTTCAAGTATCATACAAGCTTTCTCCTTCTTTCTGGGAGAATCTGGCGATGCTGTCCTTGATGGCGGTTGTTTTGGCCGGAGGGAAGTATTCTTCAACGAAGTCCTGAGCCAGAGTATCCCAATCAGTGTAATAGCCAGGTGGTTTGCAGTAAGCCACCTCTTAGCAGGGCCTTTTAGAGAGAACGGGAAAGCTCTCAGACAAAGAGTGTTTTTGTCGAGGTTTCCGCTCTTGAAAGTGCTGCAGAGATCAAGGAAATCTGCAAGATGAGTGCACGGATTGTCTAGGGGCCTGCCTTCAAACTGTAAATTCCTAGAGATCATCGTCAAGAATGGAATCTTGATCTCATAGTCAGGATCTCCTTCAATGCGCGGAACGGCAATGGCAGATCGAACGCTAGTCGCGCTCGGCTTGTTATAGTCTGCTAGACTCTTCTGTGCAGGTGGTGGCGGCGGCGGTTGATCGCCATTTGGTGGTGGTGGTGGTAATCTATCGTCCATGCGGGAGATGGAGGAGGTGAGAGTGACTCGGTGTATGAAGCGGATGAAGATGACGGTACAGGTGAAAATGGAGATGAGGAACTCTCCTTCAGTTCCTCGATCTTGATCGGAGTGATGAATGGATTGGATCTGCCTTTCTTCAGAATCTGTGATCGTAGAGGTGGAGCAGAACTGCCTGGTCTCTCTGGACTCTTAGCCTGTTCAGTTTGAGAGCGAGTCCAAGGACGGTGAGGCATACACCTGTAAACCTACAGATAACAAAGACAAACAAAACCAGTGTAAAATCGAAGTGGATGGAAGATGAAATATGGAAAGTAGAAGAATAAATTGCCAGTTCTTCTTTCAAACAATCAAAAGAAGTCCCCGGCAACGGCGCCAATTTGATGTGAACGCTGCAGAGCGGTTGATCAAATACTACAAAGCTAATAAGAGCTAAGCAGATCGTATTCCAGGGGTCTTCTAAGATTGACTTCTTCAAAACTGGCAAAATACTCGAATGCAAGCAAGTTGTGCGTGGTGTGAGTTCCACGACTTCTAATTCTAAGAAATGCAGAGAAATTAAAACAAATTAAACTAAAGCAGATTGGAAATTAGGGTTTGAAAACAGAGATGACAAACGAACTTAGACTTCGAATCCCCCTTCGTTCCGTAGAGCATTGGCAATCAACAGATCAGCGGATTTCGATTCTCGTTCAATCAATTACTAAGACACCACCATAACTCCTTACCCTTAGGTTTAAGACCGCGAACGTTCGCTCTATCCGTTCTAACTACCAAGATTAACTAGCCTCCCGGGTACGGTCGCCTCTCCAACGACTTAATTAACTGGTGCAATTACTAATGATTAATGAGTTACTCTTGCAGTGGATTAACCCTAACCGGTTCCTACGAAAGGCACGATCCAATTATAAGGTTAATTGTTCAATTCGATGTTCTAAAGTAAGGCGAGCGTTCGCTTCTATCCTTAGCTTAACCAAAATCTAATCTAGGTGATCAATCCAGACAAGAAACATGGACAAAGAAGAACAAATCAAACATGAAAAAGAACTGATTGAATTTCGAATCTAATCACCGCCGATCCGTGACCGCTTTAAAGCCCTGGGTCACTTAGGGTTCATCTAGTCTAAGCTCTAACGAGTTTAGCTACTCATGATTATTACAAAAGAAACAAAGACAATGAAAGAGTTCATCATACAAAGGAAGAACAGAAAAGAATCTGAAAAAACCTAATTTAGACGACTCTGACAGACTTCGATCTTCGGTAAACAACACTCCTAGCTCCGGTTCTCCGAGATGGAAGGGATGGCGTCACGATCTCTTTTCGGCTCTTCGAACTCTAACTCTTCGCTCCAGAACTTGAGAGGATTCTCTGAATTCTGATCTCCAAAAGTTGTATTTTGCGAATTATGATATATATTTTTTGGGCCGCCGGGTTAAGTATTTATACTTAACCCTAATCAGCCGGATTTCTTCTAATGTTTTCGCCAAAAATAGTGAATTATTTTTGCCGAAAATATGCTTGTAAATGGAAGTCCCGCCGGCTGATTCCTTTGCCTTTTCTTCTCGGTCCGAAAACTTAACACATTCGCCGAAAATCTTCACTTGGCGTCAGTCGATTTGTACTATTATTTTCGCCGAAAATATATGCTTATTTTTGGCAAAAACTTCTTTGTAAACCGGCAGGAATTTGCTTGAACTTGATTGGCTCCTTTGATCGATTCCGGTTCAGTTCCTCGATGTTCCAATGCCTTAGACACGTCCTTGGTTACTTATTTGACGGCAAAAACCTGTGCTAGCGTAAAAACACTAGAAAACCATCAAATAGACCCGAAACGGGCCAAGGTAACACAAATGGCACGAGATAGGGCAATCGATTGAATATTCGTTATTCTACCCTAAAAACCATGTCTTAAGCAAAGAAATGTCGCTTAAATGAGGCTGATAATCACGTCAAATCGAGTGTCATCAGCAAGTGCGGTGTAATCTCCATCAGCTAAGGAGTTAACCCATTCAGATGACTCTTCGTTCATACCCCAAGCAAATATCTCTGCTAGCTGTCTCTGAGTGAAGCCATGATGAGGGCAGCTGTGGAGGAGTTCCTGGAATTCGTTCCAAGCATCATGTAAACTTACTCCTTCTCTCTGTCTGAACCTTGAGATGTTTTTCTTATAAGCAGTTGTTCTAGAAGGAGGGAAATATTCCTCTACGAATTCCTGAGCAAGAGTCTCCCAGTCAGTGTAGTAACCAGGTGGTTTACCAGTGAGCCACCTCTTAGCTGCACCTTTCAGAGAGAACGGGAAAGCTCTCAAGCAAAGAGTGTTCTTGTCGAGATTACCATTCTTGAAAGTGTTGCAGAGATCAAGGAAATCCGCCAGAGATGCCGTGCAAGGATTGTCTAATGGCCTGCCTTCAAATTGTAAATCCTAGAGATCATTTCCAGGAAGGGGATCTTGATCTCATAGTCAGGACCGTCTTCATCGCGCGGTACAAAGATGGAAGAATGAACACTAGCAGCACTTGGCTTATTGTAATCCGCAAGACTCTTTTGAGCAACCATTGCGGTAGGGGAAGGTGGATCGGAAGTGATTTGCTTTATAATTTCCTTAACCTGCAAGAGACAAAAACAAACACAACCGGTGTAAAATCGAAGTGTGATGAAAAATGAAAGATGGAAAGTAGAGGAATAAAATGCCAACTCTTCTTTCAAACAATATAGAAGAGTCCCCGACAACGGCGCCAATTTGATGCTGCAGTTTTAGCGGTATCAAATACTACCAAGCTAGAAAGCTAGGGTAGATCGTAATCCACTGGGTTTCTTCTAATTGACTACTCAAATATGTTGGCAATTTATTCAATTTTGAACACGTTGTGCGTGGTGTGAGTTCCACTACTTCTAGACTAAGATGCAAGGAAATTAAAATGAAATTAAAAGACAGAATGATTTATAGGTAGGTTGACTAACAGGACGATAGACGAGCTTAGATTTCGAATCCCCCTTAGATCACCAAGGCAGCAGCAATCACAAGACCAGCGGTTTTCAATTCTCATTCAATCAATTCTATACACCACCATAACTCCTGACCCTTAGGTTTAAGGCTGGCGAACGTTCGCTCTATCCGATCTAACTACCAAGATTAATTAGTCGCCCGGGTACGGTCGCCTCTCGCAACGACTTAACTTAACTGGTGCAATTACTAGTGATTTATGAGTTACTCTTGAAGTGGATTAACCCTAATCGGTTCCTACGAAAGGAACACTCCAATTATAAGGCTAACTGGTTGAATTGATGTTTTAAAGAGAGGCGAGCGTTCGCTTCTATCCTCAGCTTAACAAGAATCTAAACTAGGTGATCAAGGAAGACAAGTTTATGCGCCAAAGCAGGGAAGCTGTCTGGCGACTAACCCTAGCTTGCATAAACCTAATCTAGGCGACCAACCAGAAGAGAAACATAAACAATGAAGAACAAAACAACCATGCAAAGAGAAACTGATTGAACTTCGAATCTAATTACCGCCGATCCGTGACCGCTTTAAAGCCCTGGGTCACTTAGGGTTCATCTAATCTAAGCTCTACGAGTTCAGCTACTCATATCAGAAACAAGAGAATCGAAAACAAACAAGGAATACATCTCAGGTAGGAAGAACAGAGAAGAACTGTAAAACCTAATTTGACGAATCCGTGAAGCTTCAATCTCCGGTAATCTTCAATCCAAGCTCCGAGTCTCCGAGGTGAAGGGATGGCGTCACGATCTCTCCACGATTCTTTTCACTCTCTAAACTCTCTCTCGAACTTCTAGGTCTGGAAATTATGATTGAAATTATCAGGTCCCTCTTATTTAGGGTCGCCGGTTAAGTATTTATACTTAACCCTAATCTACCAGATTTTAACTGGTATTTTCGCCGAAATTATTGAGGAATTTTCGGCGAAAATTCCTTTGCAAATGAAGGGACCTCCGGCTGATTCTTCTGGACATCCTTCTCGGTTCGAAAACTCAACATTTTCGCCGAAAATTTCCTTTACTTGGCACCAGTCGATTTGTGATGATATTTTCGCCGAAAACACTAGAGGGTCGTTTGGTAACAGGATATTGATATTGATATCAGCAGATATCATGATATTCGAGTTATCACTGTTTTTTTCGTACCACATATAAGGATATTTGGGGGAAAAAGTAATATCAATATCACTCCAAACATATTCTACTCCCCCCTAGAATATGTGAGGGGTGATATTGATATTACTTTTTCCAGACAATTTTGCCCCACACTTTAATTTCAAATTACACTGCCATTAATCATTACTCTCAACACCAACTATTTTTCTCTCACCAACACTTGAGGGTATTTCTGTCATTTTCACAATTAAGTCACTTATCTCCACCTAGAACAATACCACTACACCAAACAATGATATCATGATAATTGGCTGAACATATCAATACTAATAACATCTCAATATCCCCCAATCTCAATATCACTACATATCATTTTCCAAACGACCCCTAGGTGATTTTCGGCGAAAATCCCTTTGTAATCCGGGCAGGAATTTGCTTGAACTTGATTGGCTCCTTTGATTGATTCCGGTTCAGTTCCTCGATGTTCCAATGCCTTAGACACGTCCTTGGTTACTTATTCGACGGCAAAAACCTGTGCTAACATAAAAACACTAGAAAACCATCAAATAGACCCGAAATAGGCCAAAGTAACACATATGGCACGAGATAGGGCAATCGATTGAATATTCGTTATTCTACCCTAAAAACCATGTCTTAAGCAAAGAAATGTTGCTTAAATGAGGCTGATAATCACGTCAAATCGAGTGTCATCAATAATGTGTACCTTCTTCTCTTGTGTTATGTTGAAAGACTTTGACCCGTGAGTATGGTAAATCTTCTATACCGCTATGTTTTCCTTGTTTATTGTAGATCACTTTTTCCATTTGGTTCCCATCTTGTACTTCACAAACCTGTTCCAATCTCTGCATCATAGTTCTCATTTGGTTTGGCAGCTATGTAATAGTCTTGGCTTTGAGAACCATCCCCAACCACTCCACTCCATACTCTATCTTGATGCTCCCTCCACTTCTTTCCAATGTCTTGCAATATGTACCTCTTCATATCGTGCTCATCCTCAAGTACCATGTGACACTACAAGAAAATTGCTGACTGGTCACAGATTATTAATCATGGATTTGTGAACCGTGACTAATTAGTCACGGCTTTTATGTAACCGTGACTAATTTATCATGGTTCCTTATAAACCGTGACCATTCACATTGATTAGTAATAAAATTACTCATGCATACTACTATGAAATCTGCCCAAACGTCTGCGTTGGACCAATGGGTAATCGATCCAGATGGCAATCTTACCCGTCGTAGGTACTTGCCTTCTCTCCCACGATACTTGCCCTGCATCAAGCATGGAAAAAATCCACCGCCCATCCTGACCAACTTCCATCCAATCGCGAACTTGCTACTTCTCAACCGTAAGATTACCAAATGCATCTACAATTTCAAAGTCAAACACGTTAATATGAGATAAATATAATACTAAATGAAAAAAATAAAAACTAATTACAAATAGTTATACATACCAACCATTTGACACTTGTACCAGCTTGACTATGTCTCCTTGTTCGGCTGACGACCGTCATCACCTCCATCTCCACTAGCGGTACCACTTCCCATCACATCCGCCAAATATGCATAATCTGAATAACGTGAAATTTAATAGCTATTTGGTGAATCTACTATTGACAACAGAAAATAGTCATGAATATATTACATGGTATGATCAATCAAAGTCGTCTTGAACACCCGTTCGTGATAGAAGTGTTTGAGCAATCAACAACAATATTAGGTAACGCTTGCAGTTGGAATGTCTAAGAAACTATTGCAGAATTTGAACCATCACCATTTCATACAAATCTATCGACTTAATGTGTATCGGAATACACCATTCCCCGACAATTCACATCAGTGACATAATACACCATCTTCACAAGACTTGCTGCTACATATGACTCATCTCCAGCTTGAGTGCCAGTATGTATGAGATGAGAGAAGTTCAAATATTCGAATCCCAACCATCCTTCTTGTAACCCCTACTCGTAAGAGTGTTCGCCCACTTGCATTTGAATATAGTCACCAATCTTCCATAGGATGTCTTCCAATTTTTCATAATATGGCACCGAACCATCAACAGGGTTATTGTCAACCGAACTACAATAACTTTGAGTACCCAAAAGAACAAAAACTCCACTATTTTGTGTCTTCAACCTCCGATCTCGTTCTAGAGTGTGAAGTCTATAGCCGTTGACGTCAAATGTTGTGAACTTGTTAGCTTCAACAAGAGGTCCTCTTGCCAGCATTTTCATATCGGAGGAATGAGTCACCAGCTCATTGTTAATAATCTTCATTGAAAAAGGTAAACCAGTTTAGACAACCTATGGTTTTGATTAACTAACAAATACTTTTTTTAGATATTCACAACTTAGTTAGCTTGAATGGTTTGAACACAAATAAATAATGTGCTTCAATTTTTTTAATAATCTATGACTTGTAGTTAGCTTGAATATCTTTCAAGAATTCATTTGAGCAAATAAATTATCTAATATAATAATTTAATTATTCTATTAAATATTATAATTCAATCAATATCAAGTTTATATGTCTCATTCCCACCATTATCATAACGTGTGTAAATATATTAGTCTTGTATATACATTCATAGAGTGATAAGTAAAGTGTGCGAGTATATGATACAAGAGATTATGTGGCAATGAAATAAATTATCTCATTTTAATCTCAAATTAATTAAATATCAACACAAAACTCGATTTAAACAAAAGTATCATAATCTCACAATAAACTATATGAATGAATTATTACCATATTTTCATTCACTCTAGACTCTATTCAATTTGTCACTTCCATTCTACGATAAACTGTTGGTTATCATAAAATAATTAAATGTGCAAAATCATTAAGAGTGAAATATGCTTCAATTTGTTTAATAAAATGTCGAGAAACAATGTGCTTTAATGATTTTATATAAATATTAGTTAGCTTGTCTAGCTTAGTAGGTAAATTAGCTTGTTTTTATCCTTGAGGTTGTGGGATTGAGTCTTGTAGTTGTTGAAAATTTAACATTTTTATAGAAAAAATATTTTATATAGGTCCATGATCATTGCAAATGAGAAAATACATAAGCAATTATACTATTTTTCAAACAAACTTTTCAATTGAGTGAAGTCCCCTAAACAACTCTCTCGAAACATTTACAAACAAATAAAGTCGACATTAAAATAAACAACACTGTCCTAAAATCATTTTGAGCAGGGACGAGCTGTTTTGTTGAGTAAGGGGGCATGAACCCCTCAACAAATATAGTCCGTTAGCCTAATGGTTAAGATGGCATTTTGTTGTTTGGTGGTCGCGTGTACGAGTCTTGCAAATTGTAGTTTTGGTTTTTCTTTTTATAATCTTTATTTTTTCCCTTAATGCTCCATGGATCTTTATTTTTTATCCTTTTTTATGCAAAGATATTATATTATAGATTATAGATTCATTTAATAGTCTTTTATTAGGAATTAAGTTTTTCTTTTTATAATCTTTATTTTTTCCCTTCTTGCTCAATGGATCTTTATTTTTATATCCTTTTTTATGCAAAGATATTATACTATAGATTATAGATTCATTTAATAGTCTCTTATTAGGAACTGAGTATGGAAAGAAAACAAAGAGAACTTGATTTATATTTTTATAAAATGGTTAAGTTAGAATTAACATTCACCACCATGATTATTAGAACCATTTTTTATGGATTAAATTCAACATAGAAATAACTTTACGAACTGTCTGTAAATTTTAGAGTTGAATTTGTTTTAGTAGAAATGGATAATTGACTATGTAAACTCACATGAACATATCTACATACCAAGAGGCATAAAATAAGACATGATTATTGGAGATTTGGTCCATAACAAACATGAAATCAACATCATAGTTTGATCATATATATTAAACATGATATATCAGAAAATTTATTAGAGCCAATTTTAAGTGATTTCAATATATTATCGAACACTATATGATTAAAAAAAATTATAAAATAAATTTTAATTAATTTATTTTTAATTTTTATTCTTTTGGCCCTTGGGATAAGAAATTTCTGGCTTCGTCCCTGATTTTGAGGAATGACACCTCAACTGGCCCGTTTAAACTTAGAATAAATATGGAAATAAAGATCATGTTATATGAATATATATTTTTTATGAATTTTATATGAATATATATTTTTTATGAATTTTATATGAATATATTTAGGTTTAATGAATATGTCAAATTCAAACTGACTGAACTCGATCAATACTTTGAATTTGTTAATGGTAAATGACTTGTAAAAATGGTCTACGTATTCTAAAAATTTATTTATATATCTAAATATCAAGTATTTTTAATTATATATGACAACCGAATTAAAATTATTCTTATGATTTTGAGGTACATGAACTTACTTAATTCTTAAAATATTTCTATATATCTAAAGTTAGAGGAGTGAATAAAATATATTCCAACTCGTTTCATGAACAAATACACTGCAAGAAACTACCGATTTAACAGCGGCATATAAGCTGTTTAACAGCGGCCGAGCCTGCTATTATTTATATTTATTTACTTTAAAATCCCGGTGTATCTTTAAAATTTTTAATAACTTAAAATATTTAGAAAATAAACCATTCCAACTAAATTTTATATTTGAAAGAGACAATATACATGCATACATAATATATTATTTGCTTCAGATTCTGATGTATCTTTATACCTTTAACATGAGAAAGCTGGAAAATAAATATTCTAAATGGATTTTATATTTCATTTGTTATATACTTTAAAGTCTACTATACCATCTTGATCATATTATTTTTATATGAGAAATCCAATTTATAATGTTAATGATTCTCTTAGTTGATTGATTAACATCTTGATCATATTATTTTTTTATGAATTATTATAACACTCACATATAAAAAAATTTAGTTAAAACATATTATTGTAATTTGAAATATATATCTAAAATAAAATTTATTTATAAAAGTGAAAATATTAGTTAAATTTTATTGGATGATTTGAAATTTTAGATAAAGTACCATATATTATATCGATTTAGGATTAATGTTTTAAAATTTTAATGATTTAATATGTTGAATGAATCGTATATTAGGCCATTGACGATGTTAAAGAACAAATTTATTGAATGTGTTTGGAAAATTTTAGTGTAGTAGATTGTAAAATTATCAAAGTGTGAATATTAGCTAAAGTTTTTTGTATCATTTAGTATGTTATTTTAATTATATTTATACTAATTTATGATGTATTTAATTGTGTATAACAATTTAAGATTTTGAATGAATTATGTATTCGTTCCATTAACGTTGTCAATGAAATATACGATTGAATGTGCTTGGAAAATTTTAATGAATTCTAGATTTTAAGTTAATCAAAGTGTGGATGAGAGTTGAACAATTTTAGCCTTTATGACTTCTTATTGTGTCACTTGAACATATTAGATCGATTTAAGATGTCTTTAAAACACCAATATGACAGTATTTTAGTGTGATAGGGTACTGATACCCCAGGGTACCGAAGTGTTACCCATATATATATATATGGTGAACACTCCGGTGCACCCGGTGCACCGAGTGCACCCGCTTGCGTTTATGCTATCTAGAGTCGTATTTTCATTGAATTGAACTTTTAAATCAATAGATTTAATCTTAATAAGTCTAATTGAGCTTAGTTGAAATTTTTAGTAACATAGTATAAGATTATACCTAATGTTCTTTATGTTTCCTTCTATAGCGGTATTTTTTCCCAATATGATAGATCATCAGGTCTACCAAATTAGTTTTTCGTTCAAATTGCTCTATGTATCTTTTAACGACATGTAGATACTTATTCTCGAAAAAACAAGATTTTCAAAACATATTTATCTATCAAAACGCAAGCAGGTGCACTCGATGCACCGGAGTGTTTTCCATATATATATATATATATAGTGAACACTCCAGTGCACCCGGTGCACCGAGTGCACCCGCTTGCGTTTATGCTATCTAGAGTCGTATTTTCATTGAATTGAACTTTTAAATCAATAGATTTAATCTTAATAAGTCTAAATTGAGCTTAGTTGAAATTTTTAGTCATCATAGTATAAGATTATACCTAATGTTCTTTAGGTTTCCTTCTATAGCGGTATTTTTTCCCAATATGATAGATCATCAGGTCTACCAAATTAGTTTTTCGTTCAAATCGCTCTATGTATCTTTTAACGACATGTAGATACTTATCCTCGAAAAAGCAAGATTTTAAAAACATATTTATCTATCAAAACGCAAGCCGGGTGCACCCGAGTGTTTTCCATATATTAATTATATATATATATATTATAAAATTATATATGAGTGCACCAAGGTGTCACCAGAGTGTTATATTCCATTTATTAAAATTATATTTAACTAATTGAAATAATAGGCTATTTATAGTTGTAAGTGAACAATATGATTAATATACTTGAAAATTTTGTAATGTTATGCAATAATAGCTCATAATGTGAGGTTGATTTCCTTAATATCTTTAATATTAGATAATATTTTACTATAATATATTAAATTGGTTCGTTGAGTTGAAAATATGAAATAACGAAATTTGTGGTGTAAGTGTAGAATAATCTAATGTGGTTGAGTATCCTTAATATCTTTAATAATTGAAAACTAATTTAAAGATATAAGATGGAGTGAGAGATTTGAGAAATTAAAATAAAAATTTGTGAGAAATATGTTTTGTGTGCATAAAAAATGGTGTGAAGATGAAAACTAATTGAAAGGAGAGGGATGGCAAAAGCGAGTTGAAATAATTATATAAAAAATATATTTGTGATATAATGCATTGGTACTTACATACAGATGTAAAGATGAGTAAACCATAAATTGAAGGAAAGAGCCAAAGCTAATGTAGACATTAAGATACAAAGTTACGATTACACATAGCATGTAATACATGTAATAATAAAACACATATAAAAGCCCGTAAATAATGTAAATGATTGTGTTAATTGGACATTAAAACATGTGTGTTAATTAACACATTCTAACAATAATAACTAAAAAGTATGTACAAATTATAGAAATTAGATTACCAACCTCGAATTGATAAGGAAGAAAATAGAGTATCGTGAAATGAATGCCACTAGTGAGCTCCTTTAGAATACCTACATGAAAGTAAAACTGAATATCATATCACTATGAAAATCAAACACTAATCTACTAATCACCATAACCTTACATTACAATGATTCTTAATCTACTAATTGTAACGCACAAGTAATAGTATACATTCGAGAAAGTAGATTACCAACCTTAAACTAATAAGTAAGAATCAAAATTGGGTATATTGAAGTGGTTCGATCTCAAGAGCAACGTGGCCAATTTCTCTTTAAGAGGTCCTTAAAAAATGCAAGTTGATGGACAAAAATATGTCATGCTTCCCCCATATTTGATACGTTTTCATGTGGTATTTAACTTTAATGCTTTTCTTTTAGTGGATGTAACACCCCAATTTTATGAAACGTAAAACGACAACGTGTCCCGGGACAGACGATGACTCAACGGTGGAAAAATATAACTTTGACCAACTACTTTCAAACCAACCATAAAAATAGGGTATTAACCGTCAAAACATTTACATCGGAATTGGGCCCAACGACTTGAGAGCAATTGATGTGACTTTATTCAGTACATTTTTAGCTTATGATTGACCTATGAAATGCCCGTGTTTGATCCTTAAATGCCATGCTTAATATGCTTTTATTGAAGTTTTGTGCTAAGTGTCCATTTGTTGTCCGGTTGCTACTTTGAGGCCAATTTCGTGTCTATTGGAGTTGTTTTCTTGGCATTTTCAGGTCTTGGCGTCGTAGTACTGGTGACAAGGAGCATGTAGGATCAAACGAGAGGTCAATCGGAGCTAGGATGAAGGAGATATGGCCGTTGCAAAATCGAGAAAAGTGCACAACATTTCTGAAGAGGTTTTCGGCGAGAACTCTATGTTCTCGCCAAAACTGTCATCCGTTGCAAACAGAAGGCTAAGGCTGGATTTTCAAAGAAGTTTTCGGCGAAAACATTCAAAGTTTTCGCCAAAAATTCATGAAGAAATCAAAGAGCTGCCAGAGGTTTTTCAAAGGATTTTTCGGCGAAAACTTATGAAGTTTTCGCCGAAAACTTTAAGCAAAATCAGCAGACTATTTAAAGAGGAGGCAGCCGAAATTAAAGGGGGAATTCATAATTTCTGATTTCACACCTTCATCAAAGCCCTTTTCTCTCAACTTCTCAATCACTTTCTCCTCATCTCCAATCCACAACCCTAGAGCAAGGTGCAACTCAAAGTAAATGAGCTTGGATTGAAGTCCACATCCTTGGGAGAGGAGCTTGCAAGAAGAGGATTGCCATGGAGCTCTTGGTGACCATCTCTCTTTCTTTCTCTTTTGTACCCTTGGCCATGTGTGGCTGATTTCCTAGGTTTCCTTGGATTGATAGATAGTTGTGCTAGGATAGAGGTGGATTGTACAAACATGCCATGATTGATCTTGGATTGTAAGAAGATGATCTCTAGACTTGTTGTTAATTCCATTGATTGCCATGTTGCTTGATTTGGTCTATTCTTTGTGATGTAATGCATGAGAGTGCTTAGATTACATGGATTGTAGGTCTAGGGATTGAAGGGAGTGTGTTCTAAGAGATTAGATCATCTCAATTCAACCATAGTTGCATGATTTCTCTCTTGTGCATTTTATCGAACACTTGGTGTGCATTAGGTTTTTCATTCAATTGAACTTTGATTAGTCTTTTGATGATTCTCTTAGTGTTAAGGGTATTGACATGAGAGTGTGGTGTCTAGCCTAGTGGTCATAGAGTCATAGGAGAGGGTTTTGTAGCTTGGCATTTCATCAAACACCTTTAATGCATCCTTAGTCACTTAGCTTGAGAGCGAGAGCCTAAGTTGAGTGGTTCTAGGATAGGAACTTAGTGCTACGAGAGTGCATTGAGTCTATAGAAGGGATTTGCGTGGTCATTCGATTGCAACCTCGATCATGTTTGGCTTGTTTGTGCATTTGTTCCTCTTGAGCATGATGAAGCTATCTTTCCAAGTGAACCTTCTTTATCTTTGATTTGCACCGTTTTGTTTTGCTTTCTTGTTTAGTTTCCTTTATGTTTTTATCTCCTTTTCAAACTAAAACTCATTTTAAATGAATAGACCGTCCATGAACCGTGTGAGTATTAGCTTTTGAGAGAGCCCTCGTGGAATACGACCTTGTTGTGAGTTAAATCTTGCACATCAAGTTTTTGGCGCCGTTGCCTGGGAACTTTCTCAATCCTTTGAAAGCATTTAGTAGTGGACCGTTCTATTCACTTCCTTCGTTTTAGTTTTGCTTTTTGTTATTTGTTTTTGTGGTTTTGTTATCCCGCATTGTTGTATTACTTGGTTGTGTTTGTTGTGCTTGTTTGCAGGTCCCCCTCAAGGCCTCGAACAAGTCATTGTTCCACCAATCCGTTCTCTACCTCACTTAGTTCGTGGGAGCAAGGTTGCAAGTAAGATGAACTCGTGGAATGGTTATGGCACCTATCAAGGGTGGAATCCGTCTCCTAACCCATATTATGGTCATCCTACTTCATCCAATTACTACCAAGGTCCTTGTGAGGAAGATAGCCAATGGTGGGGTCAAGAACAACAAGCTTCAACACCCATGTGGAATGAGCAATGTCCCTATCCATCTCCACCCTACCATCAAGTCTTGCCGGAGTATTATCAAGAGGATTTCACAAGTCATGAACAACATTCTCCACCGCCTTCCATGCTAGAGGAGCTCTTTAAGATGGTTAAAGAAAGCGAGCATCCTCAAGAGGAGTTCACAAGCTATGAGCAACCCTCTCAACCTCCTTCTATGCTAGAGGAGCTCTTGAAGATGGTGAAGGAAAGTGAGCGTCCTCAAGAGAAGTTCATAAGCTATGAGGAACCTCCTCCACCTTTTCCCACGCTTGAGGAAGCTTTGAAGATTGCGGAAGACAATGCGAAGCAACTTAATCGCTTAGCACAAAGCATGGCGCACATCAAGGGGATGCTTGAAAATGAACGTCAACCCCATAAGGTGGAGTAACACTCTCCCCCTCCATCCATGCTAGAGTAGTTCTCGAAGATTACGGACGACAACGCGGCTCGGCTTAATTGCTTAGCTCAATGTATGAATCTCGCCATGGAAGCTCTAGAGAATGAGAATCAGCCCAAAAAGGTGGAACAAGTTTATGATGATGAAGATGACACTTGTGAATCCGAAGAGCTTGACACGGAAGAAGATTTGGTAGTGGAGACGATTGAAGAACATGTTCTTCCCGAGGACACACCAAGTAACGCTGATGTGGGGATAGAAGAACCAAGGAGACTTGAGGATGATGACACCTTAGAGGAGGTGAGATGTGACGTGAAGACTCTTCAAGAAGAGGTGGTACCGAGAGTGGAGCACGAAAGTGACCAACACCACCCTATTGTGGTGCCACCAAAGATTGTTAGTGCTCTTCAATCTTCTTGCTTGGTCATGAAATATTTGTGCCAAGAGCCCAAGGACGCATGCATCTCTACTCCTCCTAAGGTGGTAATGGAAGTGGAGCCACCTCTCCTTGACCCGGAAGACTCTTCGAGTGGCATTACCAACTTGGAGACGATGGAGCTCAATGGTGGCCCCCTACCATACTTTCTTCCTCAAGCTTCGAAACTCAAAGGTAGCAAGCCACCCCAAGGTACCAAGTGTTATACAAGCATCAATGTGCATTGGCTAGTCTACCATTCTCCCAAGATGTTTCTTGGAGCTCAACTTTCATCGTGGAAGAAGCTACTTGACATCAAAGAGGTACTAAGTTGGACACCATAACACAGGTATCGTCGAGCTTAAGACGGTAACCAAGCGCTTCATGGGAGGCAACCCATGTTATCCTTACATTTTTGCTTTTATGTTTTTGTGTTGTTTTAGTTCGTTGAATAAGATGTTGGCAAGCACTTAGGCGGATCACTCTTCACAATGTGCGTCATGGGACTCTGCCTCTACTTTGGCTTCCTATGCTTCTCTACCAACGCGGTAACTTCGTTCCACCTTACCCTCTCTCTCTCTTGATCATTGAGGGCAATGCTCATGTTAGTCGTAGGGGGGAGTTTGAGGTTTGGTGTGAATATTTGTCGGTAGAAGTCCAATGCTATGCTTTGATGATTTGCATGATCTTGATTGAATGTCAAATTCCTCTATTGTAGAATCATTCAGTTCTTGACTTTTGGTGTTTAATTGACTTCAAGTTTTCACAATGATGTTTAGACTGTTTCGCTTAGAACCTATAACTAGCATGTTGGCACTAATATCAAATGAGTCTAGGCCATAACAGAGATGTTATCACTCTTGTATGTTGGTTGATTGGTTTGATACGTGTTTTTGTACCGCTCGATAACACCGATCTAAGATGATAAAGGCAATCAGAATTTCACCACATTCAGCCTGGATCATACGCATTTTTACCCTATTCCATGTCTTTCATCACTTTTTTGATCCCTCATGATTGTGGCTTGAGATTAGACGGAATCCAATTCTAAGTCTTGTGTGGAAGTTGTAAGGGGCTAGTAGGGCTCAAGTGGCGAATTTGTGAAGAAAAGAAAAAAAAAGAAAATGCTCAAAAGAAAAGAAAAGCTAGGCAAGCTCGGCACCTAAGTGAAGTGTCGGGTTGAGCACTAGCAAAGGCAAAGGCTGTGAGCTAGGCAGGTTCAACACCTAAGTGAAGTGTTGGATCGAGCATTAGTATGCAGTAGGAAAAAAAGAGAAAAAAAAGAGTTCTCAAAAGTGGCCCTTGTTGTAGTGATCCTAGCTTGAGCGTGAAAAGTGCAGATCTAGAAGCGGATGAAGTTGAGTCGATAGCCACATCACGATTACTTACCACTTTCCAAAATTTTCCTACCCCCACCTAATTCGCTTCATATCCCGAGTTCAAGTCCTTTTAATTAGAATTGGTGTTGTCGTGGTCGTTTTTTTTTCTGTATCCCAATTTACCGCTACTTGAAGTGTGCAGAAAATGGTGAGGTTCAGACTTGTTTGGTTGACGTTCTTGCATGTGTAGGTTAAGTTTGTGGGTGGAACAGTTTAAGCCAAATTGTTATTGTTTGAATCTCAATGAGACCGATCTTGTCATTTGTGAACTTGGATGTTTTCTGATTCATTTGCTTGAGGACAAGCAAAGCTTAGTCGTAGGGGAATTTGATGTGACTTTATTTAGTGCATTTTTAGCTTATGATTGACCTATGAAATGCCCGTGTTTGATCCTTAAATGCCATGCTTAATATGCTTTTATTGAAGTTTTGTGTTAAGTGTCCATTTGTTGTCCGGTTGCTACTTTGAGGCCAATTTCGTGTCTATTGGAGTTGTTTTCTTGGCATTTTCAGGTCTTTGCATCGTAGTACTGGTGACAAGGAGCACGTAGGATCAAACGGGAGGTCAATCGGAGCTAGGACGAAGGAGATATGGCCATTGCAAAATTGAGAAAAGTGCACAGCATTTCTGAAGAGGTTTTCGGCGAGAACTCTCTGTTCTCGCCGAAAACTGTCATCCGTTGCAAACAGAAGGCTAAGGCTGGATTTTCAAAGAAGTTTTCGGCAAAAACATTCAGAGTTTTCACCGAAAATTCATGAAGAAATCAAAGAACTGCCAGAGGTTTTTCAAAGGATTTTTCGGCGAAAACTTATGAAGTTTTCGCCGAAAACTTTAAGCAAAATCAGCAGACTATTTAAAGAGGAGGCAGCCGAAATTCACTACAAAAAAAGAGCATTTTGGCGTCGGTTGAAACGAAAGTATTTAGCGTCGGTCGAGAATCTCGCGTTTTGGCGTCGGTCGTTTGGTCGACCGACGCTAAATACTAACCCTAAATACGCTGAAACCCTATGCAGCCGCCCTTCCTTTCTCTCTTTTTCCCTATCTTCTTCTTCCCTCCCACTCCACCTCCTTTCTTCTTCTTCTTCCTTCCTCTCCAATCTCCCAAAACCTCTCTTCTTCTTCTTCATTCTAAGAAGAAGAAAGAAGAAGAATGAAGAAGAAGAAGAAGATAAGAAGAAGAAGAAGGATGAAGAAGAATAGAAGAAGAGAGAAGAAGAAGAAGAAGAAGAAGAAGAAGAAGAAGAAGAAAAGAAGAAGAAGAGAAGAAGAAGAAGGATGAAGAAGAATAGAAAAGAAGAAGAAGAAGAAAGAGAAGAAGAGGAAGATAGCTGCTGCTGCAGCTACTTTTTTTTTGTGATTTCCAAGTGGCTTTAGCGTCGGTCGGTCCGTGTCTTAGCGTCGGTCGACCGAAAACTGACGCTAAATTTTAACGTCACCACATCTGGCATCGATTTTGTTGACCGACGTTATTGAATTTAGCGTCGGTCGATGACCGACGCCATAACGCGCGTCTGACCGACGCTAAACCCCTGTTTTTTTTGTAGTGATTAAAGGGGGAATTCATAATTTCTGATTTCACACCTTCATCAAAGCCCTTTTCTCTCAACTTCTCAATCACTTTCTCCTCATCTCCAATCCACAACCCTAGAGCAAGGTGCAACTCAAAGTAAATGAGCTTGGATTGAAGTCCACATCCTTGGGAGAGGAGCTTGCAAGAAGAGGATTGCCATGGAGCTCTGGTGACCATCTCTCTTTCTTTCTCTTTTGTACCCTTGGCCATGTGTGGCTGATTTCCTAGGTTTCCTTGGATTGATAGATAGTTGTGCTAGGATAGAGGTGGATTGTACAAACATGCCATGATTGATATTGGATTGTAAGAAGATGATCTCTAGACTTGTTGTTAATTCCATTGATTGCCATGTTGCTTGATTTGGTCTATTCTTTGTGATGTAATGCATGAGAGTGCTTAGATTACATGGATTGTAGGTCTAGGGATTGAAGGGAGTGTGTTCTAAGAGATTAGATCATCTCAATTCAACCATAGTTGCATGATTTCTCTCTTGTGCATTTTATTGAACACTTGGTGTACATTAGGTTTTTCATTCAATTGAACTTTGATTAGTCTTTTGATGATTCTCTTAGTATTAGGACATTGACATGAGAGTGTGGTGTCTAGCCTAGTGGTCATAGAGTCATAAGAGAGTGTTTTGTAGCTTGACATTTCATCAAACACCTTTAATGCATCCTTAGTCACTTAGCTTGAGAGCGAGAGCCAAGTTGAGTGGTTCTAGGATAGTAACTTAGTGTACGAGAGTGCATTGAGTCTATAGAAGGGATTTGCGTGGTCATTCGATTGCAACCTCGATCATGTTTGGCTTGTTTGTGCATTTGTTCCTCTTGAGCATGATGGAGCTATCTTTCCAAGTGAACCTCCTTTATCTTTGATTTGCACCATTTTGTTTTGCTTTCTTGTTTAGTTTCCTTTATGTTTTTATCTCCTTTTCAAACTAAAACTCATTTTGTTCCAGCCTCGTCGCCTGGCCCAATAATGGAAGCCCAAGCCTGTTGGTCTTCCGGGGGTGGAGTACCTCGTAAGTGATGAAGGGGGTAGTTAGTTCAAGGGAAAGGGAGGCGATCAGTTTAAGGAATGGGAAGGGAGGCGAGTTACGTACCACGGAGCGTTTTGTCCGCTGGGTAAAAGTGTTGTCCCCCGGTTAATGGGGTGTACGAGGGGTATTTATAGTACCCCTGTCTTGGTCGCCAAGGTTGAATCCTGGCCACTCGTTTGTAGCCTCCGTAGGATGTTGACACGTGTTCGCCTTGCCTTGGAACCCTAAAAGCCGCCGAGACTGGGCCGTCGCCTTGGGCCTCCCTTTACTTCCTGGGCCTGCTTGCTTAGCCCATCTGAGCTGTCGCCTAGGCCCAACTTCTCAGCACTAGCAGCTATGTTTGGGACGCCGTGTGGGCCGCCATGTGGGCCCTTGAATTCCGCCGGGCCGGGCCCATCAATTGCCCCCAAGCCCTTAATCGAGCTTTGCTTGGCAGAGGGCTTACTCATAGTTCGGACCGCTTGCCTTTTGGTCGCTGTAGGAGGACCCATCAATTGCCCCAAGCCCTTAGTCGAGCTTCGCTTGGCTGAGGGCTTTTGGCTGCTTGCGCCATGTCGCTTTGCCGCCCCTGTTTTCCTTCGTCGCCTTGGTTTCTTAGCTTTCGGCTCTTTGTTAGATCGCCCTTGTTTTCGTGTCCTATATCGCCTTCGATCCTTTATCGCTACTGCCAACCACACCTGACTTCCGTTTCTCATGTTCTCTTCCATCTCTCAGGGTATTGTGGTCTTTTACTCTCTAGCGTGCCGGGGAAGTTGGGGAAATCGGGGCATTTCAGTAATTGCCCAAAAGTCATCATTACCTTATCCTTCCAGACGTCATCTCAACCGCGCGTGCCCCCAATGAAATGTCGCGATGGTTCCATTTCCCGCCAGCACATCCCATCAGCCGCGCGTGCTCCCCACTCATCCACCACGACAGTTCCGTTTCCCGCCTACTAGACTTCCTATATAAACCCTATTCTTACCGTCTTCCTCCTTTTTTTACTTTTTCTCTGCTGTCTCACTGTTTTTACTGTCCCTTTGCTTTCGACTGTTTCCTCCTTCTTTCGACGACCTCCTCCTTCTTCCGTCGACCGGAAAACGACCTTTCCTCCCCCTTTCTTCCTTTTTCAGATGTCTGGAGCCCCTCGACGCCCACCTGGTACGTGCCTCAACCTTTCTCTCGTGTTGTCATTGTAGTTCTGTTCTCTGTCGTGTATTCCTCTTTCTTTTCCGCTTCTAGTCGTCTTTCTTTAACCATGGATTCCAACACCGATAGCCAGAACCAAAGTCACTCTTATTCTGCCGGCACTGATCCTTCACCTTCTTCTTCACCCCCTCCCTCATTTTCTAGTCAGCCCCTGAACGGGTGCCCTTAAATCCTCCACCCTTGGCCGAAAACTCTTCTTCCCATGTTTCCGACGTAGCAGAGGAAACTTTTGATGAATCTCCCGCCCTTCCCTTCTGGGGTCCCCATCAAAAAGGATTCGAACGGGTCCTCCATGGGGTTGAGATTGACCCTGAGGCGACCAGGGTCACCGGGTCCTTCTCCATTGGCAACTGGCAGTCTATGTGACAGGGAGCTGCTTGTGACGAACGCACGGTCATTGGCCCAGTCTACTTTCCTTCAGGGTCAGTAGAGAGAATCGCCCGCGTTCTTTCATTCGCCATGCTGCCATCCTCCTGGGGGTTCGCTGTGGCCTCCCGACTCTCTACCATTGGCAATTGCCCGCCAGAGTGGCACGGCATCTGGACCGAGGCCTTCACCAATGGACTTCGCCTTCCACCCTCGTCATTCATAGTCGATTTGCTTGGATGTTTTGGTGCTTCCCTTGGCGCCTTTAATGTCGGGTGTTGGGCCACGGCCTCTGCTTTTGAATGCAGCTGCGTGGCTAAAAAGATCGCCCCCACTCTTCGACTGTTTCAGCTGATTCACTATGCCAAGCACACATCAAATGGCATAAGTTTTGTTCGCCGGGCTGATCTCTCCCCAAAGGGTACCTATTCATCGCCTAAGCCTCGTCCTACCTGGTACCATTCTTTTTTCTATTTCCAGCCCAGCGACACAGATCGCCACTGGGCCTCGCTGCTTCCACCCTCATGGTCTTTCGGCGACGTGAGTCGCTTCAATGTCGAACTCGATCCTACTCCCGAGGAAACACTCCTGCGTCGCCGAATCCTTCTCGACTGTCATCACCTATCGACGACCTCTGGCCTAAGGACCGCTCAGGCGGGAATACGAGGAGGTAAATTTTATGTATAGGCGACGATGGTCACCTCCCCTTTTAGCTAGCGTTGTCTAACTTGTGTAATTAAGTCACCGAGGTTAAATCCTTAAGAATACACAACCTTCACATTACCGCCTACCCTCTTTCTGCCACTTATATGTGTTTGTACCTTCTTTGTGTTGTGTTTTTGTGTTGTTTTCTCTTTTTTTATACATTAACCCTTGGGTTGTCCTTTTCCCAGGCGCTGTAAGCCTCGCTGGATGCCTCCTCACCACCGCCGCACGCGGGCCTGTTGGTGAGACTCGCCCTGGTCGCCTAGAGTCTGCTACTGCCGTCCCTGCCTCTATTCAGCCTCCTCTCGAAAAATCTAAGGGGAAGAGGAAAGCTATCAAGACAGACGAAGGCCTTACTTCCACAAAAAGGAAGAAAAAGGCCGGGGCCTCCAAGCCGAGGAAGAAGACGGGCGAGAGTTCCAGTCGTCCGCAGCCGCCACCCCAACCGGTGGTAGAAGTCGAGGATGATGATGCTGAAACTAAAACTACCCTCCACCGCTCTCACCGCCAATCGCTCCAGGCGGATCATAACCCTCCCGCGAGGGATCCTCTTGACCAGCCTGCTGATGAGGACGCTCTTTCGTACGACGATTCCTATCTTTCCACCGAGCATATCCTTCCTCCTGCAGACCCGGCTGATCCTGAAACAGAGCCTGCCGCGGAGCTTGATCCCCGCCCCACGGAGCCTTTTCGCGACCACTCTCGCCCGCCGAGCTAACTGGTCCGAGAAGGCCAATACCATTTTTGACCGCCCTGCTCCTGCTAGTCGGGAGGGCGAGGGGCGCTTTCGCCTGCCGTACTTCGCTGTTGTCCATCCGGTGGCATCCCACATATCGCCCCGGATGGCGAGTGATATTGCGGAGGACTTCTCCCGAGGCATCTATGAGGGGGTCACCGCCCCTGGAGAAGGCTCGGAGATATCTGATCTTCATGGAGCAGCCTCTTGCCGGCTCCTTCAGGTATTGTAAAATGCTTTCCATCCACATGCTCATTTTGTTCCGTTGCTATGGTTCAGTGCTTTCTTCCTCTCCCTCTTGTTTTCACAATTATTCTATCGTATAGGCCCTTGCCGAGCTCGGCGACCTGTCTTTTGCATGCAAGCACATGCAAGAGGAAAACCAGAGGCTGAAGGAGGAGGCAGAGAACTTACGCTACCTGCGTATGGATCTTACTCGTTATCACAACGAGGAGAAGGTATTTATCTGCTTGTCTCTCTTCCTCTTTTTTTTATTTTATAAATCCAGACCATCGCCTCTCGATCCTACTGAAACCTTTTACTGTTTATTGATTCTAGCGCCGAGCGGATGCGGCGACTTCTACTGCCGGCTCTTTGAAGGAAAGCCTGGCCGAGGCGACTGAGCGGATCGGCCAACTGGAAGGGGTCCAGGAGGACTTACAGGCTGCGAATGAGCGCGTTATCGCCCTTGAGGCTGAGCTGGAGGAAGCACGCGCCAAAATCGCTCAGGTGGAGGAGATAACCGCTGAAAGGGACAGCGCGAAAGAGCTGCTCATCGACTCTCTGGCGGCATAATCGGCGGCAGATCGCGATCTTGTGGCTGCCAAGGCTCAATACGATGAGGCCGTTGCTTACTACACCCATGCTATCGACGAGAGTATACGTGTGGTAATGCGTAGCTGTCGTAATGAGTTCTACGGGCTTTTTCCCAATAAGGGTTGGCCTGGACGGAAGATGGTGCAGGCTGTTCTTCGTGGCCTTAACCGCCATAGCTGCGGGGTTCCCGACCCAGTTGACGCTGAGGAAGAAGCTTACTTCCGGTACGCCGACCGCTTGCAGCGTGAAGTGGTGGCGGTAGACGCTAAATATATTACGGCTACTCGCCGTAGCCGCGACCTGCCTGACTTGAATCCCGACAGCACTGAAGTTCAGCCGCCATCCTCTGACCTTGCTCCCTCAACCAGTGGAAAAGACCTTGACTCCGCCGCTGATCCCTCAAAGACCGGCGGGAAAGACGCCAGCACCAAGGACGCATGATCCTGCCTTTGACTTCTCGTTATTACTGTTTTCTTTTTAGACAATTGACTACACGTTCTTACTTGTTGTTGTTATTGCTCTCTTCTTTTTTTATAACATTTGCCACTTAGCTTTTACTTGCGCATTCTTAGTCCTGGTCTTATATTTTGCGTCGCCCTTCTTGACTGCTTCGTCTCCTTTCCTCGTTGGCTGTACGTTATACTGATTAGTTTTGCTGCCCCTAGGTCTTACGCGGCGATTCATGAGTGCCCGTGGATCTTATATGATAACTTTGCTGCCCTTAGGTCTTACGCGGTGATTTGGTAATGCCCGTAGGTCTTACATGGCGATTTCAATGCTCTTAGGTCTTATATGATAATTTTAATGCCCTTAGGTCTGACACAGCGACTTGTTAATGCCCGTAGGTCTTACATAGCGATTTCAATGCCCTTAGGTCTTATATGATAATTTTGATGCCCTTAGGTCTTACACAGCGACTTGTTAATGCCCGTAGGTCTTACATAGCGATTTCAATGCCCTTAGGTCTTATATGATAATTTTGATGCCCTTAGGTCTTACACAGCGACTTGTTAATGCCCGTAGGTCTTACATAGCGATTTCAATGCCCTTAGGTCTTACACAGCGACTTGTTAATGCCCGTAGGTCTTACATGGAGATTTCAATGCCCTTAGGTCTTATATGATAATTTTGATGATGAAACAGCGTTTTCGAGATCAGGTAACAAGGCATCTGGTAACTTCATTAAACCAATACTGCTTACAAGTACTTTTTAATCATAATACCGCCTAAGATGCATGGAATTCCATGTTTTGGAAACCTTTGTGCCATCCCGCTCTGCTAGCTTGAAGGTATTGGCCCCTATTACTCGCCGTACTCTATACGGTCCCTCCCATCCAGAATTGAGCTTGGCTGCCCCGACCGCTGGCCTGAAGATTTTTCCCAGTACTAAATCATTTAGCGCGATGTGATGTGGTTGGAGTTTTAGATTATATCGCCTGGCCAGCTGTTCCTTTTCAGCGATCAGCCGCATCTGTGCTTTTTCTCTTCTTTCCTCAATCATGTCCAAATTAAGCATCAATTCTTGTTCGTTGACCTCGTCCCTGTATTCCTGTATCCGTATAGATGGGATTGAAATCTCCACCGGGAGAACCGCCTCAGTCCCATATGTCAATGTATAGGGAGTCTCGCCTGTCGCCGTTTTATAAGCCGTACGATGAGCCCATAGTACGTGATCAAGCTCCTCGACCCATACACCCTTACATCCATCCACTCTTTTCTTTAAACCTTGCAGGATGAGTTTGTTAGCCGCCTCCGCTTGTCCGTTGGCTTGTGGGTAGGCGACTGAGGAGAATCGTAGATTTATCTTTAAATCATCACAAAATTCTTTAAAGACTTGTGAGTCGAATTGAGTACCATGATCACAGATAATACTTTCTGGTATGCCGAATCTGGTGATGATACTTTTAAACGCGAACTTTTGTATCTGCTTAGTGGTGATACTTGCCACTGCTTCTGCTTCAACCCACTTGGTGAAATAATCAACCGCCACGATGAGGAATTTCCTTTTTCCTGAAGCTTCTGGGAATGGGCCTAGGATATCCATCCCCCACCTCGCAAATGGCCATGGGCTGACATTTGCCTGGAGCGCTGTTGCTGGCAACTTGTGATAACTCGCAAATTCCTGACACTTGTGGCATTTCTTCACCAGGTCACCAGCCTCCTTTCTCATTGTTGGCCAATAGAAGCCCTGGTAAATTAAGTTCCTTTCTAAACTTCTCGTTCCCAAGTGAGTGCCGCACACACCTGAATGTATTTCCTCCAGAGCCCAAGCTGCATCCTCCTCTCCCAGGCATCGCAAGTATGGACCCATGACTGACTTTCGGTACAGCTCACCCCCTATTATAGTGCATCTTCCTGCTTTTCGCCGGAGTTTGGTCGCCTCTACTGGGTCGCTTGGTATAGTGTCGTTATCCAAGTATTGGATAATAGGTGTTCGCCAGTCGCTTTTCCCAATTCCGTTAATCATGTGGAAACACTGCTTCATCCTTGTTTCCTTCTCCACTGTGACCATTCGCCCTTCTTCAAAATCTGTCGTCGTTGCTCATTTCGACAATGCATCCGCGTGGCAATTTTCCTCCCTAGCAATCTGGGATATAACCACCTTTTTGAATTCCGATATAAGCAGTTTTACCTCATCAAAATAGGGAAGGAGCGACTCCTCCTTTACCTCAAAGCTCCCATTAACTTGGTTGACTACTATCGCCGAGTCTGAGAAAACTTTGATGTTAGTAACTCCCATACTCTTAGCGATTCGTAAGCCAGCCTCCAATGCCCCATACTCCGCTGCGTTGTTGGTTCGATTAGTTGCGAATCGCAATGCGACCTCGTGGAGGATCCCACCAGAAGACCTTAGGACTATCCCCGCGCCTGATCCTCCCTTACTCGAGGCGCCGTCCATAAATAACGTCCACTCATCGCCTTCTTCGTTATCTTCTTGTACTGCCCCTTCGACTACAAAGTCCGCAAGGACCTGGGCTTTGATCACCGTTTGTGGCTGGTATCGAATATCATACTCGCTTAACTCAATCGCCCACTTAGCTAATCACCCTGCCACGCTGATGGATCTTAACGCATTCTTAATCGGAAGATTCGTGAGCACATGTATTGTGTGTGCCTGAAATTATGGTCGCAGCTTCCTGGCCGCGCAAACCACAGCATACGCCATTTTTTTCTATCGCCGGATACCTTGTTTCGGCGTCGACTAAGGTTTTACTTGTGTAAAAAACAGGGTGTTCGACTTTGTCCTCTCTTTGAACCAAAACCGCACTAACTGCCTTTGGAGAGATTGCGATATAGAGAAATAGATCTTCATTTAACTTTGGAGATGCGAGTACAGGAGGGGTAATTAAAAATTGCTTCAGCTCTTCAAAAGCCTTATTACATTTGTCATTCCATGCAAACTTTGATGCATTCTTCAAGGTCGCAAAAAACGGAGCACAGCGATCGGCAATCCTGGGAATGAATCGGTTGATTGCCGTCAGTCTTCCAGATAAAACCTGAACCTCCTTCACGGTCTTTGGGGGTGCCATTGCTGTAATCGCCGTGATCTGTGCCAGATTAGCTCTATTCCTCTTCTGGTTATAAGATATCCCAGAAACTTTCCTGATGTCGCCCCGAACACACACTTCAAAGGGTTCAGTCTGAGCGAATATTCCTGTAGTGTGTTGAAGGTTTCTCTTAGATCGCCAAGATGATCATCGAACTTCTTACTTTTGACCAAAAGGTCATCCACATATGCCTCCAAGTTTCGGCCGAGCTGTTTGACAAAGACTGTGTCGATCATTCTCTAGTAAGTCGCGCCAGCATTCTTGAGCCCAAATGGCATTACCCGGTAGCAGTAGTTCGCCGTGGGCGTCATGAAAGCCGTTTTCTCTTGATCCTGCTTGTTTAAAGGTATTTGATGATATCCTGAGAACATATCCAGAAAGGACATCATTTCATTATTCGCCGTTGCGTCTACCAGTTGCTCTATGTTGTGCAAGGGGTACGGATCCTTGGGACAAGCATCATTAAGGTTGGTGAAGTCGACACACATTCGCCATGCTCCTGATGATTTCTTCACAAGAACTACATTAGCCAACCACTCAGGATACTGCACCTCCTTGATAAACCCTGCCTTCAAGAGCTTTTCTACTTCATTCGCCACCGCCTGCTGTCTTTCTCTACAGATGTTACGCCGCTTTTGCTGGACTGGGCGACTCCCGGGCTCAATTGCTAGAGAGTGTTTGATGATGTCTGGAGCGATTCCTGGCATGTCACTTGGTGCCCACGCAAACAGGTGCGAGAACTCTCGGAGCAACTTAACCAACTCTTGCTTCTTGTCATTGCTTAGGTAGGACGATACTCGAACTGTCTTACTTTCGTCTTCTTCAAAAAGCGGTATTGGGACGTCCGATTCCGCAGGTACGACTCTTTCTCCTTCGTTTTCCGCCTCCAAGCTTATGGTGAGACAAGTGCTCTTAGTCGCCGCCCTATAACACCTTCTGGCGATGTCCGGGTGTCCCCAGGCAAAACCTATCCCTTCATTAGTGGCGAACTTCAGCACTTGGTGCACTGGGGAGGAGATTGCCTGGAAGACGGTGAGCGCCGGTCGCCCGAGGATCATGTTGTACGTGGATTGACAATCCATGACATGGAAGTCGATGGATCGGGTGACCTGCAAGTCTCCGTCCCCAATGGTTATCACCATCGTGGCTATTCCCTTGATGGGGACTGTGTGCCCTGAAAATCCTGAGATGGTAGTTTTTGTCTGCCTGAGCAAGCTAGTTGGTAGGTTCATCTTTTTGTACAGCTCCCAGAAAATGATGTCCGCCGAGCTCCCTTCGTCAACCATCACTCGCTCCACTCGGCTATTGTGTGTGATTACTTGAATCACCATCGCCTCCAAACTTGGGCCTCCTACCCGGGCCATGTCTTCTTCTTAAAACCCCAAAGTTGGGCGACTGACTTGATCTATCATCATTACTTCCTGTGTCACCTCCTTCTTGACTTTCTTCGTTGGGCAGCTTTCCCCGCCGAAGATGGTTTGATAGACGTGATTCACCTCAGGACGGGCCTTCTTTTTGCTGTCTTCTCCTTCTTGAGGCTCCTTAAGCCGGGCGAAAATGTCACCCTTCTTGTCTTGTGATTCTCCTTTACCACGGCGATCATCTTCTTGCGGCTTGTTTTTTCGCTTTGAGCTGACAATGAAATCCCTGAGACGTCCTTCGCTTATCCATCTTTCAATTTCATTTTTGAACTCCCTGCAATCTTCAGTGGTATGCCCATGAGAGTCGTGGAAATCGCAGAACTTCTGGCTACTTCGCTGATCCGCCGGGGTGAACATTGGCCCCGGCCAGTTGATGGTATGTCCTTTGTGCTGCATATACAGCAGGATCTTTCTCCGCGATTCTGAAGGGATGTGTCATCCGCCCTTTCTTCTTGGTATCCCCTCTCCTGATAACCCCTTTGTTCTTCAGGGCGATATCTCTTGTATGGCGGTTTCTCGGAGGGCTGCCATTTGGCCTGCTTGTTCCCTGTAACGGGCTTTTCTTCCCTCTTCGCCGCTCCTTGTAAAGGTTCCGCTAACTGCTCCTCAATCAAAATAATTTTATGTACCCTGGTTTCCAAGTCGGACAGTGACTTCGAAGCCACATGTAGCAGCGACTCTCGCAGTCTGCCATTATGGGTCGACTGGAATAAACTTGCTGCAGCAATCTCATGATCTACCCTTTTGATGGATTGGACGACCCCAGTCCATTCGTCAAAGAATTCCTTCAGCGATTGGTTCGGCTTTTGCCTCAGGCTCACCAGTGCTTGCAACGGGACCGTCCTTGTTTTTTTTGCACTCATACTTCTGTGAGAAGATCCTCGCGAAACCCTCCCACGACGTTATGATGCCTTCCGGTAGATTCATGTACCACTCCCTAGCTCGCCCCCCAAGCGTCGCTGGAAAAGCCCTGCAATATGCGGCGTTGCCGGCTTGCTGCATTTGCATGGCGATCTGGAAGGCTTGAAGGTGCTCGTCCGGGTCGCCTGTACCTACATACCTATCTAGGTTGGGCGGCACCAACCCTTTTGGTAGTGGCTCGGCGAGTATCGCCCTGGACAGAGGTTGGCGAACTGCCAACTGTGCAGGTGAGATTTGAGTAGCTGGGAGGAACTGTTGTAATACCTTGAGATGAGAGTCCTACGGCGACTGCCTGTCCCGAGTGTTGGCCCCGAGGGTCTAAGCTTGCTAAGCAATCACCGTCTTCAACATTTGGGTAAGCTCAGCATTTTGCTGCTCAAGGGACCGGAACCTGGGTTGATGTGCTTGACCGGTGTTACTCCATCTCCTCCTTAACCATCCTCGCCCATCAGAGTGGGAATCGCTGATGAAGCCATTCACCTTGGAAAGTCGCCTGATCGCCCCTATCTGGCGCGCCAATTGTTCCAGCCTCGTCGCCTGGCCCAATAATGGAAGCCCAAGCCTGTTGGTCTTCCAGGGGTGGAGTACCTCGTAAGTGATGAAGGGGGTAGTTAGTTCAAGGGAAAGGGAGGCGATCAGTTTAAGGAATGGGAAGGGAGGCGAGTTACGTACCGCGGAGCGTTTTGTCAGCTGGGTAAAAGTGTTGTCCCCCGGTTAATGGGGTGTACGGGGGGTATTTATAGTACCCCTGTCTTGGTCGCCAAGGTTGAATCCTGGCCACTCGTTTGTAGCCTCCGTAGGATGTTGACACGTGTTCGCCTTGCCTTGGAACCCTAAAAGCCGCCGAGACTGGGCCGTCGCTTTGGGCCTCCCTTTACTTCCTGGGCCTGCTTGCTTAGCCCATCTGAGCTGTCGCTTAGGCCCAACTTCTCAGCACTAGCGGCTATGTCTGGGACGCCGTGTGGGCCGCCATGTGGGCCCTTGAATTCCGCCGGGCCGGGCCCATCAATTGCCCCCAAGCCCTTAATCGAGCTTTGCTTGGCTGAGGGCTTACTCATAGTTCGGACCGCTTGCCTTTTGGTCACCGTAGGAGGACCCATCACATTTTAAATGAATAGACTGTCCATGAACAGTGTGAGTATTAGCTTTTGAGAGTGCCCTCGTGGAATACGACCTTGATAGTTGTGAGTTAAATCTTGCACATCAACAATTCTCCAAGTCGCCATTACACCGTCTCATGATCCACTACTCCGGCACGCCTTAAGAAACTCCGGTGGTCCGTTGCTTGTCCAGGAAATTCTTGCAAAACTGGTGGGTGGCTCGGGGTCAGTCCATTATCATGATTATTCCGTATAAACATGAATAAACACATTTAATGGAATTAACAACGCAAACCAGTAATTCCACAATCATCCTTCCGTAACGGAGATTACCGTTAGCATCTATCGAATGACTTGTCACAAGGAATATCCAACATCCCAATCATGACCTATATGTGAGACATTAACACACATAATCACAAGTCATTATGACATCCCATGAACTATTCTAATAGTACCACACAACATCGAGATCAACTCGATCAACTTTCATTTAACAATAGGGCGTCCCCTCTTCCCGCCTAGCTAACCTCTACGCCATCATCGATAAGGCTTACTTCTGAGCCTGTAATAGGGACTTCACAAGAGTCGTTATTCTTCCCGACTACCATGAATCGATTGGGGCTATCAATACCCAACTCCCATCATCCGGTCGAGGCTAATTCCACCCAACTCTTGTCATCCGGTTGGGGCTATCCGTACCCATCTACCATGAATCGATTGTGGCTAACAATACCCAACTCCCATCACCCGGTAGGAAGCCGTATCCATCGATGTTCCCGGTGGAGGACTAGCTAGCGAGGCTATACTTTCCACCTGTATACACAAGGTGCCAAACATCATCAGATAACATCACGATTTAACCATAGTCGAATCAAACATAATTAGGTATAAAACCGATGGTTCCGGAAAGATAGAACTTTCCGTAGAAACGACACCTTGTTGTCAAAACCAAGACTTTCCGTCTCAATTTCCAGGTAAGTAGGGGAGTCACTCGGACTACTTAAGTCCCTCTAACCTTAGGCATCATAACTTCCTAAATCGGAATCAATGAGGATCCGAGTCACTCATTACTCTGAACAACCAACAAAGAACAGTTAGTCATCCAAATCATCAAGGTATCATAGTACCTCCAAGTAATAGATTTATAGTTTATATGGATTTAACAATCCATCACGTCATCCATTAGTTTAACTAACCACCAAAGCAATCGAAGCCACATCGTTTCACATGCGATCTTATTCCGAGTTAAATCTAACCCTTGGAAGATAGCTGATTTGAATAGGAGTTATGGGTGATATATAAGTCCTCGTAATAACATCATAACAATTATTACGTCATACTAAGGAATTAATATTCCCTAAGGAGTATAACACTTACCCAATAATCCAACACTTCTATTCATCCGATAAATCCAATGTTCCGTGTTAAGGTGATTACCGGAGCTCATTTCCAAAATAAATGGGAATGGGAATACTTAAATAAACAATTATAGTTAATGAAATGTAAATTAACTAATAAAAATATTAGGAATTTACACCCTTGAACCAACCCACCTATAAATCGAGTCAGTTGACTTGGAAATCGGTTTCGTAGCTTGAATTGGATGGAAATAAGGAGTTAACGAACCGTCGTAACTCCTGGGCCAAATTGTACTAACTGAAAAGTTAGTTGGGCCAAATCTATCACCATTTAGAATTTAGGATTAAACTAAGAGAATAGAATATATGAGGGGCCAAACTGGAAAAGACTAATAAGCTTGGACCACGATAGTAATCAAATTAAATTGGAGGACTGAACTGTGACATAGAGACTTGGGTGACCAAACTGCAACTATTCCATCTTCTTCTTCAATTTGCAGTAGACAATTCCCTCCTTTTTGGTGAAGCTCCGGTGAAGCTCGGATTCCCCTAATTCTCGCACGAAACTACCTTTTGAAGGTTGGAAAAGATTTCCATGCTTAAGACGATGTCGGGTTTGTATTTTTCAAGGGTTGGGCATGCTTGGAACGCTCCGCCGCAACTCTCGTCGGAGCTACGACGGTGAGGTTCTGTGACTCAAAGTCGAAGGCTTGTTGGCTTTTATAGCCGACTCAGAACCCTCTCGATGCCCTCTGGAGTACCCAAAAGTCAAGGTCACGAGAAAGAAAGGAGTGAAAGGTCGTAGCGTGACGAATCCGGTAGCTTCGTTTTGGCGTTATCCAGGCCAATAATGGAGCTGGAGGGGTCGGAATTCACGTGGTGATGATTTACAATCATCAAAACCCGACAAACATCCATTATATGAAGGATTGGTCATGCTTGGAATAGAGAGGCGGTGACGGCTTCTGCAAATTGGAGAAGGAGATGCTGATGTGGGGGTGATGTCACTATGATGTCATCATCTATAAAAAAGACTGAAAAACTAATAAAAATAAAAGATTTGCTAGAGCAGGGACTTGAACCTATGACCTTTAGGTTGTTGGTTCAGTTCCTCAACCAACTCAACCAAGCAGAATTCTTGACTTCAATGCAACTGTGTTTCCATTAAATCTTACCAGCTTTCATTTGGAATCCGAGCTTAACCAAATTATAAAACCATTTGATTAACGAGGACTACCGCATTGAACACTTCACGCTATATCAGGGTTAAATAAATTCGGCATAGATGACCAAAGTTTTAGCGGGAAGGTCCTACGTCCAATCCGAGTCGAACCCAGGTCCGCAAGAGTCAAGTCAGTCACTTAACCTTTCGCTCCGTCTTCCATGAGTGAAATTAACTTGTCTCGGAATCATTTAATCATCAAGTTGCGGTCATTTCTCGAACGTATAAAATAAAAAAAATATGGTTCAGAGATTCGGGGTGTAACAGTGGATTTGACCAACTTTATGAATATTCGTCTCAAATGTCCTCTCGAGATCATTATGGTCCATTATCACGTTTTCCAAGGTGTTTTGATGAGTTTTCAGGTCACACTATTATTTAGATAATGTCGATACGAAGCTAGAAGTTCAAATGGTGCTCAAATTGGAGTCCAGATGCTCAAGATATCAACTTTTGAAGTTCTAACATAAATACAACGAGACGCCAAGGAAAGGACCACACCTAGCGTCCCGTCAGCGAGACCTGGCGTATAGCCGACTTGCATATGGCGTGTAAACGGCACGCACGCTAGTTACATGATGCTTACACGCAGCGTATCTGGGCAGCTGGTATGAATAGGTTTTTTAGAAACCTAATTAGAGACGACGACCAAACTTCGTTCCCAACTCGTTTTCGACGACATACTGATCTCCGGCACCTGGAAAACTCTCTCGGATTCCAGAAATCATCTACCTATCATCATCCTTCGTCCTCCACATCACAAAATCAGCAGGAGAAGATCAAGATTCATCCGGACACGAAGAAATCAGTGGAGCTTTTCATCTTTTTCCCTATAGGTCATATTTCTCAGATATTCACTATGTAATGCTGTAACTAAACCCCCTAGGGTTTGGTGAGTGGAACCTTAGGGGTATTGATGATTGATTATACTCCTATTACTTTGGATTTATTTCGGTTTAATTCAAGTTCAGATGTTATTCAGATCTATGTGTTCTTCATATCCTTTTTCCAGCTTCTCTGACAATGATGCATGATTAGGTGTGTTGTTTGACTCTATATTGATGCCTTGACTCAATATTGAGCAAGTAATGAGTTGCTCTTCAATTTGATGCATAAAATCAATCAAACTAGCTATGACTTTTTAGGTTTAAAGACCCAAAATCATTTCATCAAACACCTTGTGCGCATTCTACTTTCAATGTAAGTGGTGACCGATGCCAGTTTGTTAGCAGTTAATGTTGAATTCTATTTGACTCTATCCAATGAGCTTAGGATTCGTGTTGATGTTTTGTTGAAAGATCTCATCTGGCTTGCTAGAACTGTTTTATTCCAAAGTTGTGTTTTCATGATTCATGAACCCCAAAGGGGAAACTTTCTTGACCCTTACCTCTGTCACATTTCATCCATCTTGTGTTTTGTCTTTGTGCGCTTAGAACGATTAGTTGTCAAACCTCTACTTCCATGCTCTTTGAGCCCGTGCTTGAGTTAGTCGTTTTTAGCTTGAGCCAGCCTTGTCTTGTGATTTTGATTGCGAAGTGTGTGTGTTTTGTCTGTTCCATCAATTTGACCACCTCTCTCATGACTGAGTAAGTCGAACTTAGAAGACCCTCGGGAAATACGACCCTGACCAAAATCCAAGTATCTTTGTTCATGATTTCTGTAACGATCACAAGTATTCGTAATTACTATTCAAATTACAAAATTATCATAATATTATTTACAAGTATAAACCCTTAATTTCAAGCAATATGAACCAAACTTATCAAAATTTCAACACTCCAACGAATTAGAATCACATACTAAATCCTAATCATATTGAAATACCTAACAAATTGAACCAAAATCTAAATACTAACCTAAATCACTATACATTTTAATCATCTACATCTCTAAAACATAATCTAATTCACAACAATAGGCACAATCTGAATCCTATTTCCGAAATCACAATCCACAACCTAATTTCAAAATGAAAACCTTTAAAAGCCCATATTTCTTCATATGAAAAGAAAACCTAAATCCCTAAAACTAACCTACTGTGAGCAGAGGAAGGCTAGCGGCTGGAGGTGACTTGAGGGCAGCGGAAGGGCCGGCCGGCCAGCGTCGGTCAGGTGGACGGATGGTGAAGCTTGAGGGCGGCGGACGGGCGCAACAGTTGTAGGGACGACAACAGTTGCAAAGAGGAGACTGGGAGAGATTAGATGGACTTTATCCATGGTTAGGATAACTGTTGTTAAATTGCTCATAAGACACGTCGTTTGGTAATGGCTGGCTCAGGTGGGAAAATGTGAAATTTTTAACAGCGGATTCGCGGTTAAATTTAATAGCAGTTCAAATCCACTGTTAAAAGGGACAATTATCTGCTGTTAAAAATAAAAAACCACTGTTAAATTAGGTGACCTAACGTTGTAATCCAACTCCACAATATCCACTAGCTTCCCATAAAACCAAAGGTCACTACAGATTGGATTGTTGTTAGAAGTCCTAATAGTTTGGTGATGGATGGGCTTGAGTTTAAGAGCTTGGTTGGATCGATTTGGGTCCGACCAGTTGATTCGGCTCACTGATTTAGAACTCGAATCCAGTAATTAACTCAAAAATGATTTATTCCGCCAATTGAAATAAATACATTCGCAAATTAATTGTTTAAATTCGAATTAAACATCCTCTAAGTTTTAACTAACGAGGTCTAACCAAGAATTTTTAAATTCTAACCGTAGACTCAGAAACGGGATGTTACAAGAGCTAAGGGGAAGAATCAGAAAATCCACAGAAAAGTGATTCTTTGTCCCTATTTTTGTGGTGGGATTAATGGTAGGTTTTTTAATTTTGGGCCTAATACCCTCACATAGCACCAACTATTGCATAATCCCTAAAATATACACACCGTATTAGAAAATACTGAAATAGCTCAACCTATCGACCGCCAAGTTTCATCGTAGCACGCCGTCAAAATCTTCCGTTAATGTGTAGAGATGGCATGACGGTGTTAATGACGGTGCAAATAAGCTGACGTGGGTTCTACTTAGACAATAAAATATACCACATAATTAATAAAATAATTTTATTTAATAAATAAATAAATAAATAAATAAATAAAAAGACTTTTACTCTCTCTCTAATCCTTCTCCGATTCCTTCTTCTCTCTCTACCTCACTCCCCCCCTTTCCGATTCCGATTCAGATTCTACTCCCTGCTTTCATCGCCACCGCCTCCGGCAGCTCCCCTTGCTCTGTACTCAGCCCCAGCCGCGAACTTTCTTCATCCTCTCAAAGATCCTTCTCTTACTGGTGAAAACTCTTCAAAGTTCTCGATCCCCATGGAAGACAGCTCCGTCAGTACATACTCTCATCCTCCTCGTGGCATTTCCGTCCACCAGCTGCTCGGCGGCGGCTCAGGTCTCCTCTTACTCTCAGTATCCTAGTTGCTGAACTCTTGATGTTTCCATGCATGTCTCTGCTCGTATGAAATTTCCAGTCGGAAGGTGTAATTGATTGAAATATGTATTGATTTTCTGCTTCTTGCTCACTTTGATTGTTTCCTTTCTTCTTTTTTGTTTTGTAGTTGCTGATGTTCTGTTATGGCGGAGGTTGGGCGGGAGCTTGACATTGTTATTGGCATCGACGACTGCGTGGATTTTGTTCGAGAAAGTGGGTTACAGTCTTCTGACATTTGTGGCAAATGTATTGTTCCTCATCGCAATTCTCTTCCTATTGGCGAAATCCGCTTCTCTTCTCAATCGGTAACTTTACTAATTGTGTTATGCTTTCTAGTTAATTAACTTGATTAACTGAACTGCATCTGAAATTGGATCTGAAATCTCTTCTGGTTAATCAAGTTCATGTTAACCATGTCTTGGAAATTGGATCTGAAATCTCTATAGGAAGAAATTTGAAAGTTTTCTTACAGGTTACTTCTTCGGCGGGGTGACAAGGTCTTTCTCGGCAGAGAAATCGACGAGGAAAAATCGTCACAGCAGCTGCCGTTCTAGAGGTGGAGATCGACGAGGAACGAACTCATAGCCCTGGGAAAGGACGCCCTCCACGTGATCGGCGGCGAAGCAGAAATCGGAGAATCGAATCAAAATCGGAAGGGCAGGGGATGATTTGGGCAAAGGAGAAAATGAAGGAGATAAGAGAGAGAAAATATTTTTATAATTTATTTATTAATTATTATATTTTATTATTTAATAAAAAAGTTAATATGTCATTTTATAAAAACTTACGTGGCAAAATTTGTCCACGTCAGCTAACACGTACTTAATTTATATGTCACGCGGGACTAGTTTGCCGACTCAGACTAACGGAATAGGAAAAAAATTGACGACGTGCTATTTAAAACATGGATCCCGATAGATGGTGTTAAACAAGTATTTCGTAATACGGTGTGTATATTCTAGGGATTACACAATAGTTGGTGCTATCTGAGGGTATTAGGCCTTAATTTTGTTTATTTATTTAATTGCATTAAATTTCTGAAACTGATCATAGCCATTCATTCGCATCTAACGTCTCCTATTGATTTCGTCTAATAGCCTAAAAGGAAGGCTTGGTCCATGTATATGCTCCAAGGATTTTAGCTGACAGAGTGTGTCACCCTGGGTAGAAACAATTCTCTTTGTGAAGAAGAAGGATGAAAGCATGAGAATGTTTATTGATTTGAGTAGGCATAACAAAGTGACGATTTAGATTAGGTATCCCTTGCCAAGATTGATGATCTTTTTGATTAATTACAAGGAGCATCAGTTTTCTCCAGGATCGACTTAAGGTTAGGATATCACCAATTGAGGGTGGCGCAAGAGGTAATACTTAAGACAACTTCCACAATAGGTACATGTATTACGAGTTTTTAGTCATGTCTTTTTGTTTCACTAATGCTCCTGCTATTTTCATGTCCTTGATGAATAAGGTGTTTCATAAGTATCTAGACAAGTTCGTCATAGTCTTCATTAATGACATTTTAGTGTACTCCAAGACAGAAGAGGAGCACGCTCAACATTTAAGGTTGGTTCTTTCCATACTAATGGAACAATAGCTTTATGTTGAGTTTTCCAAGTGTGAATTCTTGATCAATGAGGTTCTTTTTCTTGGTCATTTGATATCTGGGAAGCGAAAAGATGTGGATCCTATGAAGATAGAGGAAGCTTTGAAGTGGGCACCACCAATCAACATGTCCAAATTGAGAATCTTTTCATGTATAGAAGGTTTTCTACATGAGGTTTGTAGAAGGGTTATCCAAAATTTTAGCTCCTTTGACTAAGTTGATGAGGAAGGATGCCAAATATGCGTGGATCAAAGCTTATAACAAAATCTTTGCAGAGCTCAATAAGAAACACATTATGGCGCATGTTCTCACTCCACTAGTTAGTGGGGGTGGGTATGTGAAGTGATCCGGGCCACCAGCCCCGGTGAAAATTCCTATTCCTACACCCCACCAGGGTCACCAACTAGTGACTGAAGCCTAGGGCCCTACAAGAAGTGCTTAGAGCCAAGACTTGCTCACGACCGGGCCTTACAAGGATTATTCAAGCCTAGGTATGTGAGTCGGTTCAAATACAAACCTTCCCAGCAAGGACACAAGCCAGGATCAGGGTTAGGTCAGGCCAGGCACTCATGCTAGCACCGGCACAAGATATAGGCCTCAGACTCAAGTCCTATGAGCCCTGAAGACAAGGACCATCCCCGAGACCTTCTGGAGGTTTTTCTAGAGGAGCGCCAGAAAAAGAGAGCTGAAGGCTTTTCCACATAAGTACGAAGCCCTGAGCCAAGCCCCGACACGGGATCCGGGTCGAGCCTAGCACCCAATCTAGGCTCCAGGCCAGTTACTATGGCCCCAAGGACATTTTCCTACATGAAGTCATTCTTAAGGCATTCCTAAGCGATAGCCTGAGGCAGAACCTAAAAGGCCTGGCCAAATATGGAGGAAGCCGAGAGTCGAGCCCGCCACAGGCACCGGGCCCGGGCGCGGATGCCTCACAGAGGCGCTTTGGACCGAGTCAACAAATGGTTCGAGCCTTTGGGGATTTTCCAAAGGCATTAGAATCCTTGTGGCCTCTGGATGAACCTCCGACAAGTCCCATATGATTCAGAGCAGAATTGAGGAAGGACACGAAGACCTTGTCCGCTGTAGACAAGGAATCCGCATCCAGCGTGGACGCGACATCCGCATCCAACGCGGACACGGAATCTACACCTGACTCGGACACGAAATCCGCACCCGACACGGACACAAAATCCACACCCGGCGCGGACACAAGCGAGATCACCTAATCCGACGTGGTCACGAATTAGGGTTTTCCCTGATTTTGCGGATTAGGGGCTTCGAGACAATTTTAAAGTTTTTCTTATTTTTTTAGTATTTATCTCTGATTTTCCTTACTAGTTTCGATTATTTAGGAATATTTTAGTCATTTTAGTGATCTAATTAGGACTCTTTTTTATTTCTTTAATAGTTTAGAGTTAGAGTTTAAGGAGGATTCGTAGAACCTGTTCACGAATCCCTGCCCTATAATTAAAGGCCACCGACCTTCATTGTAGAACAACATTTGATTAATAAAATTTCCAGAACATTGTTCTTTTTCCCTTCAAGCTTTTGCTAGTTGTTGCATTGGTTAAGGTATAGGCTTATCGTCAAGAGCATTCATCTCTTGGAGTGGCGCCATCGACCGGAAAATTAGGGTTCCTAGACTTCGCGTGCTAGTGGGTCCAAGTACTTAACATCCCCGGTTTCATAGGTTCGACTTGATAGATAGAAGATCAGCTTGCGGCTTTCGGGTCACGGAGCATAGCCGGTCGTGGTTCACATCAGTTGGTATCAGAGCTTCAGTTCAACACTAGGACCAAACTCTATCCCAGTCTCCAGGTTCATTCTTGGATTCATATCCTTTACTTTATGTTTTTAAAAAAGCTTTCAAAAAATCTTCATCTACTTTAAAGTTCTTGTATTAAGTTTTCAATTATAAGGCAGAAAAAGCTAGGTGGCTATCAAAATCCATCAAGAAAAATATAAAAAAGAAGTTAGAAAACAAGAAAATACTAAAAAACAAAGCAAGGCCACCCTTGTCAAGTTCTTTTTCGTTGTTTAAGAAGAGGGGTAGAGAAACTTGCAGCTTTGTTACTATCATGTACTAACCATGGCAGATGAATGAATCCATACTGTGGAGGTCACATGAACACCATTGCTCAAACCCTAGTTGGCCTACAAATGATCCAAGAGATTGATGATGATGTGCGCAGCCTCAAGCTCACGGTGCCTAAGTTTGCTGGAAAGGCCAATGCCGACGAGTATCTTGATTGGGAGAGAAGCATGGAATACTTCCTTGAGTGCCACAACTACTCTGAAAGAAAGAAGGTAATTGTGGAAACCATAGAATTTACTAACTATGTTGCTCTTTGGTGGAGTCAGATCAGGAGGCAGGTTCAAAGGGATAAGGAGATGCCAATTGAGACTTGGAGGGAGCTCAAAAGGAGAATGAGGAAGAGATTTGTACCAGCTGCCTACACACATTACTTGCACACCAAGCTTCAGTCCTTGAGGCAAGAAACCATGTCAGTAGAGGAGTACAACAAAGAAATCAAGATGTTGGTCACAAGACTTGACCTAAAGGAGGATGAAGAAGTCAGGGTAGCCAGGTTTAATGGCGGATTGCAAAAAGAAATCCTGCACCAAGTCAATATAATCAACTATGTTGACTATGATGACCGCGTGGCTCTTGGCCAACCGAGTAGAGAGAGAGTTGAAGAATGGCTTTAAGAGAAGACCTACACCACCTGCTACCAGCCCCTGGAGAGGAAGTTCTAGTGCCGGCAACACTTCATGGAAGCCAGGAACTAACAGGAGCACTGAAGGCAGACTAAACCCTAGCACCACCCTACAGGTAACTGATGAACGTTGTAATGCGTGTAATCAAATAACTGTCAAGCACAGAGCAGGACAGATCGTATTCCACGGGCCTCTTCTACTTGCTTACTCAAATATGTTGGAAATTTTTATTCAGGAAAGATCAACTTGTATGTGGTGTGAGTTCCACGACTTCTAAACTAAAACGCAAAGAAACTGAAATGAAATTAAAATGCAGAATGATTGATTGTTTGACTTAGACAGACGACTGATGAACCGTTGTAGTGCGGGTCAATCAAATAACTACCAAGCTAAAAGCTAGGGTAGATCGTATTCCACGGGTCTTCTAACAATTGACTACTCAAATATAAAGGCAAATTACTCAGGTTTAACACTTTGCGCGTGGTGTGAGTTCCACGACTTCTAACTCTAAGAAATGCACGAAATTAAAAATTAAAACTGAAAACAGATTGAAAGAGTGGTTGATTAAGCAAAGACGACAGACAAACTTAGACTTTGAATCCCCCTTCGTTCACCAGAGCATTAGCAATCAACAGATCAGCGGATTTCGATTCGCATTCAATCAAGTCTAAGACACCACCATAACTCCTTACCCTTAGGTTTAAGACTGGCGAACGTTCGCTCTATCCGATCAAGCTACCAAGATTAATTAGCCGCCCGGGTACGGTTGCCTCTCGCAACGACTTAACTAACTGGTGCAATTACTAACGATTTATGAGTTACTCTTGCAGTGGATTAACCCTAACTAGTTCCTACGAAAGGCACACTCCAATGATTAGGTTAATTGTTCGATTTGATGTTTTAAAGTAAGGCGAGCGTTCGCTTCTATCCTTAGCTTAACAAGAATCTAATCTAGGTGATCAATCCAGACAAGAAACATGAACAAAGAAGAACAAATCAAACATGAAAGAGAAACTGATTGAACTTTGAATCTAATCACCGCTGATCCGTGACCGCTTTAAAGCCCTGGGTCACTTAGGGTTCATCTAGTCTAAGCTCTACGAGTTTAACTACTCATGTTCATAACAAAAGAATCAAAGGCAAAGACAGAGTTCATCTTGAATAGAGGAAGAACAGAAGAGGATCTGAAAAACCTAATTAAGATGACTTCGGCAGAACTTCAATCTCTGGTAACCTGCAATCCTAGCTCCGAGTCTTCGAGATGAAAGGGATGGCGTCACGATCTCTTCCTGACTCTTCAAACTCTAAACTCTACTCCAGAATTCTTGAGAATCCTCGAAGTAATTGGTATTATTTGGTATTATCTCCTCTTCCTCTCTTTTGGGCCACCGGTTAAGTATTTATACTTAACCCTAATACCGCCGGATTTTGCCTGGAATTTTCGCCGAAAACCTAAGGGAGTTTTCGCCGAAAATTCCTTTGTAAATGGGTTGACTGCTCGGCTTCATCTCCTGTGATTTTCGGACCGCCGGGTTCTCGACGAAAACATGGAGTTTTCGCCGAAAAGTTTAGTTGTTGAACTCAGCCGAGTTCTTCTTGAGTTTTCGCCAAAAACCTGGGGGATTTTCGCCAAAAACTTCAGTGTAAATGGGAGCAGGATTTGGTTCGACTTGATTGACTTCTTGGATCGATTCCAGTGCGATTCCTCGAGGTTCCAATGCCTTAGACACGTCCTTGGCTACTTTATTTGACGGAAAAACCTGTGCTAACATGAAAAGACTAGAAAACCATAAAATAGACCCGAAACGGGCCAAAGTAACACAAATGGCACGAGATAGAGTAGTTGAGTGAATATTCGCTATTCTACCCTAAAAACCATGTCTTAAGCAAGGAAATGTCGCTTAAATGAGTCTGATAATCACGTCAAATCGAGTGTCATCAAAATACCCCACACTTAAGCTTTTGCTTGTCCTCAAGCAAACTGAATAGAAACGCTCATGTTCACAAGTGATAAGATTTATTAAATTGAAGTTCAATCAAACACAATGAATTATTAGACAGATAATTCCTAGAACAAGAAACCTAACATGCATACTGATCAGCCAAACAACCTGGTCTCACTAAAAACTGCACACGACGAGTAGTAGCAACCAATTATGCACGAATTTGACCTGACCGACCAAACTCCTCACACAGGAAATATTTAGTAAACGGGGAACTCTCACTCTATGTGTTTAAGCACGCGTTTATGCTCTCAATCATTTTCTGTTACTGAATTCTGTCATAAGTTTGCAATTCGACCACATCTCCAGCACAGTGACAACACGAGTAACTAGTCAAGAAGGACTTCCCTGCTAGGACTGTAACGAATTCTACAATACAAGGGTTTATGATGAGATGGATGATGGGAATGTATGATGATGGCTTTGGTGCGGTGTAGCTTCGACTAACTTCCCTCGAATCTAGCCTATGGCTTTCTACCGTCTAACCACCGTCTAACCAGACACGGGTGGAATAGTGAACGCTCGTCCTATGATACCCTCAAGCAACCTAGCACTTTATTTTCTTTATACTCTTTTCTTTTGACTTTTCTTCTGACTTCGTTCTTCCATTTGTAGGGAGAAGAACGTTTATTGAACTAAAAACTTGAAACTTTTCTGATTTTTTTTCTGATTTCTCTTCTTTTCTGCTTTCTTTTTCGACATTTCTTTTATTTTTCTCTTTCCCTTTTTTTCTTTGTGCCAATTCTTTCTTTTAGTTGGTAGAGGGGTTTACACGTTTGGACATAATAGCTAAGACCACCTGTTTAATGGCTATAGGCAGGTTACCACAAACTGACTTCCGGTAGGTCAATCTAGAACTACAACCACATGGGATCAACGGGGAATGAAAGAATGGGAAATGGTTGTAATGTATATTGAACCAAAAGAACAGGCCAAGCTCAAGGGCTTACACCTAATGGATTTATCGTGAGGTAGGCTATCTGGCTTAGTAGCTGAATCTAGGTGCCCCTATCATTCTAGAACTCGTGTCATCGTGTGGTCTCGAGTAGGTCTCATGCAAATTCTAACTCATTCAAGAAAACAAAAAATCACTCAAAACGAATTGAAATTGCAAGTTACGTGCAATGGATCAAAAGCTTACAGTTGGTTTGCTAGTCGGATTCGGTCATTTTCATGCAATCAAGGCTACAAACTACAAGTGTGATTTTAAAAATCTGTTTTGAGCGTACAATTTAGCATCAAAGTAAACACGTTGGTTCTCAAATTCTAGGTTAAGCAGTCTAAGCATCATTATGAAAGATTGAACAACAACTTAACATCAAAAATCAAGAACTGAGCCATTCCAATGCTAGAGAGACTGGAAAGGAATCACGAGGCACACAAAAACACAATCAAGGGCAATCAAGTTCATGCATGGTTCTCTAGCATCCTACCCCACACTTAAATTGTACTGTGTCCTCACAGGACTAAATCTAGAGTTCAGAGTGAAGTAGAAGAACCTGGACCGAGATGGTTGGTGGAGGGGATGAGCACGGATCCTCGGAGCAGAGGTAACCTACCAAAGCGAAGCAAAGGGAATCTACCGATTGCCCGCACAATAAAAACAAATGAAAGATAAAAAGGAAACCGGGACAAGTGTCCCGGATCCACACAGAAATAAGTTGGATCGAAATCCGAAAAGAAGAAATAAAAAGAAAGGACCAGAAAAGGAATACAACCCGATCACTGCTGGTCAGGTGCATCGGGAGGGGGAATGTGGAGGGCGTCACCGACTTGTCGCTGCCATGCCAGCTGTGCCTCATACCTCTCGTCAGTGCGGAGGATGTGCTGCTGCATAATAATCTATCTGGCATCCTGAGTGGCGGTATCTGTGATCCGCCACTCCTAGAGTCGCTCGTACAGCTCTCTAATGTCCGCGGGATGCGGTCGGTGCTGAGGGTGAGGCGCCTGGAATGGCTCTGGAATGGGCGGCGGTGACTGGTACTCATACCCTGCCTGATGATGTGGCGAGGGTGTATGATCATGAAACTCCGGCTCTGGCTGGGGCTGCAGCTCCCCAGAATCATCTTCTTCCTCTGACTCTTCCTCGTCCTGGAGAGGGGGAGGTACCGCTTCCTGAGGACCAACGTCCAACTGGAGGGCATACTCGACCGCTAAATCTCCACCGACGGTGTATACTCTGCGTCGTGGGACGTTCAGGCCATATTCTTGGTTGAGAGCGAGGGAGATGATGAGTCGGCCGACAAAGTTGCCTCCAAGGAGTGAGCTAGGCGGCCTCGGCTTCTGAGTCTTCAGGCAGAGTATGCGTGCAAGCACCCATCCGGGATGAAGAGGATAACCTTCCCAGATGGCGCGAAGAAGAATGAGCTCGTCTCTGCTGATGTGGTAGCGGCTCTTATCTGGACCAAATAACAGAGAACGACGCCAAACCATATGTATAAAGCGATAAAGAGGGTGAGAGAGGGACTTAGCTGAGTTATAGAGCGTGGTCCGATCGCCTGACACTCTAGTCATGTGGCTCCACAGCTCGTCATACTCCTCTCCGTTGCCAAAGTTGCCTCCCAGCCGAGGTGATGTCCCTCGTAGTGCTCGCGGGGGATCCCGAGATGAGCTGCAAACTCATCGTAGGTGAACTCCTTGTACACCCCGCCAAGATAGAAAGAGACGACCTTCTTGCACTGCCTCTTCTTGTGCTCGTCCAGATCAAATGTGGCCCAGAACTCCTGGGGAGCGACGTCTGGGAAGTTAGCAGCTAGCGTGGTCAGCTCCAGCAGTCCAACATGCGTCAGTGAGGTGACACGTTCGGGTGCCAGTCCTCGTCGTGCTCAAAGAGTGAGTCCATGGATAATGGACGAATGTCAGCTCCGAGAACACGCTCGAGCCTCTGGTAGCGCTCGAAGTAGTACTGGGGTAGGCGGGCAACAGTGGCGTGGTACCCGACACGGCCAGGGAATGCTGGTGGAGGACCCTAGACGGCGGGAGTGACGGGAGTGGAAGCTCGGGAGCGGAAGCTCGGGAGCTAGAGCCGGTGTCAAGTCGTGCCTTAGTCCTGCGCTGATGAGTGACAGTCCTATAGCCAGAAATGAAACCAGATTAGTTAACTAGTAACCCACCCCACACTTAGTAGAAAACTCAATTTCACAAAGAAATGAGGAAAATCAAGTGGGGGTAAGCAAAGTACGTAACCGGTAATCACAATAAATCACAAAGCATGCATATGTCTAGCCGGGATGTTGAATCAAAATTAGGGATCAGAGGTCAAACTGACATTCGAAAAGTCAACATCATAGCACATTGAACCCTAATCATGGCAGTTACTAGCTCAAAGTGGAAATGACGGCATAATTAATAACTCAGATGGCAAGCATATTAATATGAACGTGAATGAACACACATGGCAGCCAAACAATCATAGACAATTCATGGTCAAACCGACATTTCTAGAAAGTCATCACCGCAGAGAATCGATTTTAAGCATATCAACACACGATCAAATGGTATTACAATTCAGCACAATTCTCCCTAAGCATGCTAGATCAGTCCAAAGCATTCAGCTAACCTAGTTCACACGAAACAGTCGGCACGCAAATCGAGGTAAACCAAAAAGTCAACCGAAAGTCAACCCCGACAAAATTCAGCATTCAACATGTCAAAAGATTCAGAATGAAAAGTTCTACAACTTACCTTGAAGCCATGAGTGCTGAAAATGAACGGAGAAAGAGAAATCGGTGAAAATCAAGAAAAATAGGGTTTGGCTGAACGGGAGCTCTAGAGCTCCGATTCGACTGATCTACGGCTCAAAATGATCGGAAGAGGGAGTGGAGAGGTGCAGCGGCAGCGGCGGCGGTGGCGGGAAATGGGCGGCGGCGGCGTTCGAATGGTGGCGGCGGCGGCTAAGTTTTAAAACAGGGGAGATTTTGGTTTGTTTTGAAAATGAAGAAGTGAGGAGGAGAGAGGGAGTGACCGGGAAAATAAGGGGAAAATTGTTGAATTTTGCCTCAAGTTTTCGGTGAAAATGTGTGCAATTTTTCGCCGAAAACACAAGTGAAAAACGTCTGCCGGTTTTCAAAGGAGTTTTCGCCGAAAACTCATAGAGTTTTCAACAAAAAGTTTAGTTAAAATCGACCAGAAAACACAGTGGTATTTACAAGGAAGTTTTCACCGAAAATTGGAACAGTTTTCGTCGAAAAGCTTGACCTGTACGATTGAAAATATTTTCGCAATCCCGGCAAACTTCAGAAAATCACAATTAAATCCACAAAAATCGGAACAACCTCAAACAACTTGCGATTGAAACGATGACACACAGACTACGCACAAAAAAAAAATCATGCAAACTGACACTTTTGGCTCCCCCGAACCGACTCTAAAACACTAAGTTTGACACAAATGAAAAAGTGACTCCAGCCGTGGGTTGCCTCCCACGAAGCGCTCTTTTATTAACGTCCTTGAGCTGGACGATACCTGGATGGCATTAGGAGACATCCCAACTCAGGATCTTCTTAACGCTAGCATCGGAATTCACGAAGTAAAGCTTCGGGGCATCTCCGTTGTAACATCCCCGCCCAACCAAACGGATTGGAACTCGAGTTTGGATGGTTTAGACATTGGAAACAATGTTCTTGAGGTCCCATCGAAGTTCGGGACGTTCGAATTTGAGTTGGGTCGAGTTAAAACACCTTGGGGGTGCATTTGATGATACGTGGGCCGTGTTTCATGCATTGAGTGTTAAAATTCGGATTTTAGGAGTTTCTTCACTTTTTCATTTTCTCCATCTTCCCCCAAACCCGTATTTGAAGAACCAAAAAACCCATTTGGGTCAATCCTTGATTCCGGGAGTTGTAGAGCTCCGATTGACGATCCGTTTATTGCTACACGTTCGTGGCGGTGAGAGCAAGAGATCGCTAGTCGTGGTTCTTGCTGGATCGGAGCAGGCTGCTGTCCGTGGAAGAAGGAAGAGCTACGTTTTTGTGTCTCAGCCAGAAATCTCCAAAACTTCAAACCTCGATTCTGAGAGTTGTAGAGATCCGATTGGCGATCCGTTTCTTGCTATGAGTTCGTTGTGATGAGAGGAAGAGATCGCACCCAGAAGTTCTAGATATTTCGGAGTAAGCTGCTGTCGGTGAAGAGGAGGATAGCTACGTTTTTGGTGTCTGAGAGTTTGGTTGTTCGGGTTTCTTGAAGAGTTTAGAGCCTCGTCTTCTTGTCAGGTGAGGGTTTAGCGTACGATAGGTAGTCTTGTCGGTGTGAGGAGTTACAATTCAGACTTAGAAAAATGTAGGGCCTTGCATGAAATTGAAAGAGAGTAAAAGGGGAAAATTGTTCTGCAATTGATTGTTCTATGAAATATGCTGTTTTGATGATTGTTGGATATTTGTTAATTGATGGATTGGTTGATGATTGATGGCTGTTTGTGATGAGTTTTATTGGAGAAATTGATTAACATGGATGATAAATTGATCGGAACTAGTAAAGAGTGATAGGAGGGACGGGTCTGTGAACATGAGAATTGTGTATATTATGATATTGTCAGTCTGTGGTTGCAGGAGGGTGGTCCTGCCAATGTGGGGTCGCCCTTAATTGATGAACAGGTGGATGGCTCCACCAATGTGTGGTCATCCAATGAAGGACGTACAGGAGGGTAACCCTACGACTCATGACATGGCTTCCCCTGTACTTGCAGGTGGGGGTGGCCGGTGAGCTAGCCGTTTACCCTTAAACTGTTTGTGCCATGGGAGGCGTTGAATGTCTTGTGATGTGTGGTTATGTGTGATGTGGGATTATTGAATGATTTGGATTGTGTGGGTTTACATGATGTTGGGATTGAGATGATGCTAGGTGTTGATGTATGAATTATGCAACGTGCCTTTTAGGTAGAATTGATGATGCGTGTGAAGGTGGTTGTTAATGTGTTTAGGGTGGTAGACTATGACTTAGAACTGGCTACTGAAATTGGTAGGGAATGTAGGTATGGAATTGGACAATAGAATCGGTACGTGGAATTGACTTATGGAATTGGTTAAGGGAATTGGTAAATGGAATTGAGTAATGGAATTGGGTGGTGTGATTGCATGAACTAGTTGAATTGGGGTCGTATGATTGATTTGAATGAAATTGATGCTGTGTGTGATGGTGATTGATAGTGTGTCTTTTGGTTATCGTAGTAAGGTTGGAGTCTTGAATGTGGATTGGTAAATGGTAGAGAAGAATGAGGATGTCAGAATTGGTCGAATTGTGGCTAGGAATCGTGTTAGATGAATTATGTGAACTAGATAGATTATGTGGTTTAATCTAGTAATGCTCAATAGGAGAGTTGAAATGGTAAATTGATGCTGTCGTGATTGTTACTGTTATGTGGTGTTGGGTGACTGGTGTGATTGTATGGTTGACTTGTGTGAGTGTGTAGTTGACTAGGTGGCTAGAAATGGGAGTGCGGAGTTTAATAGACTTAGAACAGAATTAGGTCTTGCATGAACCTATGAGAGTAAAACTGAATAACTGTCTTGTGATTGACGTATGATGATTGTGCTGATCTATGTGTGATGTGGGGATTGGGATATAAGATGATAGCTAATGCATTTGATCTAGAAATGTGAGATGAGATGGGGTTGGATGCGATGAATTCTATGATTTTATCTATTATTGCCGGTTGTGGTTAGACTAGAATTATGTCCTAGAATTGGAACATAGAATTGGTGTTTGGAACTAGAACGTGGAATTGTGTGGTGGAATCATGGTGTGGATTTGTGATGTGGGTTTGTGTTGTGGTATTGTGATGTGGCATTGTGATGTGTAATTTGTGTAGTGGATTTGTAAAGTGGAATTGGGAAGTGGGTTTGTAAAGTGGAATTAATCAAATGGAATTGGGTAAATGGAATTTAAATGATAGAACTGGAAGGAGCCAACGTTACCCCAAATGTGTTTCACCCACCGACGGACTGGTGGTTAGGGCTTACCGACGGACTGGTAGATTAGTCTCCCGACGGGGAGTGGAATTGTGGAATTGTGGAATTATGGAATTGTGGATATGTGACGTGTTCCCCATGTGGTAGGGGAGCACGAGGCCGGCGGGGTAGCGGGGAATAACTCCTTATGGCGCCTAATGAACTCACCTAGATCAATGAATGTGTGGTATGTGTTAGTGATGAGAATGCTTGGTTATGTGCGGTGGTGTATGCGTGTTTGTGAGTGTGTGTGGAATAAGATGCATGTGTGATTCGTGTATGGTATGTGTATTGGAGGTGTTAGTGAAGTGCCTAGTGTTGTGTTGTGAATTATGTTGTTGTGATGAGATGTGAGATAGGAGTTGAATGGTCTAGGATTGATGATGATGATAAGTGTGAATTTGGGTAATGTGGGTGTTGTGGTTAATGTGTGGGTGTTGTGGTTGATGTGTGAGTGGAAGTGTTGTTAGTGATAGTGAGTTGTATTGTGATGTAATGTTGAACTGTGCGCTACATGAGTTGGCTATATCGTGTACTTGTGAATGGATGACTTGGGTTACATTGTTGAGACTGTTAGTTGTGGGCAATGGACTGAGTAGTGCACCTGTGTGATCACCTAGAAAATATGAAGGAGAAATGGAGAGTAAATGTATGCGTGTGAAGGTGAATGTATGAGTATTGATTGAATTGGGGGACGAGTGGTTACATGATTTTGGTTATGTTTGTGCATGTGGTTTTCTCTGTTGCATAATGTGGAGTTGGATGCGGTGTAATGTTGAGCTTATGCATGTTAAACTCTTGTGGATGTTAATTGAGATTTGAGCTTATGTGATCACCTAGTATCATGTTAGGAATTAAAATGAGGATGGCTGTGTCAGATTCCATTGTTGTTTGTGTGCGGAGTTGGGATCGCTCTTAGGCTAGGTTCGGCACATAGTTAAACCCAGTGGGTTCGCTCAGTTTCATTAGGAAGCTGATCCCCCCCAGTTTTTCTTTTCAGGTGTTCGGTTGAGTTCGGAGGAGTTGCAGGTTGGAGTTGTGAAGTGAAGATTAGGAAGCTATTGTGGAGTGACCACTGTTTTAATTTTAGATTTCAGTTGACACCTTTGGTTGGGAATTTTGTAATCGTTTTGAGATTTGGTTTCGGATTTCAGATTTTATGTAATGAAGGCCTTCAGTTGATTTTGAACTTTTTAATGGAGAGTTGTTTCTGTTTCCGCTGCGTTTTACTCCTTTATTTAAATGCTGTATCTTCGAGTAGCACTCAAACCGGTTCGACCACGGGTAAACCCGGGTCGGTTTGGGACGGGTGTTACCAGTGGTATCAGAGCCTTGTTAGTTGCTACTGTGTTGGTGATTCGTCTCTTCTTCTGGAGGAGTAATTAACCTCAAAGGGAGAAGGGATGAAGCATCGGGCACAAGACCGACTTTCCAGGGATTTTCAAATTGTTTTGAAGTGGGTGGGAAGTTTTAAATGGGAAGTGTTTGATCTTGAAAGGAAAGTGATTTGAAATGCAATGTGATTATGAAAATTGGTCAACTGAAATGTTTTGTGTAGTCCTGTAGTGAAGAGGGTGTCGGAGTAGTTTGGGAGTGGAAGTGGTAGTAGACTAGGAGGTTGGTTGGAAGAGTAGAGTTGTTGTAGATTTTAGCTAGGTTGGTGGAGTGTTTGAGAAGTGTGAAGTTCTACTCGGAGGTGTTAGCTGGTAGTATTCTTGCTTCCTTGAGTTGTTCTTTGTTGTGCTCTTGTGTTGTGGTGGTGCTCTTGTGTGAGTTTTGTTTGATTGTGTTTTGGTTGTGTTCTTGTGGTGAGTAGTGCCGTCGAGGTTCGGTTGTGCGTGTCTGTTAGGTAGAAGTTCGAAGTAGTGTGGGAGTAGTGCCCTTATAAGGTGTGTGTTGTTAGAGCCGTTAAAAGGAAGTTTCGGGAGGTAATGTGATCCCTATGTTGCTGCTGCATTTGTTGCTGTGATTTGTGGTTGCGTTGCTAGAGTGAGTTGGGTTGTGATTTCGGGGACGAAATCTCTTGAAGTTGTGGAGACTTGTAACATCCCCGCCCAACCAAACGGATTGGAACTCGAGTTTGGATGGTTTAGACATTGGAAACAATGTTCTTGAGGTCCCATCGAAGTTCGGGACGTTCGAATTTGAGTTGGGTCGAGTTAAAACACCTTGGGGGTGCATTTGATGATACGTGGGCCGTGTTTCATGCATTGAGTGTTAAAATTCGGATTTTAGGAGTTTCTTCACTTTTTCATTTTCTCCATCTTCCCCCAAACCCGTATTTGAAGAACCAAAAACCCATTTGGGTCAATCCTTGATTCCGGGAGTTGTAGAGCTCCGATTGACGATCCGTTTCTTGCTACACGTTCGTGGCGGTGAGAGGAAGAGATCGCTAGTCGTGGTTCTGGATGGGTCGGAGCAGGCTGCTGTCCGTGGAAGAAGGAAGAGCTACGTTTTTGTGTCTCAGCCAGAAATCTACAAAACTTCAAACCTCGATTCTGAGAGTTGTAGAGATCCGATTGGCGATCCGTTTCTTGCTATGAGTTCGTTGTGATGAGAGGAAGAGATCGCACCCAGAAGTTCTAGATATTTCGGAGTAAGCTGCTTTCGGTGAAGAGGAGGATAGCTACGTTTTTGGTGTCTGAGAGTTTGGTTGTTCGGGTTTCTTAAAGAGTTTAGAGCCTCGTCTTCTTGTCAGGTGAGGGTTTAGCGTACGATAGGTAGTCTTGTCAGTGTGAGGAGTTACAATTCAGACTTAGAAAAATGTAGGGCCTTGCATGAAATTGAAAGAGAGTAAAAGGGGAAAATTGTTCTGCAATTGATTGTTCTGTGAAATATGCTGTTTTGATGATTGTTGGATATTTGTTAATTGATGGATTGGTTGATGATTGATGGCTGTTTGTGATGAGTTTTATTGGAGAAATTGATTAACATGGATGATAAATTGATCGGAACTAGTAAAGAGTGATAGGAGGGACGGGTCTGTGAACATGAGAATTGTGTATATTATGCTATTGTCAGTCTGTGGTTGCAGGAGGGTGGTCCTGCCAATGTGGGGTCGCCCTTAATTGATGAACAGGTGGATGGCTCCACCAATGTGTGGTCATCCAATGAAGGACGTACAGGAGGGTAACCCTACGACTCATGACATGGCTTCCCCTGTACTTGCAGGTGGGGGTGGCCGGTGAGCTAGCCGTTTACCCTTAAACTGTTTGTGTCGTGGGAGGCGTTGAATATCTTGTGATGTGTGGTTATGTGTGATGTGGGATTATTGAATGATTTGGATTGTGTGGGTTTACATGATGTTGGGATTGAGATGATGCTAGGTGTTGATGTATGAATTATGCAACGTGCCTTTTAGGTAGAATTGATGATGCGTGTGAAGGTGGTTGTTAATGTGTTTAGGGTGGTAGACTATGACTTAGAACTGGCTACTGAAATCGGTAGGGAATGTAGGTATGGAATTGGACAATAGAATCGGTACGTGGAATTGACTTATGATGGAAATTGGTAAATGGAATTGAGTAATGGAATTGGGTGGTGTGATTGCATGAACTAGTTGAACTGGGGTCGTATGATTGATTTGAATGAAATTGATGCTGTGTGTGATGGTGATTGATAGTGTGTCTTTTGGTTATCGTAGTAAGGTTGGAGTCTTGAATGTGGATTGGTAAATGGTAGAGAAGAATGAGGATGTCAGAATTGGTCGAATTGTGGCTAGGAATCGTGTTAGATGAATTATGTGAACTAGATAGATTATGTGGTTTAATCTAGTAATGCTCAATAGGAGAGTTGAAATGGTAAATTGATGCTGTCGTGATTGTTACTGTTATGTGGTGTTGGGTGACTGGTGTGATTGTATGGTTGACTTGTGTGAGTGTGTAGTTGACTAGGTGGCTAGAAATGGGAGTGCGGAGTTTAATAGACTTAGAACAGAATTAGGTCTTGCATGAACCTATGAGAGTAAAACTGAATAACTGTCTTGTGATTGATGTATGATGATTGTGCTGATCAATGTGTGATGTGGGGATTGGGATATAAGATGATAGCTAATGTATTTGATCTAGAAATGTGAGATGAGATGGGGTTGGATGCGATGAATTCTATGATTGTATCTATTATTGCCGGTTGTGGTTAGACTAGAATTATGTCCTAGAATTGGAACATAGAATTGGTGTTTGGAACTAGAACGTGGAATTGTGTGGTGGAATCATGGTGTGGATTTGTGATGTGGGTTTGTGTTGTGGTATTGTGACGTGGCATTGTGATGTGTAATTTGTGTAGTGGATTTGTAAAGTGGAATTGGGAAGTGGGTTTGTAAAGTGGAATTAATCAAATGGAATTGGGTAAATGGAATTTAAATGATAGAACTGGAAGGAGCCAACGTTACCCCAAATGTGTTCCACCCACCGACGGACTGGTGGTTAGGGCCTACCGACGGACTGGTAGATTAGTCTCCCGACGGGGAGTGGAATTGTGGAATTGTGGAATTATGGAATTGTGGATATGTGACGTGTTCCCCATGCGGTAGGGGAGCACGAGGCCGGCGGGGGGTAGCGGGGGAATAACTCCTTATGGCGCCTAATGAACTCACCTAGATCAATGAATGTGTGGTATGTGTTAGTGATGAAAATGCTTGGTTATGTGCGGTGGTGTATGCGTGTTTGTGAGTGTGTGTGGAATAAGATGCATGTGTGATTCGTGTATGGTATGTGTATTGGAGGTGTTAGTGAAGTGCCTAGTGTTGTGTTGTGAATTATGTTGTTGTGATGAGATGTGAGATAGGAGTTGAATGGTCTAGGATTGATGATGATGATAAGTGTGAATTTGGGTAATGTGGGTGTTGTGGTTAATGTGTGGGTGTTGTGGTTGATGTGTGAGTGGAAGTGTTGTTAGTGATAGTGAGTTGTATTGTGATGTAATGTTGAACTGTGCGCTACATGAGTTGGCTATATCGTGTACTTGTGAATGGATGACTTGGGTTACATTGTTGAGACTGTTAGTTGTGGGCAATGGACTGAGTAGTGCACCTGTGTGATCACCTAGAAAATATGAAGGAGAAATGGAGAGTAAATGTATGCGTGTGAAGGTGAATGTATGAGTATTGATTGAATTGGGGGACGAGTGGTTACATGATTTTGGTTATGTTTGTGCATGTGGTTTTCTCTGTTGCATAATGTGGAGTTGGATGCGGTGTAATGTTGAGCTTATGCATGTTAAACTCTTGTGGATGTCAATTGAGATTTGAGCTTATGTGATCACCTAGTATCATGTTAGGAATTAAAATGAGGATGGCTGTGTCAGATTCCATTGTTATTTGTGTGCGGAGTTGGGATCGCTCTTAGGCTAGGTTCGGCGCATAGTTAAACCCAGTGGGTTCGCTCAGTTTCATTAGGAAGCTGATCCCCCCAGTTTCTCTTTTCAGGTGTTCGGTTGAGTTCGGAGGAGTTGCAGGTTGGAGTTGTGAAGTGAAGATTAGGAAGCTATTGTGGAGTGACCACTGTTTTAATTTTAGATTTCAGTTGACACCTTTGGTTGGGAATTTTGTAATCGTTTTGAGATTTGGTTTCGGATTTCAGATTTTATGTAATGAAGGCCTTCAGTTGATTTTGAACTTTTTAATGGAGAGTTGTTTCTGTTTCCGCTGCGTTTTACTCCTTTATTTAAATGCTGTATCTTCGAGTAGCACTCAAACCGGTTCGACCACGGGTAAACCCGGGTCGGTTTGGGACGGGTGTTACATTCGTCAAGCATAAATTTCTTCTCGTTAGCATGTAAGAGCTTGGTACGTCCATCAGGAAGGTAATCAGTGATCTTGAATGTGCCAAAAAGTTTTGTCAAGGGGTCATCCTCTATAAAGAAGATGGTGGACGGAATGAGAATGATCGGCTTCGTCTTCTCTTTGACCTCCGGCTTTGTATCACCAGGATCGGTGATCGTCGGTATTTCCTTAGGAGATGCTTTTTACTTCTCCTTCAATACTTGCTCCGACACCGGTAGCTCAGAACGAATTGGTACAGCTGGCTCGGTAGAAGATGGTGGAACAACTGGTCTCCAGACCATTTGAGTCGTCTTCTTCTGATTCCTTCTCCGCGACCTGCCAGGTTCCTTGCTCGGCGGTGAAGAAGAGTCTTTCAGTTCCTTCTTCTTTGGCGGCTTCTGAGCAGCAGATTTTGGTTTCTACTTGGTAATTTGTTCAATACCTGCAACAACAATCGATCTAGGAACACTAGAAGAGATGTCAGTAACGGAGTTGACCGAATTCAACTCCACGGTTTCAACAACTAGACAATGAGATTCTTCATTCAAAGGAGTATATTTCATTCCGTCTTTAAGGAGGAACGTTATCGTGTCCTTACCAACCCTCAAAGTTAAGGAACCATTTGGAACGTTAATTTGCATTCCAGTTGTAGCCATGAAGGGTCGTCCTACAAGAATGGTAGAATCATCCTTACTAGTATCTATGATCACATAGTCGGCTAAGAACGTGAAAGGACCACATTTAGTAACAACGTCTTTTATTTCTCCTCTCGGAGTTTTCAGTGATCTAGCAGCAAAGACAAGTTGTATGCTAGTTGGTTCAAGTTCTCCTAGGTTCAATTTTTCAAATAAACTCATAGGCATAACATTGAAAGACGCGCCTAGATCAACCAAACTATGTTTTATCTCAACATCATTAATAACTAGAGGAAGCATGAAAGAACCAGGATCAGAACACTTAGCTGGATATGGCGATGAAGGCTTCTTGCTACGAGCGGCAGGATATCCTTCTTTACCTCCCCACATGCCAGTCTCGATCCTTGCGTTCGGTAGTAATGCTCTTGGAAAAAGAGGCTTCACGTAGTACGGAGCAAGAGGAGGATCATACTCCTTAGGCGCCTCCTTCGGTGCTTCCTTCTTCTCTGGAGCTTCATCAGTCCTGCATAAATTAGAAGAAGCATTAGTAGAAAAGGCTGTTGGATCTTGAATAGATACCATCTTGGCTTGTTCCTTCCTCCGATTTGGCTTGGAAGTTGGCCAAATGGTCGACTAGATGGTAGCATGCTAGAGATCTGGTTCACAGCCAGCTCAATTCTTTGACCGGATGCGATCTGTTCTTGGTTGAGAAGAGCTTGGGCCTTGAACTGACTGTCGTGATCGTCAAGCCTGGTGATGATCTGACTGAGCTTCTTGTCTAGTTCACTGACGTTGTTTTCCCTCTGATGTTGCTGCCCTGTATAGGTATTGTTCAGATATTGATTCTGGCGATTACAAGGAGCACTTCCATAGTTACCCGGATTACGGTGCGGCGGCTGGTAGACACCTGCCAGCGGATGATTCAGCTTCTGATCCTGAGCTGGACCAGTTGGTCGGCTGTTCTGGTTCTGGTTGGCACAGGCATTGTAGGGAGGTCTATCTTGATAATTCCCTTGTTGCCTGAAATTGTTGTAGCCAACATAACCGTTCTGATTATTGTTGAAGCCTTGTTGAATGAAATTGACTTCTTCGGCAAACCAGACTTCTGTTTTACCAAAATTCTAGCATCGGCCTCCATTATGCGCACAGGCTCCACACCACTCGCAATCGGCAACGTAGACAGCGGCTGCCGGCGGCTTGATGGGTGTAGTAGACTTCTTCAGATGCTTCTCTACTTCTGCCTTGATAGTTGCTTCGAGATCGAGCTTGTTTCTTGATCCTTCAGATTTTCGTTCCCAGTTCCTCGACTTGGAAGCACAGTTCACGAAATGAATAAGAGCAGCTTCAGGTGTAAGTGTAGTGCAATCCCCTTCAGCTAGCGAATTGACCCATTTGGCAGATTCTTCTCGAAGACCTCGAGCAAAGATTTCAGCTAACTGCCTCTGCTCGAATCCGTGGTGATGCTATCCTTGAAGGTTGTTGTCCTGAAAGGAGGGAAGTACTCTTCGACGAAGTCTTAAGCGAGAGTCTCCCAGTTGGTGTAGTAGCGAGGTGGTTTGCCAGTAAGCCACCTCTTAGCTGCGCCTTTCAGAGAGAACGGGAAAGCTCTCAAGCAAAGAGTGTTCTTGTCGAGATTCCCATTCATGAAAGTGCTGCAGAGATCAAGGAAATCCGCTGTAACATCCCCGCCCAACCGAACGGTTTGGAACTTGAGTTTGGATGGTTTAGACATTGGAAACAATGTTCTTGAGGTTCCATCGAAGTTCGGGACGTTCATAGTTGAGTCGGGTCGAGTATACAAGAGAGTACGTGAAAAATTGTCAATGTGGGCAGACCACGATACACGGCCGTGTATTACAATACACGCCGTGTATCATGATACACGCCGTGTATCATGGTCAGACTATAAAAGGCTGATTTTACACGGAAATTCATAACTTACCCTTCTTTCTCTTTCCCCAAAATCCGTATTTGAAGAAGCCAAAAACCCCTTAGCTTCAATCCTTGATTCCGGGAGTTGTAGAGCTCCGATTGACGATCCGTTTGTTGCTACGGGTTCGTGGCGACGAGAGGAATAGATCGCTATTCGTGGTTCTGGGTATTTCGAATCGAGGTGCTGTCAGTAGAAGAAGGAAGAGCTACGTTTTTGGGACTGAGCCAGAAATCTCCAAAAACTTCAAACCTCGATTCCGAGAGTTGTAGAGCTCCGATTGGTGATCCGTTTGTTGCTATGAGTTCGTGGTAATGAGAGGAAGAGATCGCACCTAGAGGTTCTGGATATTTCGGAGTAAGCTGCTGTCGGTGAAGAAAAGAATAGCTACGTTTTTGGTGTCTGAGAGCTTGGCTGTTCGGGTTTCTAGAAGAGTTTTAGAGCCTCGTCTTCTTGTCAGGTGAGGGTTTAGCGTATGATAGGTAGTCTGGTCGGTGTGAGGAGTTACAATTCAGACCTAGGAAAATGTAGGGCCTTGCATGAAATTGAAAGAGAGTAAAAGGGGAAAACTGTTCTGCAATTGATTGTTCTGTGAAATATGCTGTTTGATGATTGTTGGATGTTTGTTAATTGATGGATTGGTTTATGATTGATGGATGGTTGTGATGATTTTGATTGGGGGAATTGATTAACATGGATGATAAATTGATCGAAACTAGTAAAGAGTGATAGGAGGGACGGGTCTGTGAACATGAGAATTGTGTATATTATGCTATTGTCAGTTTGTGGTTGCAGGAGGGTGGTCCTGCCAATGTGGGGTCGCCCTTAATTGATGAACAAGTGGATGGCTCCACCAATGTGGGGTCGTCCAATGAAGGACGTACAGGAGGGTAACCCTACGACTCATGACATGGCTTCCCCTGTACTTGCAGGTGGGGGTGGCCGGTGAGCTAGCCGTTTACCCTTAAACTGTTTGTGCCGTGGGAGGCGTTGAATGTCTTGTGATGTGTGGTTATGTGTGATATGGGATTATTGAATGATTTGGATTGTGTTGGTTTACATGATGTTGGGATTGAGATGATGCTTGGTGTTGATGTATGAATTATGCAACGTGCCTTTTAGGTAGAATTGATGTTGTGTGTGAAGATGGTTGTTAATGTGTTTAAGGTGGTAGACTTATGACTTATAATTGGCTAATAGAATTGGTAAGGGAATTTGTACGTGGAAGTGGACAATAGAACCGGTACGTGGAATTGACTTATGGAATTGGTTAGGGGAATTGGTGAATGGAATTGAGTAATGGAATTGGGTGTTCTGAATGCATGAGCTAGTTGAGCTGAGGTTGTACGATCGATTTGAATGAAATTGATGCGGTGTGTGTTGGTGATTGAGTCTGTGCCTAGTGGTTATTGTAATAAGGTTGGAGTCTTGGATGTGGAATGGTAAATGGTTGAGATGAATGAGGATGTCAGAATTGGTCGAATTGTGGCTAGGAATCGTGTTAGATGAATTATGTGAACTAGATAGATTATGTGGTTTAATCTAGTAACGCTCAATAGGAGAGTTGAAATGGTAAATTGATGTTGTCTTGATTGTTATGGTTATGTGGTGTTGGTTGACTTGTGTGATTGTATGGTTGACTTGTGTGAGTGTATGGTTGACTAGATGGCTAGGAATGGGAGTGAGGAGTTGGAACTGGACTTAGGATGTGTTAGGTCTCGCATGAACCCTCGAGAGTAAAACTGGATAACTGTCTTGTGATTACTATTTGATGAGCGTGCTGATTGATGTGTGATGTGGGGATTGGGATATAAGATGATAGCTAATGTAGTTGATCTAGAAATGTGAGATGGGATGGGGTTGGATGCGATGAATTCTATGATTGTATCTATTATTGCCGGTTGTGGTTAGACTAGAATTATGTCCTAGAATTGGAACATAGAATTGGTGTTTGGAACTAGAACGTGGAATTGTGTGGTGGAATCATGGTGTTGATTTGTGATGTGGATTTGTGGTGTCAATTTGTGATGTGGATTTGCGATGTGGATTTGTGATGTGTAATTTGTGTAGTGGATTTGTAAAGTGGAGTTGATCAAATGGAATTGGGTAAATGGAATTAAAATGATAGAACTGGAAGGAGCCAACGTTACCCCAATTGTGTTTCACCCACCGACGGACTGGTGGTTAGGGCCTACCGACGGACTGGTAGATTAGTCTCCCGACGGGGAGTGGTATTGTGGTTTTGTGGTATTGTGGAATTGTGGAAATTGTGAAGTGTTCCCCATGCGGTAGGGGAGCACGAGGACCTCCCATGCGGTAGGGAGGTGCGTCAGGCCGGCGGGGTAGCGGGGGAACAACTCCTTATGGCGCCTAATGAACTCACATAGATAATGGAATTGAGATGCATGTGTGCTTTGTGTATGATGTGTGTTCGGACGTGTTTGTGAATTGCCTTGTGATGTGTTGTGAATCATGTTGTCATGCTGAGATGGGAGTTAGAGGTTGAATGGTCTATGATTGACGTTGTAGGTAATTGTGAATCTGTGCAATGTGAGTGGTGGTCGATGTGTGAGTGGAAGTGCTGTTAGTAAGGAGTTGGGATGTATTGTGATGTAAGGTTGATCTGTGTGCTTCATGATCTTGGTTATATCGTTGTATTTGTGAATTGATGATTTGGGTTATATGGTCGAGATTATGAGTTATGGGTATTGATTTGGGGAGTGCACCCGTGAGATCACTTAGATAATTGAAAGAGGAAATGCAGCGTATGTGTGAATGTGCGAATGTGTATGAAGAAGTATACATGTGTGTGCTTGATGGTAACTTGTCTTGTGATGCTAAACTGCTTGTTTGTGAAGCAATGCTAAATCGTATATATGTGAGTCGATGGTGAACCGTAGGAGTGAGGATCTTTGTTGTTATGAAGAACTAGTTCTGGTATGATGTTGATCTTATGCATGTTGATTTTCTTGTGTACTATTGTTATCATGGATTGAGGAGGTTGATTTGATATTGAGCTTATGTGATCGCCTAGTATCATGTTAGGAATTAAAATGAGCTGGCTGTGTCAGATTCCGTTGCTTGATGTGTGTGTGGAGTTGGGATCGCTCCTAGGCTAGGTTCGGCGCATAGGTAGACCCAGTGGGTTCACTCAGTTTCATTAGGAAGCTGATCCCCCCCAGTTTCTCTTTTCAGGTGTTCGGTTGAGTTCGGAGGAGTTGCAGGTTGGAGTTGTGAAGTGAAGAATTAGGAAGCTATTGTGGAGTGACCATTGTTTTAAATTTAAATTTCAGTTGACACTTTTGTGTTGGAAGATTTGTAATCGTTTTGAGATTTTGTGATCGGTTGTGATCGGATTTCGGATTTCAGTTGTATTTCGGTTTTATTAAGTGGAGGCCTCCTTCGTTTTGAACTTGTATTTAAGAGTTGTTTCTGTTTCCGCTGCGTTTTACTCTTTTCTGTTAAAGCTGGTTCTTCAAGTAGCACTCAAACCGGTTCAACCACGAGTGAACTCAGGTCGGTTTGGGATGGGTGTTACAAGTGGTATCAGAGCTTGGTTAGTTGCTGCTGTGTTGGTGATTCGTCTCTTCTTCTAGAGGAGTAATTAACCTCATAGGAGGAAGGGAAGAAGCACCGGCACAGGACCAACTTTTCAGGGGTTTTCAAATCGTTTTGAATTGGGTGGGAAGTTTTGAAAGGAAAGTGTTGTGAATTTGAAAGGAAAGTGATTTGAAATGAAATGTGATTTCTTAAAATTGGTCAACTGAAACGTTTTGTGTCCTCCTGTAGTGAAGAGGGTGGCGGAGTAGTTGAGAGTGGAAGTAGTAGCAGGTTGGGAAATTGGTTAGAGGAGTAGAGCCTTGTAGAATTTGGTTAAGTGAGTAGAGTGCTTGAGGGTGTGAGTTTTAGTCGAAGGTGTTAGCTTCATAGTTCTTGTTGGTGTGAGTTGTGCTTTGTTGAACTCTTGCGTTGTGGTTGTGCTCTTGAGTGAGTTTGTTTGATTGTGTTTTGGTTGTGTTCTTGTTGTGAGTGGTGCCGTTGAGGTTCGGTTGTGCGTGTCTGTTAGGTAGAAGTTTGAAGTAGTGTGGGAGTAGTGCCCTTAGAAGGTGTGTGTTGCTAGAGCCATTAAAAGGGAGTTTCGGGAGGTGATGTGATCCTTGTGTTGCTGCGTTATGCTGTGATTTGTGGATTCGTTGCTAGAGCGAGTTGGGTTGTGATTTCGGGGACGAAATCTTTTGAAGTTGTGGAGACTTGTAACATCCCCGCCCAACCGAACGGTTTGGAACTTGAGTTTGGATGGTTTAGACATTGGAAACAATGTTCTTGAGGTTCCATCGAAGTTCGGGACGTTCATAGTTGAGTCGGGTCGAGTATACAAGAGAGTACGTGAAAAATTGTCAATGTGGGCAGACCACGATACACGGCCGTGTATTACAATACACGCCGTGTATCATGATACACGCCGTGTATCATGATAACCGGTATCTGATACACGCCGTGTATCATGGTCAGACTATAAAAGGCTGATTTTACACGGAAATTCATAACTTCCCCTTCTTTCTCTTTCCCCAAAACCCGTATTTGAAGAAGCCAAAAACCCCTTAGCTTCAATCCTTGATTCCGGGAGTTGTAGAGCTCCGATTGACGATCCGTTTGTTGCTACGGGTTCGTGGCGACGAGAGGAAAAGATCGCTATTCGTGGTTCTGGGTATTTCGAATCGAGGTGCTGTCAGTAGAAGAAGGAAGAGCTACGTTTTTGGGACTGAGCCAGAAATCTCCAAAAACTTCAAACCTCGATTCCGAGAGTTGTAGAGATCCGATTGGTGATCCGTTTGTTGCTATAAGTTCGTGGTAATGAGAGGAAGAGATCAACCTAGAGGTTCTGGATATTTCGGAGTAAGCTGCTGTCGGTGAAGAAAAGAATAGCTACGTTTTTGGTGTCTGAGAGCTTGGCTGTTCGGGTTTCTAGAAGAGTTTTAGAGCCTCGTCTTCTTGTCAGGTGAGGGTTTAGCGTACGATAGGTAGTCTGGTCGGTGTGAGGAGTTACAATTCAGACCTAGGAAAATGTAGGGCCTTGCATGAAATTGAAAGAGAGTAAAAGGGGAAAACTGTTCTGCAATTGATTGTTCTGTGAAATATGCTGTTTGATGATTGTTGGATGTTTGTTAATTGATGGATTGGTTTATGATTGATGGATGGTTGTGATGATTTTGATTGGGGGAATTGATTAACATGGATGATAAATTGATCGAAACTAGTAAAGAGTGATAGGAGGGACGGGTCTGTGAACATGAGAATTGTGTATATTATGCTATTGTCAGTTTGTGGTTGCAGGAGGGTGGTCCTGCCAATGTGGGGTCGCCCTTAATTGATGAACAGGTGGATGGCTCCACCAATGTGGGGTCGTCCAATGAAGGACGTACAGGAGGGTAACCCTACGACTCATGACATGGCTTCCCCTGTACTTGCAGGTGGGGGTGGCCGGTGAGCTAGCCGTTTACCCTTAAACTGTTTGTGCCGTGGGAGGCGTTGAATGTCTTGTGATGTGTGGTTATGTGTGATATGGGATTATTGAATGATTTGGATTGTGTTGGTTTACATGATGTTGGGATTGAGATGATGCTTGGTGTTGATGTATGAATTATGCAACGTGCCTTTTAGGTAGAATTGATGTTGTGTGTGAAGATGGTTGTTAATGTGTTTAAGGTGGTAGACTTATGACTTATAATTGGCTAATAGAATTGGTAAGGGAATTTGTACGTGGAAGTGGACAATAGAACCGGTACGTGGAATTGACTTATGGAATTGGTTAGGGGAATTGGTGAATGGAATTGAGTAATGGAATTGGGTGTTCTGAATGCATGAGCTAGTTGAGCTGAGGTTGTACGATCGATTTGAATGAAATTGATGCAGTGTGTGTTGGTGATTGAGTCTGTGCCTAGTGGTTATTGTAATAAGGTTGGAGTCTTGGATGTGGAATGGTAAATGGTTGAGATGAATGAGGATGTCAGAATTAATCGAATTGTGGCTAGGAATCGTGTTAGATGAATTATGTGAACTAGATAGATTATGTGGTTTAATCTAGTAACACTCAATAGGAGAGTTGAAATGGTAAATTGATGTTGTCTTGATTGTTATGGTTATGTGGTGTTGGTTGACTTGTGTGATTGTATGGTTGACTTGTGTGAGTGTATGGTTGACTAGATGGCTAGGAATGGGAGTGAGGAGTTGGAACTGGACTTAGGATGTGTTAGGTCTCGCATGAACCCTCGAGAGTAAAACTGGATAACTGTCTTGTGATTACTATTTGATGAGCGTGCTGATTGATGTGTGATGTGGGGATTGGGATATAAGATGATAGCTAATGTAGTTGATCTAGAAATGTGAGATGGGATGGGGTTGGATGCGATGAATTCTATGATTGTATCTATTATTGCCGGTTGTGGTTAGACTAGAATTATGTCCTAGAATTGGAACATAGAATTGGTGTTTGGAACTAGAACGTGGAATTGTGTGGTGGAATCATGGTGTTGATTTGTGATGTGGATTTGTGGTGTCAATTTGTGATGTGGATTTGCGATGTGGATTTGTGATGTGTAATTTGTGTAGTGGATTTGTAAAGTGGAGTTGATCAAATGGAATTGGGTAAATGGAATTAAAATGATAGAACTGGAAGGAGCCAACGTTACCCCAATTGTGTTTCACCCACCGACGGACTGGTGGTTAGGGCCTACCGACAGACTGGTAGATTAGTCTCCCGACGGGGAGTGGTATTGTGGTATTCTGGTATTGTGGAATTGTGGAAATTGTGAAGTGTTCCCCATGCGGTAGGGGAGCACGAGGACCTCCCATGCGGTAGGGAGGTGCGTCAGGCCGGCGGGGTAGCGGGGGGAACAACTCCTTATGGCGCCTAATGAACTCACATAGATAATGGAATTGAGATGCATGTGTGCTTTGTGTATGATGTGTGTTCGGACGTGTTTGTGAATTGCCTTGTGATGTGTTGTGAATCATGTTGTCATGCTGAGATGGGAGTTAGAGGTTGAATGGTCTATGATTGACGTTGTAGGTAATTGTGAATCTGTGCAATGTGAGTGGTGGTCGATGTGTGAGTGGAAGTGCTGTTAGTAAGGAGTTGGGATGTATTGTGATGTAAGGTTGATCTGTGTGCTTCATGATCTTGGTTATATCGTTGTATTTGTGAATTGATGATTTGGGTTATATGGTCGAGATTATGAGTTATGGGTATTGATTTGGGGAGTGCACCCGTGAGATCACTTAGATAATTGAAAGAGGAAATGCAGCGTATGTGTGAATGTGCGAATGTGTATGAAGAAGTATACATGTGTGTGCTTGATGGTAACTTGTCTTGTGATGCTAAACTGCTTGTTTGTGAAGCAATGCTAAATCGTATATATGTGAGTCGATGGTGAACCGTAGGAGTGAGGATCTTTGTTGTTATGAAGAACTAGTTCTGGTATGATGTTGATCTTATGCATGTTGATTTCTTGTGTACTATTGTTATCATGGATTGTGGAGGTTGATTTGATATTGAGCTTATGTGATCGCCTAGTATCATGTTAGGAATTAAAATGAGCTGGCTGTGTCAGAGTCCGTTGCTTGATGTGTGTGTGGAGTTGGGATCGCTCCTAGGCTAGGTTCGGCGCATAGGTAGACCCAGTGGGTTCACTCAGTTTCATTAGGAAGCTGATCCCCCCCAGTTTCTCTTTTCAGGTGTTCGGTTGAGTTCGGAGGAGTTGCAGGTTGGAGTTGTGAAGTGAAGAATTAGGAAGCTATTGTGGAGTGACCATTGTTTTAAATTTAGATTTCAGTTGACACTTTTGTGATCGTTTTGAGATTTTATGATCGGTTGTGATCGGATTTCGGATTTCAGTTGTATTTCGGTTTTATTAAGTGGAGGCCTCCTTCGTTTTGAACTTGTATTTAAGAGTTGTTTCTGTTTCCGCTGCGTTTTACTCTTTTCTTTTAAAGCTGGTTCTTCAAGTAGCACTCAAACCGGTTCGACCACGAGTGAACTCGGGTCGGTTTGGGATGGGTGTTACATCCGCCAGATGCGTGCACGGATTGTCTAGTGGCCTGCCTTCATACTGTAGATCCCTAGAGATCATAGTCAAGAATGGAATCTTGATCTCATAGTCAGGATCTCCTTCAATGCGTGGCACGGCGATAGAAGATCGAACGCTAGTTGCGCTTGGCTTGTTGTAGTCAGCTAGACTCTTTGGTGCAACTGGTGGTGGTGGTGGTTGACCGCCTGGTGGTGGTAACTGATCACCCATGGTAGGAGATGGAGGAGGTGAGAGTGACTCGGTGTATGAAGCAGATGAAGATGACGGTGAAGATGGAGATGAGGAACTCTCCTTCAGTTCCTCAATCTTGATCGGAGTGACAGATGGAGGTGGATTGGTTCTGCCTCTCCTTGGAATCTGTGATTGCTTTGGTGGAGCAGAACTGCCTGGTCTCTCTACACTCTTAGCCTTGTCGTCCTTGGAAGTTTGAGAGCGCGCGAGCGGGCGGTGGTGCATACACCTATGAACAACCTACAAATAACAAAAACAAACAAAACCAGTGTAAAATCGAAGTGGATGGAAAGGTGAAAGATGGAAAGTAGAAGAATAAGATGCCAGTTCTTCTTTCGAACAATCAAAAGAAGTCCCCGGCAACGGCGCCAATTTGATGAACCATTGTAGTGCGGGTCAATTAAATAACTACCAAGCTAAAAGCTAGGGTAGATCGTATTCCACGGGTCTTCTAACAATTGACTACTCAAATATAAAGGCAAATTACTCAGGTTTAACACTTTGCGCGTGGTGTGAGTTCCACGACTTCTAACTCTAAGAAATGCAAGGAAATTAAAAATTAAAACTGAAAACAGATTGAAAGAGTGGTTGATTAAGCAAAGACAACAGACAAACTTAGACTTTGAATCCCCCTTCGTTCACTAGAGCATTGGCAATCAACAGATCAGCGGATTTCGATTCTCATTCAATCAAGTCTAAGACACCACCATAACTCCTTACCCTTAGGTTTAAGACTGGCGAACGTTCGCTCTATCCGATCTAGCTACCAAGATTAATTAGCCGCCCGGGTACGGTCGCCTCTCGCAACGACTTAACTAACTGGTGCAATTACTAACGATTTATGAGTTACTCTTGTAGTGGATTAACCCTAACTAGTTCCTACGAAAGGCACACTCCAATGATTAGGTTAATTGTTCGATTTTATGTTTTAAAGTAAGGAGAGCGTTCGCTTCTATCCTTAGCTTAACAAGAATCTAATCTAGGTGATCAATCCAGACAAGAAACATGAACAAAGAAGAACAAATCAAACATGAAAGAGAAACTAATTTAACTTTGAATCTAATCACCGCCGATCCGTGACCGCTTTAAAGCCCTGGGTCACTTAGGGTTCATCTAGTCTAAGCTCTACGAGTTTAGCTACTCATGTTCATAACAAAAGAATCAAAGGCAAAGACAGAGTTCATCTTGAACAGAGGAAGAACAGAAGAGGATTTGAAAAACCTAATTAAGATGACTTCGGCAGAACTTCGATCTCTGGTAATCTGCAATCCTAGCTCCGAGTCTCCGAGATGAAAGGTATGGCGTCACGATCTCTTCTTGACTCTTTGAACTCTAAACTCTACTCCAGAATTCTTGAGAATCCTCAAAGTAATTGGTATTATTTGGTATTATGTCCTCTGCCTCTCTTTTGGGCCGCCGGTTAAGTATTTATACTTAACCCTAATACCGCCGGATTTTGCCTGGAATTTTCACCGAAAACCTAAGGGAGTTTTCACTGAAAATTCCTCTGTAAATGGGTTGACTGCTCGGCTTCATCTCCTATGATTTTCGGACCGCCGGGTTCTCGGCGAAAACATGGAGTTTTCGCCGAAAAGTTTAGTTGTTGAACTCAGCCGATTTCTTCTTGAGTTTTCGCCGAAAACCTGGGGGATTTTCGCCGAAAACTTCAGTGTAAATGGGAGCAAAATTTGGTTCGACTTGATTGACTTCTCAAATCGATTCCGGTGCGATTCCTTGAGGTTCCAATGCCTTAGACACGTCCTTGGCTACTTTATTTGACGGAAAAAACCTGTGCTAACATGAAAACACTAGAAAACCATCAAATAGACCTCGAAACGGGCCAAAGTAACACAAATGGCACGAGATAGAGTAGTTGAGTGAATATTCGCTATTCTACCCTAAAAACCATGTCTTAAGCAAGGAAATGTCGCTTAAATGAGGCTGATAATGACGTCAAATCGAGTGTCATCAACGATAGACAAGCTTAGACTTCGAATCTCCCTTAGATCACCTGAGCATAAGCAAGCAACAGACCATCGATTTTCAATTCTAATTCATTCAGTTCACAGACACCACCATAACTCCTTACCCTTAGGTTTAAGACTGGCGAGCGTTCGCTCTATCCGATCTAACTAGCAAGATTAATTAGTTGCCCAAGTACGGTCGCTTCTTGCGACGACAAAACTAACTGGTGCAATTACTAGTGATTAATGAGTTACTCTTGCAATGGATTAACCCTAACTGGTTCCTATGAAAGGCACAGTCCAATGAATAGGTTAATTGCTTGATTTGGTGTTTTAAAGTGAGGTGAACATTCGCTACTATCCTCAACTTAAGAAGAATCTAATCTAGGTGGCCAAACCAGACAAGAAACATAGAGAACAAAGAACAAATCAAACATGAAGGAGAAACTGAATGAACTTCGAATCTAATCACCGCCGATTCGTGACCGCTTTAAAGCCCTGGGTGACTTAGGGTTCATCTAATCTAAGCTCTACGAGTTTAGCTACTCATATTCAACACAGGAGAATCAAAGAAGAACAAGGAATACATTTCAGGTAGGAAAGACAAAAAAGAATTGTAAAACCTAATTTCGACGAATCCTTGAAGCTTCGATCTGCTGGATCTTTAACTCCTAGCACTGGTTCTCCGAGATGGAATGATGGCGTCACGATCCTTTCCTGGCTCCTCGAACTCTTTTCACTTTTTTTCTCTCCCGCCCCAGTCTTGGAATTTTCGTCCAAAGTGTCTATTATGAAGTATCTTTTCAATTGGCGATTTTCCCTTTTATACTTGTCCGCGGATGGCTTGGAATCCGCTTGATTTTCTACCAAAACTTAGGGAGTTTTCGGCGAAAACTTCCTTTAAAAACTTCACTGATTTCGACTGTTTCTTCTGTTCCAAAATTACTTGGAGTTTTCGGCGAGAACTTTGAGTTTTCGCCGAAAACTTCTTCTTGTGATGCTCTGATGATCTCTTCTTGAGTTTTCGGTGAAAACTCAAGGTCTTTTCGCCATAAACTGCTATGTGAATCGGGCAGGAGATGTGTTGACTTTAATTGAGTCCTTGCTTGATTCTGGTGCGGTTCCTTGGGTTCCAATGCCTTAGACACGTCCTTGGTCACATAATTTGATGGCAAAAACCTGTGCTATCATGTAAACACTAGAAAACCATCAGATAGACCCGAAACGGGCCAAAGTAACACAAACGGTACGAGATAGAGTAGTTGAGTGAATATTCGCTATTCTACCCTAAAAACCATGTCGTAAGCCAAGAAATGTCGCTTAAATGAGGCTGAGAATCACGTCAAATCGAGTGTCATCAGTAACACCTACTCCCAACACCCCTACTGTTCTGAATTCTTACCCACGTCTTAGTGGAATCGTGTGTTTTAAATGTCAAGGGAGATGACACATGTCTAAGTACTTCCCTAACCAACAAGCCATCATGCTAAGATAAGGAGAAGTGGTTACGGATGATAAAGGAGAAGAAGCCATGAAGGAAAGAAGATGGAGATTAAGATGGGGAAGAAGTACCCCAAACTGGCCTAGAAAAATTCTCAGGCATGTTCTTGCCTACCCTCATTCTAGAATCAGGAGCAGACCCAGCCACCTTGATCGAGCCTGTACCGGGCCAGCACTAGGCTAGTACCGAGCCAACACCGGGCTAGCACCAGGCCAGCACCAAGCCAGCACTGGGACAGCACCTGCCCAGCCTCAGAGCCAGAGTCCTGCCCAAACCCAGAGCCAGAGTCCTGCCTAGCCTCGGAACCAACGCTCTGCCTAGCTCCCAGAGCTTGGGCCACCCCCGGTCCACAATGGACATCGAAATACAAACAGGCATACAATGGGAGGTTGTTTCCCATCATATTTTGATGGTTGCAACGATAAAAGAAGAAGAGCACATGGATCTGAAAGAAGGAGGAAGTGTCGAGGCAAAAGAAGAAGGAGAGTATGACTTAGGGGAAAAGGAGACGTTCTCACACATGTCTACCCCAAGTCTAGACATCATCCTGGACAACCATTCCAGTGAAGATAACATGGACACTGACAACCAGAGCTCAGAAGGCCTCGAGCCTTGGTCTGACACCGAGTCTAATCACTATCCAAATCCAAGAGACCGCGCCGAGTCTCCCCCAAACATGACCACACATGTGACAAAAATTTGGAGAAGTCTGCTGGGTGCACAGAGAAGGCAAGAGATGGATTCAAGGACGAATCCAAAACAAGAATAGGGGAATGAAGTGACCTGGGCCACCAGTCCTGGTGAAAATTCCTATTCCTACACCCCACCAAGGTCACCAACTAGGGGTCGAAGCCTAGGGCCCTACAAGAAGTGCTTGGAGCCAAGATTTGCTTACAATGAGCCTTACAAGGATTCTTCAAGCCTAGGTATGTGACTCGGTTCAAATACAAACCTTCCCCAGCAAGGACACAAGCCAGGATCAGGGTTAGGCCATGCCAGACACTCATGCTAGCACCGGCACCAGATACAGGCCTCAGACCGAGCCTAGCATCAAGCTTAGGCCTTAACTCAAGTCTTATGAGCCTAGAAGACAAGGACTAGCCCCGAGACCCCCTTGAGGTTTTTTAGAGCACCAGAGAAAGAGAGATGAAGGCTTGGCCACAAAAGTCCGAAGCCCTGAGCCAAGCCCCGACACGGGCTCCGGGCTGAGCCTAGCACCCATTCTAGGCTCCAGGCTAGTTCCTACAGGCCCATAGGACAAATTCCTACATGAAGAGGCATTCTTAAGGCATTCCTAAGAGATAGCCCGAGGCAGAACCTAAAAGGTCTGGCCATATATGGAGGAAGCCGAGAGTCGAGCCCGCCACAAGAGTCGGGCCCGAGCACGGATGCCTCAAAGAGGCATTTTGGACCGAGTCACTAAATGGCTCGAGCCTTTGGGGATTTTCCTAAGGCATTAGAAGCCTTGTGGCCTTAGATGAACCTCCGACAAGTCCATCCGATTCAGAGCAGAATTGAGGAAGGACACGAAGACCTTTTCCGTTGTGTACAAAGAATTCGCATTCGACGCTGACGCGGAATCCGACACAGACACGACATCCACATCCGACGCAGACACGACATCCTCATCCGACGCAGACACGACATCCTCATCCGACGCAGACACGGAATCCGCATCGATGTAGACACAGAATCCGCACCCGGCACGGACACGGGCCCGATCACCTAATCTAGTGTGGTCACGAATTAGGGTTTTCCCTGGTTTTGCCAGGTTAGGGTTTTTGAAACAGTTTTGAAGTTTTTCTTCCTTTTTAGTATTTATCTCGAATTTTCCTTTCTAGTTTCATTTATTTAGGAATATTTTAGTCATTTTAGTGATCTAATTAGTACTCTTGTTTTATTTCTTTAATAGTTTAGAGTTAGAGTTTAAGGAGGATTTGTAGAGCCTGTTCACGAATCCCTCCCCTATAAATAAAGGTCGTCGACCATCATTGTAGAATAACCTTTGATTAATAAAATTTCCAGAACATTGTTCTTTTTCCCTTCAAGCTTTTGCTAGTTGTTGCATTGTTTAAGGTATAGGCTTATCGTCAAGATCATTCATTTCTTGGAGTGGCGCCATCGACTGGACACTTAGGGTTCCTAGACTTCGCGTGCTAGTGGGTCCAAGTACTTAACCACCCTGGTTTCATAGGTTCGACTTTATAGCTAGGAGATCAGCTTGCGGTGTTCGGGTCACGGAGCATAGTCAGTCGTGGTTCACATCAGTATGTGACCTATATAATGATAAATCTTATCTAGGATTGGGATGTGCGTTGATGCAGGATAGTATAGTGGTAGCTTATGCATCAAGACAACTTAGAACCTATGAAGTCAACTACACAATGCATGACTTGGAGGTGACAGCAATAGTGTTTGCACTTAACTTGTGATTTCATTCTTGTATGGTGAAACTTTCAAAATCACAAGAAATCATAAAGTGCTTGAAGTATTTTATGGAGTAGAAAGAGCTTAATAGCAGACAAAAGAGATGGGCAGAATTGATAAAGGATTATGACTATGTGATCAAATCTCACTACAGAAAAGAAAACGTGGTAGTTGATGATTTTAGCATAAAGGAAATTGTCTTTGGTCGGTAACATTGAAGGATCTCAACCTATTACCCTTCCTCACTTGAGATTCTCAAGCCGATCCCACTCCCCCCCCTACGAGGCCTTAAGAAAAGGCTAAGTAAGAAATCTAGGGAGCATAAAAAAAGGCACTTGATGATGTTGGGAGCTGGAAAGCAGGATGAGGTCTCCCTCAAGGAGTGAATCTCAAAGCATTGCTCAAGCTTTGATACCTTCAGTGAAATCGTCACGGAGTCACTCCCTCCCATCATTACCAAGGAATGGAACATGAAGGAGTCCCTTGGTAGGGACGACCAAGGGGCTAAGCCTCAAGCATGATCTCACCCCATCCAGGTTAAGCGACGTTAAAATCAAGTGCTCTCGAGAGGCACCCCGAGCCTATCAAGGTCTAGAGAATGTTTCCTTAGTTTTCTCTCTCCCTCCTTCTTGTGTTGCCTTGTGAGTTTTGTTTATTTTTTTTACTGCCTAGTTATGATTTTGAGCAAACTTTTGTCAAACTTTTGCAACCTATTATGAAATATAATCAGTTATTAGGTCACCGAAAAAGACATTGGATAGTGGTAAAAAGTATTTATGAAATTTGTCAAACGAACGATGGAGACGGTGAAACCTCGCTAGTAGCTAGAAGTGGCTGATCAATCTCCTCTTGAACCATTTCTTAAACAACCTCTAATTATTTTTTTCCATGGATTCTCCTTTGAAGCTAGGTACGCACAATCAAGTTAATGTGACCATCTCGCCTTCTTCCATCTTCTTTGATTATATTAGAAACAATTGATAAAGTGACTCGATTGAGAGGATTTGCATGTCAGTTAGGAATAGAATATGATCATTCGATCTTTTCATCTTTGCTATTTCCGGATGAACAAAGAAAATCTTGAATGTGTGACAAAGTATTTTGGAAAATGAAAATTATATTTAAAATTTTTAAAAAAACCATACCTTAACTAATCATTTAAAGATTGAAGTCAGAATTAAAAGTTTTGTATAAAGCCTTGAGAACTTTAAATACTCATATGACTTTTCAAGCCTCCTTTATTTTATAGTAGATTTTACAATTCTTGATGAAAACAGTCGATAATACCTGTATATTTTCGTTGCTAAATTAAAATTTTTAATGTTATAATATTTAAAATGAGACTCTATTGGGGAAGGTGGTTAATGCGACCCCATGGGGAAGGTGGCAGCTATTTTATGGGATATTTGGAGAGAGCGTAACCCATGAGTGTGGATGAGGGAGGCTTTAACGTCCAACATCTCTAACAAGTTCGCGTTGGAAACACTCCAAGGGTGGTTGCTGGCGAGAGAGACCCCCACTTCTCCTATTGGTTATAGAATTCCTGCCCCATGAAAAAAAGGCATTCGTTAAGCCCATGTATGTTGAAGTGCTGCAAAATAGTTTGAGGAATGTTGTGAGCTATCGAACATGGCACGATAGTGGTCTTTGGACACCAGGTGAAGGGGAGGTTGCAGCATTGCTCGGTGCCTTGTGATGGGTGGCAAAGGTTCAAGGGTGACTACATCAGGGTTATTTTTTAGGTTGATGCAACAAGTGTGGTCTTCGTAATTAATAGTCAAGATGAGGATCTTTGAAAGTTCAGATTCCTGATAGCCACGTGTCATGGTATCCTCAAAGTCGAACCATTGTTTAGCTACTCATTATTATCACAAAAGAATCAAAGATAAAGAAAGAGTTCATCATCCAGAGGAAGAACAGAAAAGAAACTGAAAAACCTAATTTAGACGGCTCTGACAGACTTCGATCTTCGGTAAATTGCACTTCTAGCTCCGATTCTCCGAGATGGAAGGGATGGCGTCACGATCTCTTTCCGGCTCTTTGAACTCTAACTCTTCGCTCCAGAACTTCCGAGAATTCTTGGAATTGTGATTATGAAAGTATGTTATGATCTCCTCCTATGTTGGGCCGCCGGTTAAGTATTTATACTTAACCCTAATTAATCCGGATTCTTCTGATATTTTCGCCAAAAATAAAGGATTATTTTCGCCGAAAAGGATGGTGTAAATGGACGGTCCTTTGGCTGGTATCTCCTGTAATTTTTGCTTCGGTCGAAAACTTAACAGTTTCGTCGAAAACTCCTTCAGCCGGTCATCAATTGATTTGTGCTGATATTTTCGCCGAAAATACTAGGGTATTTTCGGCGAAAATTCCTTTGTAAACCGGGCAGGAATTTTCTGAACTTGATTGGCTCCTTTGATCGATTCCGGTGCAATTCCTCGAGGTTCCAACGCCTTAGACATGACCTTTTTTTTAGGCATGACCTGGGCTACTTTATTTGACGGCAAAAACCTGTGCTAACACAAAAACACTAGAAAACCATCAAATAGACCCGAAACGGGCCAAAGTAACACAGATGGCACGAGATAGGGCAATTGATTGAACATTCGCTATTCTACCCTAAAAACCATGTCTTAAGCAAAGAAATGTCGCTTAAATGAGGCTGATAATCACGTCAATTCGAGTGTCATCAAAATACCCCATACTTAAGCTTTTGCTTGTCCTCAAGCAAACTGAATAGAAACGCTCATGTTCACAAATGATAAGATCGATTAAATTGGAGTTCAATCAAACACAATGAATTATTAGACAGCTAATTCCTAGAACAAGAAACCTGACATGTATACAGATCAGCCAAACAACCTGGTCTCACTAGTAAACTGCACACGACAAGTAATTAGCAACCAATTATGCACGAATTTGACCTAATCGACCACACTCCTCACACAGGATAAATATAGTACAACGGGAACTCTCACTCTCTGTGTTTAAGGACGTGTTTCTGCTCTCGATCATTTTCTGTTACTGAATTCTGTCATAGGTTTGCAATTCGACCACATCTCCACCACTGTGACAACACGAGTATCTAGTCAAGAAGGACTTCCCTGCTAGGACCGTAATGAATTCTACACTACTTGGGTTTATGATGCGATGGATGAAGGGAATGTATGATGATGGCTTGGTGCGGTGTAGCTTTCGACTAACTTCCCTCGAATCTAGCCTATGGCTACCTACCGTCTAACCAGACACGGGTGGAATAATGAACGCTCGTCCTATGCTACCCTCAAGCAACCTAGCACTTATTCTTTTTCTTTACACGATTTTTCTTTTCTTTTCAACTTTTCTTTTGACTTCGTTCTTCCATCTGTAGGGAGAAGAACGTTTTATTGAACTAAAACTTTGAAACTTTTCTGATTTTTCTTATTTTTCTTTTCTTCACTTTTTTCGAAATTTTTTCTTTCTTTTCTTACTTGACTTTTTTTTCTTTTGTGCCGATTCTTTCTTTTAGTTGCTAGAGGGATTTACACGTCTGGACATATTAGCTAAGACCACCTGTTTAATGGCTATAGGCAGGTTACCACAAACCGACTTCCGGTAGGTCAATCTAGAACTACACCCACAAGGGATCAACGGCGAATGAAAGAAATGGGAAATGGCTGTAATGTATTATCAAACCGAAATAACATGCCAAGCTCAAGGGTTTAAACCTAATGGATTTATCGTTTGGTAGGCTATCTGGCTTAGTAGCTGAATCTAGGTGCCCCTATCCTTCTAGAACTTGTGTCATCGTGTGGTCTCGAGTAGGTCTCATGCAAATTCTAACTCATTCAAGTAAACAGAAAACCACTCAGAAAGAATTAAAAATTACAAGTTACGTGCAATGGGTCAAAAGCTCACATTTGGTTTGCTAGTCGGATTCAGTCATTTTCATGCAATCAAGGCTACAAACTACAAGTGTGATTTTAAAAATTCTGTTCCGACCAGGCAATTTAGCATCAAAGTACACAAGTTGGTTCTCAAGTTCTAGGTTAAGCAGTCTAAGCATCATTATGAAGGTTTGAACAACAACTTAACATCAAAAATCAAGAACGGAGTCATTCTAATGCTAGAGAGACTGGAATGGAATCACGAGGCACACACAAAACACAATCAAGGGCAATCAAGTTCATGCAAGGTTCTCTAGCATCCTACCCCACACTTAAATCGGATTGTGTCCCCACAGGACTAATTCTAGAGTTCAGAGTGAAGTAGAAGAACCTGGACCGAGATGATTGGCGTAGGGGATGAGCACGGGTCCTCGGAGCGGAGGCGGTCTACTAGAGCGTAGCAAAGGGAATCTCCCTACTGCCTACGAAACAAAAACAAATGAAACATAAAAAGGAAACTGGGACAAGTATCCCGGATCCACACAGAAAAAAGGTGGATCAAAATCTGAAAAGAATAAATAAAAAGAAAGGACAAGGAAAAGGACACCACCTGATCATGGCTGGTCAGGGGCATCGGGGGGTGGAAAGTGGAGGTGCTCGCCGAGCTGACGTTGCCACGCCAGCTGTGCCTCATACCGCCTGTCGGCGCGGCGCATATGCTGCTACATAATAGTCCATCTCGCCTCTTGAGTGGCGTTGTCGGTGATGCTCCACTCCTGCAGTCGCTCACACAGCTCACCAATGTCCGCGGGGTGCGGTCGGTGCTGAGGGTGAGGCGCCTGGTATAGATCTGGAATGTGCGGCGACGACTGGTGAGCATACCCTGCCTGATGATGTGGCGAGGGTATATAGTCGTGGAATTCTGGCTGCGGCTGGAGCTGCTGCTGCTCAGTATCATCATCTTCCTCCGACTCGGCTACATGCTGGAGGGGAGGATCTGCTGCCACCTGGGGACTGAGGTCCAGCTCTAGGTCATACTTGACCGCTAAGTCTCCTCTAACGGTCCTAACTTGGTGTCGGGGAATGTTCGGGCCATATTCATGGCTGATGCCGAAGGAGATGATGAGCTGACCTATGAAGTTACCACCCAGGAGTGTACGAGGTGGCGTCCTCCTCTTGGTCTTCTGGTGGAAGATGCAAGCAAGCACCCATCCGTGGTGAAGAGGGTAGCTCTCTCGGATGGCTCGGAGAAGCATAAGCTCCTCCTTGAGATATGGTGGCGATCCTTATCTGGGACATATAAAAGCGATCTACGCCAAACCATATGAATAAATTTAAAGAGAGGGTGAGAGAGCGACTTAACTGAGTTGTGCTCCCCAAGGCGATCGTTAGGCACTCCAGTCATGTGGCTCTAGAGTGCATGGTACTCCTCCTCTCTCTTGTCCCACAGTGATGTCCATATAGTCTCGTAGGCTAGATCAACTCATCATGTATTTGTAAACTCCACCCAGATAGAAGGTAACAACCTTCTGGCCTTGCCTCCTCTTGTGCTCATCCAGATGAAAGGTCTCCCAGAACTCTTGAAGGGCGATGTCTAGGAAATCGGCAGCTATGGTGGTCAGCTCTAGGAGGCCGGCCGGTGCTAGGGCGTCATGCACGTTCCGATGGTAGTCCTCGTCGTGCTCGCTGAGGGACTCCATGGAAAGAGGGCATACCTTAGCTCCCCGAACATGCTCGATCTTCTGGAAGCACTCGAAGTAGAAGTCAGGTAGACGAGCGATAGTGCGATGGTACCCAGCCCGGCGAGGTAATGCTGGAGGAGGGCCCTGAACGGCGGGTGTGACGGGAGCGGGGGCTCTGGAGCTCAAGGCGGCATCAAGTCGTGCCTTGGTCCTGCGCTCATAAGTGGTGTTCCTAAAACCAGAATGAAACCAGATCAGTCAAACTTAAAACCCTACCCCACACCTAGTTGAAAAACTCAATTTCACAAAGAAATGAGGGAAACCGAGTGGGGGTAAGCAAAGCAGAGTAACCGGTAATCATAGACAATAAAATACATGCTTAGGAACAGCCAGAATTGGATAAGCACAATCAGAGTTCAAATAGTCAAACCGGCATTCAGAAAGTCAACATTATAGCATAATGAACCCTAATCATGGCAAGACTATCACAAAGCGGAGAACGACGGTAAAATATGATCTCAGATGGCAAACACAATAATCTGAACGAGAATGAACACATACGGCAGCCAAATGATCAAAAATAGTTCATGGTCAAACCGACATCTCTCACAAGTCAACATCACAAAGAATCAATCGTATGCATAGCAACACATGATCAAATTATATGAAAATTAAGCACAAAACTCCCTAAGCATGCTAGAACAGTTCAACAAGTTCAGCTAACCTAGTTCACAGGAAATCAGTTGGCACGCAAATCGAGGCAAACCGAAAAGTCAACCGAAAGTCAACCCCGACGAAATTCAGCAATCAATATGTCAAAAGATTCGTAATGAAAAGTTCTACAACTTACCTTGAAGCCATGGATGCTAAAAATGAACGGTTTGGGAGAAATCGGTGAAAAACTCTGAAAACAAGGGTTTGGGTGAACTAGAGCTGTAGAGCTCCGATTCGAACGTTCTAGGGCTCAAAAGGATCGGAAAAGGAAGGAGAAGGGAGCGGTGGCAGTCGGCGACGGCGACGGCGACGGCTGCGGAAAATGGTGGCGGCGGCGAAAATAGGTGGTGCGGTCGGCGGTTTTCGAAAACAGGAGGGGGGAGGTTTTGTTTTGTTTTGAAATTTTCGGAAATGGAAAGTGGGGAGAGAGAGGAAGTGTCGACCGGATTTTTAAAGGGATAATGTCCGAAATTTTCCTTGTATTTTCGGTGAAAATAAGTGAAAGTTTTCGCCGAAAATATTAGTTAAAATCACTGCCGGTTTTCAAATGAATTTTCACCAAAAACATTAATATATTATCGCCGAAAATATGAAACATGGATGTTTGGAAAACTCGGTGAAATTTCAAAGGGCGAATTCACCGAAAATAGGGGTGCATTTTCGTAGAAAATTTTGAACTGCACGATTGAAAATATTTTCGCAAATCCGGCAAACTTCAGAAAATCACAATTAAATCCCCAAAAATCGAAACAACCTCAATCAACTTGCAAACAACACTACGACACACAGACTACACACGAAAAATAAAAACACAAACAAAATGACACTTTTGGCTCCTCCGAACTGACTCTAAAACACTAAGGTTGACACAAAACAAAAACGGACTCCAGTCGTGGGTTGCCTCCCACGAAGCGCTCTTTGATTAACGTCCTTGAGCTGGATGATACCTGGACGGTATTAGGAGACATCCCAACTTAGATTCTCCTTAATGCTAGCATCGGAGTTCATAAAGTAGAGCTTCGGGGTTTCTCCGGTGAGCATGAATTTCTTCCCGTTCGCGTGTAAGAGCTTGGTTCATCCGTCGGGAAGGTGGCCAGTGATCTTGAATGGTCCGAACAGTTTCGTCAAAGGATCGTCTTCCACAAGGAAGACAGTGGATGGAACGAGAACGATCGGCTCCTTCTTTACTTTAATCTCCGCTTGATATCACCAGGATCGGTGATCGTCAGTATTTCCTTAGGAGATGCTTTTGGCTTCTCCCTCCATACTTGTTCCGGCGCCGGTTTCTCGGAACAAATTGGCGGTGCAGCTGGATCGGTAGACGGTGGTCGAACAACTGGTCTCCAGATCATCTGAGTCTGCTTCTTCTTATGATTCTTCCTTTTTGATCTACAAGATTCCTTGTTTGGCGGTTTAGAAGAGGCTTGCAGTTCCTTCTTCTTTTGCGGTTTCTGAACCGCAGCTTGTGGCTTTTTCTTCACAACCTGTTTAATGTCTGCAGCAACAACTGATCTAGACACACTAGAAGAGACATCAGTGACGGAGTTGACCGGAGTCAACTCCACAGTTTCAACAGCTAAACAATGGAATTCTTCATTCTTAGGGTTATATTTCATTCCGCCTTTAAGGCGGAATGTTATCATTTCTTTACCGACCCTCAAAGTTAAAGAACCATTTGGGACGTTAATATTCATTCCAGTAGTAGCCATGAAAGGTCGTCCTATGAGAATGGTAGAATCATCCTCACTAGTGTCAATGATAACAAAGTCAGTTAAGAACGTGAAAGGACCACATTTAGTAACAACGTCTTTAATCTCTCCCTTAGGGGTTTTAAGCGATCTATCAGCAAAGACAAGTTGCATACTAGGCGGTTCAAGTTCTCCTAGGTTCAATTTTCATATAGACTCACAGGCATAACATTAACAGATGCACCAAGATCAACCAAACAACGCTCTATCTCAACATCATTAATGACAAGAGGTAGAGTGAAAGAACCAGGATCAGAACAGTTAGCTGGATATGGAGAGGAAGGTTTCTTGCTACGAATGTCAGGATATCCTTCTTTGTTCCCCTTCATGCAAGTCTCGATCCTTGCATTTGGCAGCAGTGCTCTTGGAAAAGGAGGCTTCACGACGTACGGTGCAAGAGGAGGATCATCCTCCTTAGGCGCCGATTTCTGTTCTTCCTCTTCCTCTTGAGATTCAGCGATCCTGCGCAAAACAGAACAAGCATTAAGATAAACTTGTAAATTTTTGAGCGGTTACCATCTTGGCTTGCTCTTTTCTTGGATTCGGCTCTGTCTGACTCGGAAGTTGGCCACATGGTCGACCGGATGCCAACATGCTCGAGATGTTGTTCACAGCTTGCTCAATTCTTTGGCTGGTGGCTATCTGTTCTTGATTGAGAAGAGCTTGAGCTTTAAACTGGCTGTCATGATCATCGAGTCTGGTGATGATCTGGCTAAGCTTCCTGTCCAGGTCACTAACGTTGTTTTCTCTCTGATGTTGCTGTCCTGGATAGGTGTTATTCAAGTATTGGTTCTGGCGGTTGCCAGGTGCAGTTCCATAGTTGCCCAGATTTTGATGCGGCGGCTGGTAGACACCTGCCGGCTGATGGTTAGGTTTCTGATCCTGAGCTGGACCAGCTGGGCAGTTATTCTGGTTCTGGTTATGGTTGGCGCCATTATTGTAGGGAGGTCTATCTTGATAGTTCCCTTGCTGCCTGTAGTTGCGGTAGCCAGCATAACCATTCTGATTATTAACGAAGCCTTGTTGAATGAAATTTACCTCTTCGGCAGACCAGACTTCTGCCTTACCAAAATTCTGACAACGGCCTCCGTTATGTGCGCAAGCTCCACACCACTCGCAATCGGCAACGTAGACAGAAGCTGCCGGCGGTTTGATTTGTGTGGTAGACTTCTTCAAATGCTTCTCTACTTCTGCCTTGATAGCTGCGTCGAGATCTATCTTGCACCTTGATCCTTCAGATTGTCGTTCCCAGTTTCTTGACTTGGAAGCACAGTTTTCGAAATGAAGAAGAGCAGCTTCAGGTGTAAGTGTAGTGCAATCTCCTTGAGCTAGAGAATTGACCCACTTGGCAGATTCTTCTCGAAGTCCTCGAGCAAAGATTTCAGCTAAGTTCCTCTCCTCGAATCCATGATGCGGACAGTTGTAGAGAAGTTCTTGGAATCGATTCCAAGTATCATATAAGCTTTCTCCTTCTTTCTGGGAGAATCTGGCAATGCTGTCCTTGATGGCAGTTGTTCTAGCTGGAGGGAAGTATTCTTCAACGAAGTCCTGAGCCAAAGTATCCCAATTAGTGTAGTAGCCAGGTGGTTTGCCAGTAAGCCACCTCTTAGCAGGGCCTTTCAGAGAGAACGTGAAAGCTCTCAAACAAAGAGTATTTTTGTCGAGGTTTCCGTTCTTGAAAGTACTGCAGAGATCAAGGAAGTCTGCAAGATGAGTGCACAGATTGTCTAGGGGCCTGCCTTCAAATTGTAGATCCCTAGAGATCATGGTCAAGAATTGAATCTTGATATCATAGTCAGGATCTCCTTCAATGCGCGGAACGGCAATGGAAGATTTAACACTAGTCGCGCTCGGCTTGTTATAGTCTGCTAGACTCTTCTGTGCAGGTGGTGGTGGTGGTAGTTCTCCATTTGGTGGTGGTGGTGGTGGTAACTGATCATCCATGGTAGGAGATGGAGGAGGTGAAAGTGATGCGGTGTATGAAGCGGATGAAGATGACGGTGAAGACGGAGATGAGGAACTCTCCTTCAGTTCCTCGATCTTGATCGGAGTGACGGGTGGATTGGATCTGCCTCTCTTCAAAATCTGTGAGCGTAGAGGTGTAGCAGAACTGCCTGGTGTCTCTATACTCTTAGCCTGTTCGGTTTGAGAGCGAGTCCAAGGACAGTGAGGCATACACCTGTAAACCTACAGATAACAAAGACAAACAAAACCAGTGTAAAATCGAAGTGGATGGAAAGGTGAAAGATGGAAAATAGAAGAATAAATTGCCATTTCTTCTTTCAAACAATCAAAGAAGTCCCCGGCAACGGCGCCAATTTGGTGAACTTGTCATTGACGATTCAAACAAATAACTAACAAAGCTAACAAGCTAGGGTAGATCGTATTCCACGGGCCTTCTACGATTGACTACTCCAAAAACTAGCAATTTATTCGGATGCAAACAAGTTATGCGTGGTGTGAGTTCCACGACTTCTAATTCTAAGAAATGCAGAGAAATTTAAAAATTAAACTAAAGCAGATTGGAAATCAGGGTTGAAAACAAAGATGACAGACGAACTTAGACTCTCAATCCCCCTTCGTTCCCCAGAGCATTGGCAATCAACAGATCAGCGGATTTCGATTCTCATTCAGTCAATCACTAAGACACCACCATAACTCCTGACCCTTAGGTTTAAGACCGGCGAACGTTCGCTCTATCCGTTCTAGCTACCAAGATTAACTAGTCGCCCGGTACGGTCGCCTCTCACAATGACTTAACTTAATTGGTGCAATTACTAACGATTTATGAGTTACTCTTGCAGTGGATTAACCCTAACTGGTTCCTACGAAAGGCACGCTCCAATTATAAGGTTAATTGTTCAATTTGATGTTCTAAAGTAAGGCGAGCGTTCGCTTCTATCCTTAGCTTGACAAGAATCTAATCTAGGTGATCAATCCAGACAAGAAACATGAACAATGAAGAACAAATCAAACATGAAAGAGAATTTGATTGAATTTCGAATCTAATCATCGCCGATCCGTGACCGCTTTAAAGCCCTAGGTCACTTAGGGTTCTTCTAGTCTAAGCTCTAACGAATTTAGCTACTCATGTTTATCACAAAAGAATCAAAGATAAAGAAAGAGTTCATCATCCAGAGGAAGAACAAAAAAGAATCTGAAAAACCTAATTTAGACGGCTCTGACAGACTTCGATCTTCGGTAAATTGCAATCCTAGCTCCGATTCTCCGAGATGGAAGGGATGGCGTCACGATCTCTTTCCGACTCTTCGAACTCTAACTCTTCGCTCCAGAACTTCCGAGAATTCTTGGAATTGTGATTATGAAAGTATGTTATGATCTCCTCCTATGTTGGGCCGCCAGTTAAGTATTTATACTTAACCCTAATTAATCTGAATTCTTCTGATATTTTCGCCGAAAATAAAGGATTATTTTCGCCAAAAAGGATGGTGTAAATGGACGGTCCTTTGGCTGGTATCTCCTGTAATTTTCGCTTCGGTCGAAAACTTAACAGTTTCGCCGAAAACTCCTTCAGCCGGTCATCAGTTGATTTGTGCTGATATTTTCGCCGAAAATACTAGGGTATTTTCGGCGAAAATTCCTTTGTAAACCGGGCAGAAATTTTTTGAACTTGATTGGCTCCTTTGATCGATTCCGGTGCAATTCCTCGAGGTTCCAACGCCTTAGACATGACCTTGGCTACTTTATTTGACGGCAAAAACCTGTGCTAACACAAAAACACTAGAAAACCATCAAATAGACCCGAAACGGGCCAAAGTAACACAGATGGCACGAGATAGGGCAATTGATTGAACATTCGTTATTCTACCCTAAAAACCATGTCTTAAGCAAAGAAATGTCGCTTAAATGAGGCTGATAATCACGTCAATTCGAGTGTCATCAAATTCCCATTTCGAGAATTGTGTCAAAAGAGTGGCATAATTCACCAGATGACGGCTCCTTATACTCCACAACAAAATTGAGTTGCTGAAAGGAAAAATCGCACATTGACAGAAATGATGAATGTGTTGCTCATAAATTCTGGGCTTCCACAGAATTTGTGGGGGGAGGCTATCTTGACAGCCACCCAAATACTCAATAGAGTGCCTTATAGCACGACACAAACCATTTCACACGAGAAATGGAAAGGGCGTAAACCTAGCTTGAAATATTTCAAAGTGTGGGGTTGTCTAGCTAAGGTGCAAGTTCGTAAACCGAAACAGGTTAGGATAGGACCAAAAACTATTGATTGTATATTTATTGGGTATGCTAATACGAGTAAAGCATATTGGTTTATGGTCCACAAGTCAGATGTTCCCGACATTCATTCTAATATGATAACAGAATTAGATAATGCTGAGTTCTTTGAGAACGTCTTTCCTTACAAGAATGTAAGAGAAAGTGTTGGTGAGAGCTCCAAGAGACCTCAAGATACGACTATGGATGTTGTACCTGAGGTGGAGGACACAACAATGGATGTTGTACCCCATGTAGACGACATACGACGTAGTAAACGTCAAAAGGTCCCTACATCTTTTGGTCCTGATTTTCTGACATTCATGTTAGAAAATGAGCCTCAAACATATAAGGACGCGATGAGCTCTTTTGAATCTCATTATTGGAAAGAGACGGTCAATAGTGAAATTGAGTCCATTTTGCATAACCATATGTGGGAGTTGGTAGATCTTCCTCCAGGAAACAAACCCCTTGGTTATAAATGGATATTCAAACGAAATTTGAAAGATGATGGTACTATTGACAAGTATAAGGTGAGACTAAGTCGCCAAAGGGTTTAGACAAAAAGAATGTCTTTCTTTTTTGACACTTACTCACAAGTCACAAGAATTACATCGATTTGATTGTTAATTGCTTTGGCTGCTGTGTATGGTCTTCAAATCCATCAAATGGATGTTAAAACCACATTTCTTAACGGCGACCTGGAGGAAGAGATCTACATGGAACAACCCGAAGGGTTCGTTGTTCCAGGACAAGGACACAAGGTGTGTCGCTTGGTCAAGTCTTTGTATGGACTTAAACAAGCTCCAACGCAATGGCATGCGGAATTTGACTTAGTAATGTTGTCAAATGGATTCAGCATTAATGAGTGCGATAAATGTGTGAACATTAAGGACACTCCTAATCATGAAGTCATTGTTTGTTTGTATGTGGATGACATGTTGATAATGAGTAAGGATATTATCGACATTAAGTCTACAAAACATATGTTTTGACAGGCATTTGATATGAAAGACTTGGGGGTGGCTGATTTTATTCTAGGAATAAAAATCTATAAGACTCCTCAAGGCCTAGCTCTATTTCAGTCTCACTATATTGACAAGGTACTTGATAAGTTCAAGTATTTGGAGTTCAAAGTAATGAAGACACTGATAGACGTGAACCTTGCTCTTGCTAAGAACAAAGGTACAAGTGAAGTGCAAACGGATTATGCTCAAGTGTTAGGCTGTCTGATGTACATCATGAATTGTACTAGACCAGATATTACATTGGCCATAAGTAAGTAGAGTCGCTACACGAGCAATCCGAATGCAACTCATTGGATGGAAATGAGACATGTTTTGGGGTACTTGAAGCACACCTAGAACTTTGCTTTGCATTACACTAGGTATCCGACTATTCTTGAAGGATATTGTCATGTGAACTGGATCACCGGTTCAACCGAAAGCAAGTTCACACGTGGATATGTGTTTACGGTTGGTGGAGGAGTAGTATCTTGGAAATCCTCCAAGCAAACCTGCATAGCCCGTTCAACAATGGAATCTGAATTCATTGCATTGGACAAAGCTGGTGAAAAAGCCAAATGGCTTCAGAATTTCTTGGTGTTATGTATAATGGTAAATCTCATCACATTCGTCGACGACTTAACATAGTTAGACAACTAATATCTAGTGGTGTTATCTCAATTGATTATATGAAATTAAAGGATAACGTGTCGGATCCACTTACAAAAGGCCTAACTAGAGATGTAGTTGAGAAATCATCGAGGGGAATTGGATTATGGCCAAGGGCATAATCAACATGACAGAAACTCTACCTAGTTGACTAGAGATCCCCAAGATCTAGGTTCAAGGAGAAAACAAAGTTGCGTTTGATGGTTCGACATTGTCAAAATTTCCCCAACCCATTCTCATGATGAGACAATGTTTAAGAATAAGGGTAAGCCTATAAACGCAATGCTTTTAATGGTTTCTAAGTTTGACCTCAAGTTGGTCAAATGATGGATTTACGAATATCCGTTTAGAAATCACCTATGTGAGTGTGAAGTAGAGCCGCTTCAAGGAGAACTAGCGTAGGCCAAGTTCTCTACACACTCATGAGACCAGGCGGTGTTTAGGGCTAAAATGAACACAACAGTGAGAACCAATGAACGGTTAAGGATTAGCTGTGTGACATATGTTGTCTTAGTATACACAAAAGTCTACGGTTCAAAGATATCAAATCTACCGATGGACGAGTATACTCGATGTATGTTCACTACAAAAAACTCAAAGGAAAACCTACTTATTCAGATGTAGCTAATTCTTGCGAGCAAATCACACAGTTTTTGCATAGTTTTTCAAAATTTAGCATTCTCCATTCATATGTGGGGGATTTTTGGGGATTTGATGTGTGAATGAAGGAATGAGCTAAGTGGTGTTGAATACCACATTGCTAACTGATGGGAAAGTGGAGCTAGATATAAAAAATCAAGACCACTAAGGTTGGTAAAAGGCTTGAGGTGGTGATGGGCCCTCGCGCCGTCGTCGCCGCCTCGGCCTCTGATTCGGATTCGGATTTGGTCAAAAGATTTGATTTGATTCAATTCTTTTGCTACCCGGCCGATTCAGTTTGACCAAAAAGTCATCCATAATCTGCGGTTTAAATCTAAACCAGAACCAGGTTTTAAACCGGTTCAGAGGCGAACCGACATGTCTGTTCGGTTCAAAACCGGCCAAACAGTTGTGTCTTTTCAGAAGGCACCCCTTCATTTACTATAAATAGCAAATCAGTCCCTGCACTTTCTCCTACAAACTTTTCCCCTCTCTAAACTTATTATCTGCACGAAAAAAGGCTTTCTACATTCATTCTTTCAAAGAAATCGAGTCATGTGATTGGGCCGTTCGTTGTGTTCGCCGATCACCTGCGTTTGCATCACCACTACGCTTGTGAGTATATCCGTTTTATTCTGGGAGAATTGATTCTGTTAACCTTGGGTGACGTAGAGGGGAATAACAATTCTTAAGGACAGATTGTGAAGTCGATCGATTCGGATTTGTCCTTCTGGTTATGCATGCTTGCTTGTTGTTTCTTGTTTTGTAGTTTACAGTACCAATAGACAGTACATGTGTCCTTTGTGAAGCTGCATTGGAGTCACGAGAGCACCTAATGAGTAGCTGTCGGTATACTAGTAGAGTAGTTCATGCTGTACTGCCTGAGATTGGAAACCTGAATTGGGGCCAGATGATTGTAGTTGTTTGTGGTTGGGACAAGAATGAGGTGGTCAGCAGAGCAAAGTTGCTTCTTTGGCGCATTTTGATTTGTCAAATATGGATAGAAAGATGCCATAGAGTGTTTGAAGGTCCAAAGAAGGATGAGTGCACTCTTATAGAGGATATAAAAAGGGAGTTAAAATGTTTGCTATAGGACACTAATATAGAGATAGCATAGAAAGTTTAATTTAGTCTCCTTTGTAAGTAGTATAGTCTTACTTACTTTGTATGGTTATTCCTTGCATTTTGATGAATATAATCCGCTCAATTCATTAAAAAAAACCAGGGTAACTAGTTGACTAAGCATCGCCGGAAAACTCATCGAAGTATCACCAAAAAACTCACCGGAGACGTTGGTCGATTGCGGGAAAAGTCACTGAAGACTCGCCTGAAAATATTTAGATTTTAATTTAAATATAAATAATTAAATTATGTTTGTAATTTACTAAATACACTTAACAATTTAGATAGTTGAATGGATCAAATACTCAAATATAATTTAATGGTAGATTGGAAGGGCTGAAAGTTTCCAACCTTGCTTTTGGTTGGACACGATCAGCTGCCTAGTAACCGAAGAAAATGAGAAGAGAGGTTAGAAAAGAAAACGAGTCAAACAAAAGCTAAGTGGTAGAACACAACAGAATCTTGAGACAAAAAGAGAAACATTAGAATAATCAAATTGACTTGGTAAATAATAATAAAGCCAAAAAAAAAGTCGCTCCACCGAATAAGTGAATAACAATCAATGGAGTCAAAGATGGGAGTTGCAAGAGAGTCAACTACACGTTAATTTGAATATGCTTAAATATGGAAAATTAAGTGACACAATAATTGCAGTTGAATAGATAGACAATTGGTTGCATAATACGAGACTTAAATACACGGATACCACTAATCTTTTTAAAGCAGTCACACTGACCACTCAACTTTTTTTCGTACACCGGGTACCACTGAACTCAATTAATTATCCACGATTTACCACTCCGTCCAAAAGATGGATGGAAAAATGACATGGCAGTAGCCGATGTTATCCTAGTCATAACATAGCGCCTACGTGGATGCTGACTGGACGATAAATTAAATATTAATAATTTTCATTGTGATCTGCGTTATAATTAAGGATATTCTCTTGTTCCATGAGGAGTGCAAGATCTTTCCACAGAAAGAGAATCAGGAACACTAGCACTGCTACGGAAGTCATCTCCACATGAATAACTTTCTATCTCCATGTGAATAACTTTTCCTATTGTCTCCATTCTCCTCTAATTGAACATCAGTAACTGCCTGCTGACCACAACCTTGAACATCTCCTCAACCCACTCTCCTCAATATGAGAACACTTTGGGTAATGCTTTTCATTAATATGAGGAACACTTTGGGAACTCTTTTCATTTGTTTGGTTGTGGTCAGCAGGCAGTTACTGATGTTCAATTAGAGCAGAATGGAGACAATAGGAAAAGTTATTCACATGGAGATGGAAAGTTATTCATGTGGAGATGACTTCCGTAGCAGTGCTAGTGTTCCTGATTCTCTTTCTGTGGAAAGATCTTGCACTCCTCATGGAACAAGAGAATATACATAATTATAACGCAGATCACAATGGAAATTATTAATATTTAATTTATCATCCAGTCAGCGTCCACGTAGGCGCTATGTTATGACTAGGATAGCATCGTCTATTGCCGTGTCATCTTTCCATCCATCTTTTGGATGGAGTGGTAAATCGTGGATAATTAATTGAGTTCAGTGGTACTCGATGTACGAAAAAAAGTTGAGTGGTCAGTGTGACTGCTTTTAAAAAGATTAGTGGTATTGGTGTATTTAAGTCCCATAATACGACATTAAGAACCATGATATAACATAATTTTTTGGTCAAATACACAAATCTAGCCAAACCTTTTCGATTTATGTCAAATCTAACCGCTTCTATTTTAGTGACACTAAATAGGACAAACCTTTAATTTTCGTGTCAATTCTGTCCAGTTGACCAAATTGATCGTTAAGTTTTTAACACCGTTAGTGATGTGGCAAATGAAGCTGACATGACATTCATTTGACCGGTCTAACGTATGCCACATCACATAATAATTTTGATTAAAAGTAAATTTAAATTAATTAAATAACTAAATAATTATTTAAAAACACAAAAATACAAAAATTAAAGGCATAATACCCTCAGATAGCACCAACTATTGCGTAATCCCCAGAATATACACGCCGTTTTACTAAATACTCAAATAGCACAACCTATCGTGCTTCAAGTTCAGAATAGCACGCCGTGAAGTTCCATCCGAAAACGTGACGGAATGTTAGGCTGACGTGTTTAGAGCGCTTGGGTGGCACAAATTTATGTTCATGTGTACCATTTTCAATGATGTGGCTGATGGATTACATGGAAATGGGAATTTCAAACTTTTGAATTAATTTTTATGTCCGGGGCTTTACGTTTCCCGAAGAATTTCTTTACTCTCTCCAACATGCATTGAACCCACCATCATTCATCTGCACCCACACGCCATCGCAGGAATGCTCTGAACCAAGTCATCTCCCACCTTACTCTTTCCAAGGTTGTGGTTATTTCGTTTTCAGTCTTCTGAATCAACTCAACTGGAGTTTTTTCCAGTCTCGAACTCAGCGACGAACTCGGCGACGAAATCACCGGTGACAAAATCATGCTGGGGGCTCCGATTCCCAGGAAAAGTAAGTTGTCTTCAACTCCAATGTCGATTCCACTAGATAGGGTTTAGGTAGAGATTCTCCTTTCTGATTCCTCGCGTTGCGAAACTCTAAGGACTTGTGATATATTCTATTCTTGGTCGTGGGTCCGAAACCCTAACACCGACATGTTATTTTGGATGCTTCTGTCTGTGGGTTCCATTGGTAGCAAAGTTTTCTTTTGGAAGCTTCTGGGTGTTTGTTGTTGGCCATTAATGTCGTTCTAGGGTTTAGTGACGTCTGTCGCTTTCTCAGTTTAGTACTAATACAATATCTCTGTTTGCAGTTTACCGGATCCGGTGGAGATGATAGTTTATTACGGCGGCACGATGACAAACACGGAGAGAGGACCTGAGTATAAAGGAGGTGCGGCTGTTGAGGCTTCAATATACAGGGATTTCCTCTGTTATTTCCAGCTAATTAAAATCGCCACCGAAGAACTTCACTATCACGCCGTGGAGAGAATGTGGTACGTTGAACCCGGTCTCACACCTGTGGATGGGCTACATCCCATAAGGAATGACAGTGACGCGATGGAGATGGGGAGAGCAGCTGCAGGCGGTGTTGTATCGCTGTACATGGAAGTGGGCGAGAACGAGAGTGGTTTCGGGGACAACGAGAAGATTCTGAGAGGTCGGACGGTGGAAGTGATCCGGAAGCAGATGGTTCCGGTATTAGGGCTGATGAAGGGATAATCCACCTACTAGACGACTCTGATCGTACCTCCAACCCATAATTTGCCGAAGCGATGGCTAATCTCGGTCTGACCGGTTACCGGAGGAGGGTTCGGACACAGTACCATACCGATGGGGTCGAAGTTGACCAGATGAATGAGGTGACAATCAATAAGAGTGCACAACAAGAGGAGATAATAATACAGGACGAGGGATTAAAAGGTATGGAGTTCATGAATGCTAGATCTCCTGACGGACAATCCGACACCGACGACGAACGATCGGACAAGCAATCTGTGGAAGGTTTGAAGAAGAATCGGACGACGACCCACTATTCGAGCCTAATGTTGGAAGTCTACTGAGCTCCCCAATATCTTCTTACAGGACGTCGTCCATGTCAAACCACGACTAGTGTCAGGCAACAACGCCGAGAGGTTCAAATGGCAATGGATGGGGTTGGGGTCTACCAGGGTGCGGTCACTGGAAACATGTACTACCGGGTAATATTCATTAATATGACATGTAGTTCGTATCTTGCTTAGTGTATACCATAGAACGCTAACAGTGGCCTTTAATTCTTTTCAGGGCTATGGCAGGGACGATCCGCCATGTGCAAACTGCGAAGAAGTTGGGACCTCACAACCAACCCCGCCACCAGCTACACAGCCAACCCAGTCGGAGTAGGCTGTATGTAGCGTGTCCGGAAGAAGGCAGTATTTTGTGTTGCTATGTCTGTGCAATGATATGATATAGACGATTTCTACATTTCGGGTTCAGTAGTATTTGAACAAACTCCCTTATTTTGTGATCTGATCAGGCAAACTTGTAGTTTGGTTATGTTTATGCAATGTCGAATCCAGCTAATGTTTAGTTATTTATGTAAACAATGAAGTAAGAAGGGTTGTGGCCTTGTTAAGTCTCATATTGTTTTCTGCTTCTCATAACATGGTCCAATTACAACATTTGGTGGTTCTGTAGTACAACAACCATGAGAACTGCCACAACACATACCAATACAATTACTACATAACTCATTCGACTATCTACAAGTTCAGCTTGTCTGCAACTCTCGAAAACTCACGCACAAGATTTCCATCGCGATGGCTGCCTCCCTGTTCCAGCAAACTCCTCAAGCTACGAACCATCTCAGTAGCCTCAGTAAGAGCAATTTCTAAATCGCCAATTTTGGCACCAAGTTCATCGTCTTGTTAGTCAAGTCATCCCCAGTGGATGCCTGAGCTTCTCTGGGCCGTTCGTCTACCCACTTGAAGAATCCACAGTCTGCTTTCTTATCATTCCAATACGGACATCGAAAGAACCTTCGACCGAAATTGTTGGGAGTGCCGGCTGTTTTCAATATCACCTCGCGCTTATGACGGCATACGAACCCATCAACTACGGACATCTTCGACGAGGCAGAAGAACTGGGGGCGGTGTTCTCGGAGGCCATTATTGACGAGAGCTTATCTGCGAGAAGATGTGGGTTAGTAAGATGCGATTTAGGGTAGAATGAAGAGGAAGCAGTTTACAAACCCTACAGGTTCAGCTGCCGACGGACATGGTTGAAAGCAAGAAGGAGTGTAGCGAGAGAGAGGGTTGGCGGCGTGAGAGAGAGAGGGTTGACGGCGATAGGGCTAATGAGAGAGAGGAGGGCATATTATAAGGGGGTAATTTCAAAAACCCTAAAGCCGAAATGTTAAATGAAATTCCACGTCAACTAACAGCCACGTCATTAGTATCCTCGTCAGCCAAAAAAACCCAGTCAGAACACTCTGTTATCCTTCGTGGCAACGTTTCAAATGGAACTTCACGGCGTGCTATTCTGAACTTGAAGCACGATAGGTTGTGCTATTTGAGTATTTCGTAAAACGGCGTGTATATTCTGGGGATTACGCAATAGTTGGTGCTATCTGAGGGTATTATGCCAAAATTAAAACCCTTCAGCGCATCCACTGTCTCCAAACCTTTCGTCTTCATCCCCTCGGCGGCCCCCCATCCCCGGCTGCAATATCATCGCCGCCACCAACGGCAGAGATTGAAATTACACATTATTGTCACCAGCGGCCACTCCTTCTCAACCAGCCCACATCCTCCCTAAACCCCATTGATAGAAGCTCTTCCATCGTAAACCGTTGATTCAACTTATCTAATTCCTTCCCCAAAAACCCTGACCAAAATTATCGATTCTCAAGCCCTATCCCTCGCTCTTCAGCTCTCGATTCAAACACAAATCTCGATTCAAGGATGGAGGATTTCAGAACCCGAGTGAGAAGTTAAGAGTGACGACGGGGAAGTCGTTCACGCCAATTAATTAAAAAGGGGGGAGTGGCGGTGTTGTTCATGGAAGGCGAGGGAACTCGTAGAAATCCCACCACCACCGCCACCATGAGACTCAACGGAGCTTTGAGACTCTTCCGCTGCTTCTCATTACGAAGTTGTCTCGACTCCAACCTCCTCAAGCTCTGCATTTCCTTCCTCTTCCTCCACTCCTCCTCTGTTTCCTTCGGCAACAAAGAAGTCCTCATCAGCTGCGGGTAATTATCCGACCCGAACGCCAGATCCGACTCCTTAAACGCCGCAATCGACGAGTATCGGGCCAGCTTCGAACCCGAACCCGAGCTCTTGTCAACCCCGAATCTTCCCCCGAGTGACAGCCCTAGATTCAACTCAATTTCATCAGCTTCTCGTTCTTCTTCTTCGTCTTCCTCTTCTCTAGTTCGAGCCCTTCATTTTCCCCCTGAGGATATGAATCGGGTCAGCAGATGCGACAGGTACCGGTTGATTTCCAGTGAAAGGCTCTCCATCGGTGACGTCTCGAGGAGGGAGGCGATTGGACCGGTGGTGTTGAGGTGTTTGAAATGGAGCGGTGGAGGAGGGATACGGTGGGGGATTGAGGAGAGAGAGACATGGGAGGCGCGATGATAGTGATTTTATTTTTATTTTAATTTCTAAATTGTTTATATTACATTTGATTTAAATTTTAAATAGATGATGTGGCAGATTCTGATGTGGCAATGTTTGCCATGTCAATTGACACATCAGACTTTGGGTTTATGGTTTTGTTAACTTAGACGGAAAAGTTAACAGAAGTCACAAATTTGGCTAATTTGGGGTTTTTTTTTATAGAAGCGGCTAGATCTGACATATTTGTGAAAGGTTTGGCTAGATTAGTGTATTAGGCCTAATTTTTTTTATGTCTTTTAGACATAATTAATTTCTCATCCTTAGATTAGATGATCGGAGATCCAAGGGTTGTGGAAAAATTTAGATTAATGCATTTAATACCCATTATTTAATCCATTTTCCTTTTTTTGGTGCACTAGATTTTACTACCCATAAAAGCCCCACATTTATCTTCATCCCTCCAGCTCCAAGACATTGATGTACATTACTTGAATATTTGAACCAATATTTTGGAGTTCGAAAACATGGAATTTATTCCCAGAAATACTAGTATTAAGTTTGGGGGTGATAGATTTAGCTAATTTCATGTTGATACTAGTATTTATGGATAATGATTCAAAATTATTGTTTCATTAAACAAGGCTTTTGAGATTTTGGAATAATTTAACAAGAAATTAGAATGAAACTCATGTTTCATGAAGCCATAATTTGGAATCATTACCTAGAAATAATAGTATTGACACAAAAGTAGTTAAATCGATCACCCCTAAACCTAATACTAATATTTTTTTTATTATATATCATTTGTTCTAGTCTTCTAGATTCATATACCATCTTTCACACCCAATTTCTTGTTAAATTAAATCTCAAAATCCACCTAATTTTGAATCATTATCCATATATACTAGTATCGACACGAAATTAGCTCAATCGATCACCCCCAAACCTAATACTAGTATTTCTAGGTACAAATTCCATGTTTTCGAACCCCAAAATATTGGTTCAAATATTCGAGTAATGTACATCGATGTCTTGGGAGCACGAGCAGTAAAATCCAGGGTACTAGAAAAAGGAAAATAGATTAAATAATGGGTATTAAATGCATTATTTTAATGTTTTTCCCCACAATCCTATGACATTTTATCTTCTAATCTAAGAGTCAGAAGTTGATTATGTCTAAAAGACATAAGAAAACTTATGTCATGGTTCTTGATCCGACATAATGTTGCCATTTTAGTTTTAACCAATGGTGAGATAATTTACTTAATTAGGATTTTTTAATCACAAAGCAATGGAACTCTATGTAAATTTTTTTTGGACTTTAATAATTATAATATTAATTTAATAAGTAATGAAAAAAAACATAAATTCACTTCAAAATGTTTACAAAATTACTATACCTCGTTCGTGTGGAGATAATTAGGGCTAGGTTCTCCCAACAACTATTTTTCGTTGTAAGAACTAGTCATTGGAGCGAACTTGTCTCTCTATAACATTTATGGAGTCTTGGAGTATTTTGAAACACAAGGATGTGCACCTAATACTAGACATATAGTCATTTCTTGAAGTCGTGGACATCGAACATAGACTGGACATGGACACCGTGGACATGCCACGAACACACAAGAGCTGACCAACCACATAGTGTCCAACATCACTCATACTGATATTAAGCCATGTAACGCGTCTTGACCACCCGTCATCAAACCATCCTACATGTCATGGCTACCCAACATCATATCATGTACCCTATTTAACATAAATCGAATAGCATGAAACCATCCAAAAATTACAAGATTGTCACTGACCCCTAATTTCCACCCAAACAAACTAGCTTTCAGATTCTTTTCCGAGCAATGTCCGTGTCAATTATTTTATGCCTTTATTACTTGTTTATTAATTTTGAAACTTACAATGGCCCAAGTTGTAATTTCTCAATGCACAATTTCTAACTCTAGGTCAGTCCATCAAGTTCTTCTATCACATGTCCATAACTTAAGAAAGTAAACAAAGTTAACCCAAAGCCCTTATATGTACCAAAACTTTAATGTCCCACGTTCGGGTATGAATAAGAATAAGATCGGTTAAGAAAAATGGGTCAAAGGCCTGGTCAAGCCACAACTGTTGGGGTTGAAGCAACGATCATTGGGCCAATAATCCTACGAATGTTGAGGATTCAGCCACGCCCGTAGTCCCGAGTAGGCTATGACCGTTAGTAGAGGTACTACAGTCGTAGTCTCTGTTAAACAGACTAATTGAGATTAGGAGTATTTAAACATCAAGATTAGAGTTTTTAGGATCTATTAGAATTTTTTAGTTTAAGGTAAGAGCATAACCAGAGAGGAGGCGCAAGAGGAATATGGGACAGGAGAGGAGAGTTCAATCGCTCATCGGATGGCTCATCGGAAATTGGATCTATGCTAGTGGATTACTCCGGTGTAAGGTGAGGGTTTACGATATTCGGCTTACCCTAAGCTCAAGTATTTGATTGACCACTGCCCATGTAATTGGTATCAGCAGAGGCTATTTACGTATTATTAATTATTCATTTTGAGTCTAGTCACATGGTCGCTAGATGAGTAAGGGTTTACAGGTTCCTAACAGATAATATATGGGTATTGGTACTGGCTAAGGCCGGAGGCTGTGGTATGATCTAGTAAGGGGAATATTGCGCAATCGCCTAGGTATCGGTAATGGTATTCATATTGGTATTGGGGAACATTATGACAATACTAGAGTCCTTAGTGACCACATATTGTAAACCATTGGATCATTGTCTTAGGGGCAGCTAGTGATGCACCCACTGTCCCTTTGATACGACCGGACAAGCCATAGACATGAAGTCAGGATAAAAGCTTCAAGGCCAAGGTCACCGCATATATGGATGCTTGGAGTCAGATGACCAAAAGATGCTAAGGATCGAATGCATAATGCTATAAATGATAATGTCAGATGCCACACCGACTGATGTTGGGAGCTAGATAATGTCGGACCGAGGACCACAGATGCTGATGTTGATGCTGAGTGCTGTAATGACACTCGATTTTACGTGATTATCAGCCTCATTTAAGATACACACTACACAAAAGGCGCTTTAGCGTTGCTTGAAGGAGAAGAGTTTAGCGTCGGTAGATTAGAAACTGATGCTAAACCCTTGACTCGCATTTGACCAAGGGTTTAGTGTCGGTCGCTTGTCGATCGACACTAAAACTGACCAAAAACTGACGCTTAATTTGGTTTTGGGTTAGAAACGAAGCCAACAAGCTTTAGCGTCGGTTACCGACATGTTTTAGCGACTGTCGGTGACCGACGCTAAAACACGTACCTATTTAAGGTCCTCTCTCAGCCGCCACCCTAACCCTAATCTCCTCTCTCAATCCTCTCCTCTATCTCCTGAAACTCTCCTTCTCCTCTTCTCTTTTTCTCAAACTTCTTCTTCTTTTTCTCTTCTCCCCAACCAGCCTTCTTTTTCTTCCTCTTTCTTTTTCCTCTTCCTTTTTCCTCTTCTCTTCTTCTCCTTTTTCCTTTTCCTTTTCAAACTTCTTCTCCCCAGATCTCTAGATCTCCAGATCCACCGTCGTCCTCCTCCTCCGCCCCGTCTCCAGTCATCCACCGCCGTCCTCCTCCACCTCCGCGTCTCCAGTCATCCGCCGCTATCATCCGCTGTCATCTTCCTCCGCCTCCGCATCTCAAGTCACCTCGTTTCCAGTCATCCGCTGCCGCGGCCTTCACCATCACAGTTCCCGATCTAGATCCAAGTTGCATAACTAGAATGTAATAAATCTAAGTGACCAAAAGGGTGACCTAATAAATCTAAGTGACCAAGTTGCATAACTGGAAATGGAGTGACCGAATCTGAAAATGAAAATAAAAAATGAATATTAAGAATGAAAAAAAAATTGGGTTGGTCAGCGACCCCTTTCGAACAAGGATTTAGCGTCGCTCTTTAATCAGATTTAGTGTCGCTTGATTTTTTACGGACGCTAAATTTTATCGTCGGAAGAATTAGTGTCTCTTTCCTAACCAACGCTAAATCCCTTAGCGTTAGTTAGTGACCGACGCTAAACTAGCGGATTTTTGTAGTGACATTTCCTTGCTTGAACCACGATTTTAAGGGTAGTTTAGGGTATTTTCACCTGATTGCTCTAATTCTTACTATTTTGGTTACTTTGGCCCGTTATGGGTCTATTTGATGGTTTTCTAGTGCTTTTGAAAATGCATAGGTTTTTGCCGTCAATAACGTAGCCATGGACATGCTCGGGAAGCAAGGGAACCTCGAAGAAGCTGCCCGAAATCGACCCAAAATTCAACCAAATCAGAAACCAGCACTGCCCCCTTTTTAACTTAAGTTCTCGGCGAAAAGAACCATAGTTCTCGCCAAGAAGTTGTGAAGAAATAGCACAAAAGAAACAGGAGGAGACTTGAAGAAGTCTTTGGTGAAAAGTCCCAGAGTTTCACCGAGTAGTTTTGGAGAATTGCACTGAACTTACAGGAGGATTTCAAGTATAGTTCTCGGCGAAAACTTCTATAGTTTTCGCCGAAAACTCCCCTCTTTCCAGTTCACATCCGGAGAAACCCTATTTAAGAAAACGGGCGGCCATTATTCAAAGATACACTTTTTCCACACATTAATTTCAAGACTTCAGAGTTCGAGAGAGAGTTTAGAGAGTTCGAAGAGCCGGAAAGAGATCGTGATGCCATCCTTCCATCTCGGAGAGCACGGTGTTAGGAGTTGAACATCCAGGAGATTGAAGCTTCACAGATTCATCAGAAATTAGGTTTTACAGTTCTTCTCTATTCTTCCTACTTGAAGATGTATTCCTTGTTTGTTTCGATTCTTTTGTATTGAATATGAGTAGCTAAACTCATAGAGCTTAGATTAGATGAACCCTAAGTGACACGGGGCTTTAAAGCAGTCACAGAATGGCGGTAATTAAATTCAGATTCAGTCAGTTTCTCTTGCATGTTTGGTTTGTTCTTCGTTGTCTGTGTTTCTTTTCTAGCTTGATCACCTAGTTAGGATTCTTGTTAAGCTGAGGATAGTAGCGAACGTTCACCTCACTTTAAAACACCAAATCAATAATTAACTTATTCATTGGAGTGTGCCTTTCGTAGGAACCAGTTAGGGTTAATCCACTGCTAGAGTAACTCATTAATCACTAGTAATTACACCAGTTAGTTTTCCGTTGCAGAAGTGAACGCATAGACGGTTAATTAATCTTGGTAGTTAGTTCGGATAGAGCGAACATTCGCCAGTCTTAAACCTAAGGGTCAGGAGTTATGGTGGTGTATGGGAACTGAATGAATGGTAAACCTGTCGTTGACGATTCACGCAAATAAACTACTAATGCTAAGAAAAAGCTATAACAGATCGTATTCCACGGGCCTTCGAATGATTGGCTACTTCAGAACTAACAAATTACTCAAGGAAAAACACGTTGTGCGTGGTGTGAGTTCCACGACTTCTATTTCTAAGGAATGCAGAGAAATTAAAACAAATTAAACTAAAGCAGATTGGAAATTAGGGTTTGAAAACAGAGATGACAGACGAACTTAGACTTTGAATCCCCCTTCGTTCCCCAGAGCATAGGCAATCAAAGGTCAGCGAATTTCGATTCTCATTCAATCAATTCTAAGACACCACCATAACTCCTTATCCTTAGGTTTAAGACCGGTGAACGTTCGCTCTATCTGTTCTAGCTACCAAGATTAATTAGCCGCCCGGTACGGTCGCCTCTCGCAACGACTTAACTTAATTGGTGCGATTACTAGTGATTTATGAGTTACTCTAGCAGTGGATTAACCCTAACCGGTTCCTACGAAAGGCACGCTCCAATTATAAGGTTAATTGTTCAATTTGATGTTTTAAAGTAAGGCGAACGTTCGCTTCTATCCTTAACTTAACAAGAATCTAATCTAGGTGATCAATCCAGACAAAAACATGAACAATGAAGAACAAGTCAAACATGAATGAGAAACTGATTGAATTTCGAATCTAATCACCGCCGATCCGTGACCGCTTCAAAGCCTTGGGTCACTTAGGGTTCATCTAGTCTAACCTCTAACGAGTTTAGCTACTCATGATCATTACAAAAGAAACAAAGACAAAGAAAGAGTTCATCATCCAGAGGAAGAACATAAAAGAATCTGAAAAACCTAATTTAGACGACTCTGGCAGACTTCGATCTTCGGTAGACGACACTCCTAGCTCCGGTTCTCTGAGATGGAAGGGATGGCGTCACGATCTCTTTCCGGCTCTTCGAACTCGAACTCCTCGCTTCAGAACTCCAGAGAAAAATCCTCGAAAACTGATCGCGAAAAGTTGTATTATGATTAATTGTTCGATCCCCCTTCTTTGGCCGCCGGGTTAAGTATTTATACTTAACCCTAAATTGGCCGGAACAGTTCATCATTTTTGCCAAAAATAATGACTTATTTTCGCCGAATATTTGCTTGTTAATGCCCGGCTCCTTCGGCTGACTCCTCTGTCCTTTTTGCCGAATAAGTACTTGGCGAAAACTTGATGTTTTCGCCGAAAACATCCTTCTGTTGGCGCCAGTGATTTTCCCTTGCATCTTCGCCAAAAACCCTGGGCTCTTTTCGCCGAAGATGTTCTTCTCTTGACATCAGTTGGTTTACACTGTTATTTTCACCGAAGATGTGAGCTTGTTTTCGCCGAATGTGTAAGTGTGAATGGGCAGATTTTCGGTTTGACTTTGATTGGCTCCTTTGATCGATTCCGGTTCAGTTCCTCGATGTTCCTATGCCTTAGACACGTCCATGGCTACTTTATTTGACGGCAAAAACTGGTGCTTACGCAAAAACACTAGAAAACCATCAAATAGACCCGAAACGGGCCAAGGTAACACAAATGACACGAGATAGGGCAATCGATTGAATATTCGTTATTCTACCCTAAAAAAGCATGTCTTAAGCAAAGAAATGTCGCTTAAATGAGGCTGATAATCACGTCAAATCGAGTGTCATCAAATACCCCACACTTAAGCTTTTGCTTGTCCTCAAGCAAACTAAATAGAGACGCTCATGTTCACAGATGATAAGATCAGTTAAATTGGAGCTCAATCAAACACAATGAATTATTAAACAGCTCGATCCTAGAACAAGAAACCTAACATGCATACAGATCAGCCAAACTACCTGGTCTCACTAATAAACTGCACACGACAAGTAATTAGCAATCAATCATGCACGAATTTGACCTGGTCGACCAGACTCCTCACACAGGATGTATATAGTACAATGAAAACTCTCACTCTCTGTGTTTAAAGACGTGTTTCTGCTCTCGATCATTTTCTGTTACCGAATACTGTCATAGGTTTGCATTTCGACCACATCTCCACCACTGTGACAACACGAGTATCTAGTCAAGAAGGACTTCCCTGCTAGGACCGTAATGAATTCTACACTACTCGGGTTTATAATGAGATGGATGATGGGAATGAATGATGATGGCTTGGTGCGGTGTAGCTTTCGACTAACTTCCCTCGAATCTAATCTATGGCTCCCTACCGTCTAACCAAACACAGGTGGAATAATGAACGCTCGTCCTATGATACCCTCAAGCAACCTAGCACTTATTATTTTTTCTTTTGCACAACATTTTTCTTTTCAACTTTTCTTACTACTTCGTTCTTCCATTTGTAGGGGGAAGAACGTTTTATTTGAACTAAACTTTGAACTTTTTCTGATTTTTTTTTCTTCTTCTTCATTTTTTTTTCGAAATTTTTTCTTTTTCTTTCTTTTTGTAATTTTTTTTTCTTTGTGCCGATTTTCTTTTAGTTGCTAGAGGGGTTTACACGTCTGGACATAATAGCTAAGACCACCTGTTTAATGGCTATAGGCAGGTTACCACAAACCGACTTCTGGTAGGTCAAACTAGAACTACAACCACTGGGGATCAACGGGGAATGAAAGAAATGGGAAATGACTGTAATGTATTATCGAACCGAAAGAACAGGCCAAGCTCAAGGGTTTAAACCTAGTGGATTTTATCGTTAAGGTAGGCTATCTGGCTTAGTAGCTGAATCTAGGTGCCCCTTTCCTTCTAGAACTCGTGTCATCGTGTGGTCTCGAGTAGGTCTCATGCAAATTCTAACTCATTCAAGCAAACAGAAAACCACTCAGAAAGAATTTAAATTGCAAGTTACGTGCAATGGATCAAAAGCTCACAGTTGGTTTGCTAGTCGGATTCGGTCATTTTCATGCAATCAAGGCTACAAACTACAAGTGTGATTTTTAAAAATTCTGTTCTGACCAGGCAATTTAGCGTCAAAGCATACAAGTTGGTTTTCAAGTTCTAGGTTAAGCAGTCTAAGCATCATTATGAAAGTTTGAACAACAACTTAACATCAAAAATCAAGAACTGAGCCATTCTAATGCTAGAGAGACTGAAATGGAATCACGAGGCACACAAAACACAATCAAGGGCAATCAAGTTCATGCAAGGTTCTCTAGCATCCTACCCCACACTTAAATCGGACTGTGTCCTCACAGGACTAATTCTAGAGTTCAGAGTGGAATGTAAGAACCTGGGTGAGGACGGTTGATTTCAGAGGGTCAGCCCGGATCCTCAGAGCGGAGGGAAGTGTCGCCTAGCCTGAAGCAAAGGGAATCTCCCTACTGCCTACAAAACAAAAACAAATGAAACATAAAAAGGAAACCGGGACAGTGTCCCGGATCCACACAGAAAAAAGTTGGACCGAAATCTGAAAAGAATAAATAAAAAGAAGACACCAGAAAAGCAATACAACCCGATCACTACAGGTCCGGTGAGCCGGGAGGTGGAAAGTTGAGAAACTCGCCGAGCTGGCGTTGCCACTCCAGCTGCGCCTCATACCGCCTATCGGTGCGGCGCATGTGTTGCTGCATAATAGTCCATCGCGCCTCTTGAGTGGCGTTGTCAGTGATGCGCCACTCCTGCAGTCGCTCGTACAGCTCACCAATATCCGCGGGATGCGGTCGGGGCTGAGGCTGAGGTGCCTGGTATGGATCTGGAATGCACGGCGGCGACTGGTGGATGTACCCTGCCTGATGGTGTGGCGAGGGTATATAGTCATGAAACTCCGGCGGCGGCTGCGCTCAAAAGTGTTTCTAAAACCAGACGTGAAACCAGATTAGTCAACTAAAATCCTACCCCACACTTAGTAGAGAAACTCAGTTTCACAAAGAAATGAGAGAAACTAAGTGGGGTAAGCAAAGCGAGGTAACCGGTAATCATAGACAATAAAATACATGTCTTAAGAACAGCTATAATCGGATAAGCACAATCAGAGTTCAAAAAGTCAAACCGACAATCAGAAAGTCAACATGTATAGCACAATGAACCCTAACATGGGAAGACTATCACAACTTGGGGGAATGACGGTAATATATCATCTCAAAAGGCAAGCACGATAATCTGAACGAGAGTGAACACATAAACGGCAGCCAAACGATCAAATACAGTTCATGGTCAAACCGACAATTTTTTCACAAGTCAACATAACAAGGAATTAATCGTATGCAAAACAACACATGGTCAACTGATATGGAAATTAAGCATAAAACTCCCTAAGCACGCTAGAACAGTTCTACAAGTTCAGCTAACCTAGTTCACACGAAAACAGTCGGCACACAAAACGAGGCAAACCGAAAAGTCAAACGAAAGTAAACCCCGACGAAATTCAGCAATCCATATGTCAAAAGATTCGTATTGAAAAGTTGTACACTTTACCTTGAAGTCATGACTACTAAAAATGAACGGGTTGGGAGGAATCGGTGAAAAACGTTGAAAACTAGGTTTTCGGCGAACTGGAGCTGCAAAGCTCCGATTTGGTTGTTCTAGGGCTCGTTGGGATCGGAAAAGGAAGGGGAGTGGTGCGGCAGCGGTCGGCGACGGCTGCAGCAAACGGTGGCGGCTGCGGGTTTAAGGAAGTGGGTGGTCGGCGGCGGTTTTTAAACGAATAGGGAGGTTTTTTTTGTTTTCGGTGGTATGAACGAAAATGAGTGAAGGAGAGAGAGGAGGCAAATCCGGATTTTAAAGTGGAGGATTTCTGATTTTTGAAATTATTTTTGGCGAAAATTATAGGGTGTTTTCGCCGAAAACTTTAGTTAAACTGGACAGCCGATTTTCGAAAGGAATTTCGCCGAAAATGGTCACATGTTTTCGCCGAAAATTTGTATTAAAATGACTGTTTGATTTTCAAGAATTATTTCGCCGAAAATGGATAGCTATTCGGACCGAAAACTTTGAACTACGAAATACAGTGAAAACCAAAAGGCGGTTTCGCCGAAAATGGAGGGTGATTTCGCCGAAAATTTTGAACTGTTCGGGTTTAAAGTATTTTCGCAAATTTGGCTAACTTCAGAAAATCACAGTTAAATCCACAAAAATCGGAACGACCTCAATCAACTTGCTACTGACTCTATGACACACAGACTACACACGAAAAATAAGAAAACAAATAAACTGACACTTTTGGCTCCCCCGAACCGACTCTAAAACACTAAGTTCGACACAAAATTGAAAACAGACTCCAGCCGTGAGTTGCCTCCCACGAAGCGCTCTTTTATTAACGTCCTTGAGCTGGACGATACCTGGACGGTATTAGGAGACATCCCAACTCAGATTCTCCTTAACGCTTGCGTCAGAGTTCATAAAGTACAGCTTCGGGGGTTCTCCGGTAAGCGTGAATTTCTTCCCGTTCGCATGCATTAGCTTGGTATGTCCGTCGGGAAGATGCTCAATGAACTTGAACGGTCCGAACAGTTCTCTGGAGAGGTCATCCTTCTTGAGTGTGACGATGGAAGGAATGAGGACTGTCGGCTTCTTCTTCTCTTTTAACTTCGGCTTAGTATCACCAGGATCGGTGATCGTCAGTACTTCCTTAGGAGAGGCTTTCGACTTCTCCCTCCATACTTGTTCCGGCGCCGGTTTCTCGGAACGAATTGGTGGTGCAGCTGGGTCAGTGGAAGACGGTAGAGCTTTTGGTCTCCAGACCATTTGGGTTTTCGTCGTTTTGTTCTTCCCTCGAGGTCTGCTCGGTGGTTTAGAAGAGGTTTGCGGTTCCTTTTTCTTCTTAGGCGGCTTTTGGACCGAAGCTTCTGGCTTCTTCTTTGTAACCTGTTTAATACCTGCATCAACAACTGATCTAGAGACACTGGAAGAAGCATTAGTAATGGAGTTGACCGGAGTCAACCCCACAGTTTCAACAGCAAGGCAGTGAGATTCTTCATTCGTAGGGTTATATTTCATGCCATCTTTAAGACGGAACGTTTTCGTTTCTTTACCGACCCTTAGAGTTAAAGAACCATTTGGGACGTTAATATTCATTCTCGTAGTAGCCATGAAAGGTTGACCTATGAGAATGGTAGAATCATCTGTACCAGTATCCATAATCACATAGTCAGCTAAAAACGTGAACGGACCACATTTAGTAACAACGTCTTTAATCTCTCCCTTAGGGGTTTTAAGCGATCTATCAGCAAAGACAAGTTGCATACTAGGCGGTTCAAGTTCTCCTAGATTCAGTTTTTCATATAGACTCACAGGCATAACATTAACAGACGCTCCTAGATCAACTAAGCAACGTTCAATCTCAACATCATTAATAACCAATGGTAAAGTGAAAGAACCAGGATCAGATAACTTAGCTGGATATGGAGAGGCAGGTTTCTTGAATTTTCAGCAATCCTACGTAAAACAGAAAAAGCATCAGCAATTAAGTTTGGAAGTTTCCGAGCGGTTACCATTTTAGCCTGTTCTTTTCTCGGGTTAGGCTCTGTCTGGCTTGGAAGCTGGCCAAATGGTCGACCAGATGCTAGCATGCTTGAGATGTTGTTCACGGCTTGCTCAATTCTTTGTCCAGATGCTATCTGTTCTTGATTGAGAAGAGCTTGAGCCTTGAACTGACTGTCATGATCATCAAGTTGGTCATGATCTGGCTGAGCTTCTTATCCAGGTCACTGACATTGTTATCTCTTTGATGCTGCTGCCCTGGATAGTTGTTATTCATGTATTGGTTCTGACGATTGCCAGGAGCAGTTCCATAGTTACCTAGATTGCGATGCGGCGGCTGGTGTACACCTGCCGGCGGATGGTTAGGCTTCTGATCCTGAGCTGGACCAGTCGGGTGGTTGTTCTGGTTCTAGTTATGATTGGCGCCAGCATTGTAGGGAGGTCTGTCCTGATAGTTCCCTTGCTGCCTGAAGTTACGGTATCCAGCATAACCATTCTGATTATTGACGAAGCCTTGTTGGACAAAATTTACCTCTTCGGCGGACCAGACGTTCGTCTTACCAAAGTTCTGGCATCGTCCTCCATTATGTGCGCAAGCTCCACACCACTCGCAATCAGCAACATAGACAGAAGCTGCTGGCGGCTTGATCGGTGTGGTAGACTTCTTCAAATGCTTCTCTACTTCTGCCTTGATAGCTGCTTCGAGATCTAGCTTGCCCCTTTATCCTTCAGATTGACGTTCCCAGTTCCTTGACTTGGAAGCACAGTTTGCGAAGTGACGAAGAGCAGCTTCAGGAGTGAGTGTAGTGCAATCCCCTTCAGCTAGAGAATTGACCCACTTGGCAGATTCTTCCCGAAGTCCTCGAGAGAAGATTTCAGCTAACTGCCTCTCTCGAATCCATGATGAGGGCAGGTATAGAGAAGTTCTTAGAATCGATTCCAAGTATCATACAAGCTTTCTCCTTCTTTCTGGGAGAATCTGGCAATGCTGTCCTTGATGGCAGTTGTTCTGGCTGGAGGGAAGTATTCTTCAACAAAGTCCTGAGCCAGAGTATCCCAGTCAGTGTAGTAGCCAGGTGGTTTGCCAGTAAGCCACCTCTTAGCATGGGCCTTTCAAGGAGAACGGGAAAGCTCTCAGACAAAGGGTGTTCTTGTCGAGGTTTCCGCTCTTAAAAGTACTGCAGAGATCAAGGAAGTCTGCAAGATGAGTGCACGGATTGTCTAGGGGCCTGCCTTCAAACTGTAAATCCCTAGAGATCATAGTCAAGAATGGAATCTTGATCTCATAGTCAGGATCTCCTTCAATGCACGGAACGGCAATGGCAGATCGAACGCTAGTCGCGCTCGGCTTGTTATAGTCTGCTAGACTCTTCTTTGCAGGTGGTGGTGGTGGCGGCGCATCACCGGTTGGTGGTGGTCGATCACCCATGGTAGGAGATGGAGGTGGTGAAAGTGACTCGGTGTATGAAGCGGATGAAGGTGTCGGTGAAGATGGAGATGAGGAACTCTCTTCGGTTCCTCGATCTTGATCGGAGTGATGAATGGATTGGATCTGCTTTCCTTTAGAATCTGTGATCATAGAGGTGTAGCGGAACTGCCTGGTCTCTTTATTCTCTTAGCCTGTTTGGTTTGAGAGCGAGTCCAAGGGCGGTGAGGCATACACCTGTAAACCTACAGATAACAAAAACAAACAAAACCAGTGTAAAATCGAAGTGGATGGAAAGGTGAAAGATGGAAAGTAGAAGAATAAATTGCCAGTTCTTCTTTCAACAATCAAAAGAAGTACCCGGCAACGGCGCCAATTTGGTGAACCTGTCGTTGATGATTCACGCAAATAAACTACTAATGCTAAGAAAAAGCCATAGCAGATCGTATTCCACGGGCCTTCGAATGATTGGCTACTTCAGAACTAACAAATTACTCAAGGAAAAACACGTTGTGCGTGGTGTGAGTTCCACGACTTCTATTTCTAAGGAATGCAGAGAAATTAAAACAAATTAAACTAAAGCAGATTGGAAATTAGGGTTTGAAAACAGAGATGACAGACGAACTTAGACTTTGAATCCCCCTTCATTCCCCAGAGCATAGGCAATCAACAGGTCAGCGGATTTCGATTCTCATTCAATCAATTCTAAGACACCACCATAACACCTTACCCTTAGGTTTAAGACCGGCGAACGTTCGCTCTATCCATTCTAGCTACCAAGATTAATTAGCCGCCCAGGTACGGTCGCCTCTCGCAACGACTTAACTTAATTGGTGCGATTACTAGTGATTTATGAGTTACTCTAGCAGTGGATTAACCCTAACCGGTTCCTACGAAAGGCACGCTCCAATTATAAGGTTAATTGTTCAATTTGATGTTTTAAAGTAAGGCGAGCGTTTGCTTCTATCCTTAACTTAACAAGAATCTAATCTAGGTGATCAATCCAGACAAGAAACATGAACAATGAAGAACAAATCAAACATGAATGAGAAACTGATTGAATTTCGAATCTAATCACCGCCGATCCGTGACCGCTTCAAAGCCCTGGGTCACTTAGGGTTCATCTAGTCTAAGCTCTAACGAGTTTAGCTACTCATGATCATTACAAAAGAAACAAATTCAAAGAAAGAGTTCATCATCCAGAGGAAGAACATAAAAGAATCTGAAAAACCTAATTTAGACGACTCTGGCAGACTTCAATCTTCGGTAGACGACACTCCTAGCTCCGGTTCTCTGAGATGGAAGGGATGGCGTCACGATCTCTTTCCGGCTCTTCGAACTCGAACTCCTCGCTTCAGAACTCCAGAGAAAAATCCTCAAAAACTGATCGCGAAAAGTTGTATTATGATTAATTGTTCGATCCCCCTTCTTTGGCCCTAAATTGGCCGGAACAGTTCATCATTTTCGCCAAAAATAATGACTTATTTTCGCCGAATATTTGCTTGTTAATGCCCGGCTCCTTCGGCTGACTCCTCTGTCCTTTTTGCCGAATAAGTACTTGGCGAAAACTTGATGTTTTCGCCGAAAACATCCTTCTGTTGGCGCCAGTGATTTTCCCTTGCATCTTCGCCGAAAACCCTGGGCTCTTTTCGACCGAAGATGTTCTTCTCTTGACATCAGTTGGTTTACACTGTTATTTTCGCCGAAGATGTGAGCTTGTTTTCGCCGAATGTGTAAGTGTGAATGGGCAGATTTTCGGTTTGACTTTGATTGGCTCCTTTGATCGATTCCGGTTCAGTTCCTCGATGTTCCTATGCCTTAGACACGTCCATGGCTACTTTATTTGACGGCAAAAACTGGTGCTTACGCAAAAACACTAGAAAACCATCAAATAGACCCGAAACGGGCCAAGGTAACACAAATGACACGAGATAGGCAATCGATTGAATATTCCGTTATTCTAACCTAAAAAAGCATGTCTTAAGCAAAGAAATGTCGCTTAAATGAGGCTGATAATCACGTCAAATCGAGTGTCATCAAATACCCCACACTTAAGCTTTTGCTTGTCCTCAAGCAAACTAAATAGAGACGCTCATGTTCACAGATGATAAGATCAGTTAAATTGGAGCTCAATCAAACACAATGAATTATTAAACAGCTCGATCCTAGAACAAGAAACCTAACATGCATACAGATCAGCCAAACTACCTGGTCTCACTAATAAACTGCACACGACAAGTAATTAGCAATCAATCATGCACGAATTTGACCTGGCCGACCAGACTCCTCACACAGGATGTATATAGTACAATGAAAACTCTCACTCTCTGTGTTTAAAGACGTGTTTCTGCTCTCGATCATTTTCTGTTACCGAAATACTGTCATAGGTTTGCATTTCGACCACATCTCCACCACTGTGACAACACGAGTATCTAGTCAAGAAGGACTTCCCTGCTAGGACCGTAATGAATTCTACACTACTCGGGTTTATAATGAGATGGATGATGGGAATGAATGATGATGGCTTGGTGCGGTGTAGCTTTCGACTAACTTCCCTCGAATCTAATCTATGGCTCCCTACCGTCTAACCAAACACGGGTGGAATAATGAACGCTCGTCCTATGATACCCTCAAGCAACCTAGCACTTATTATTTTTTCTTTTGCCAACATTTTTCTTTTCAACTTTTCTTACTACTTCGTTCTTCCATTTGTAGGGGAAGAACGTTTTATTTGAACTAAACTTTGAACTTTTTCTGATTTTTTTTCTTCTTCTTCATTTTTTTTTTCGAAATTTTTTCTTTTTCTTTCTTTTTGTAATTTTTTTTTTCTTTGTGCCGATTTTCTTTTAGTTGCTAGAGGGGTTTACACGTCTGGACATAATAGCTAAGACCACCTGTTTAATGGCTATAGGCAGGTTACCACAAACCGACTTCTGGTAGGTCAAACTAGAACTACAACCACTGGGGATCAACGGGGAATGAAAGAAATGGGAAATGGCTGTAATGTATTATCGAACCGAAAGAACAGGCCAAGCTCAAGGGTTTAAACCTAGTGGATTTTATCGTTAAGGTAGGCTATCTGGCTTAGTAGCTGAATCTAGGTGCCCCTTTCCTTCTAGAACTCGTGTCATCGTGTGGTCTCGAGTAGGTCTCATGCAAATTCTAACTCATTCAAGCAAACAGAAAACCACTCAGAAAGAATTTAAATTGCAAGTTACGTGCAATGGATCAAAAGCTCACAGTTGGTTTGCTAGTCGGATTCGGTCATTTTCATGCAATCAAGGCTACAAACTACAAGTGTGATTTTTAAAAATTCTGTTCTGACCAGGCAATTTAGCGTCAAAGCATACAAGTTGGTTTTCAAGTTCTAGGTTAAGCAGTCTAAGCATCATTATGAAAGTTTGAACAACAACTTAACATCAAAAATCAAGAACTGAGCCATTCTAATGCTAGAGAGACTGAAATGGAATCACGAGGCACACAAAACACAATCAAGGGCAATCAAGTTCATGCAAGGTTCTCTAGCATCCTACCCCACACTTAAATCGGACTGTGTCCTCACAGGACTAATTCTAGAGTTTCAGAGTGGAATGTAAGAACCTGGGTGAGGACGGTTGATTTCAGAGGGTCAGCCCGGATCCTCAGAGCGGAGGGAAGTGTCGCCTAGCCTGAAGCAAAGGGAATCTCCCTACTGCCTACAAAACAAAAACAAATGAAACATAAAAAGGAAACCGGGACAAGTGTCCCGGATCCACACAGAAAAAAGTTGGACCGAAATCCGAAAAGAATAAATAAAAAGAAGACACCAGAAAAGGAATACAACCCGATCACTGCAGGTCCGGTGAGCCGGGAGGTGGAAAGTTGAGAAACTCGCCGAGCTGGCGTTGCCACTCCAGCTGCGCCTCATACCGCCTATCGGCGCGGCGCATGTGTTGCTGCATAATAGTCCATCGCGCCTCTTGAGTGGCGTTGTCGGTGATGCGCCACTCCTGCAGTCGCTCGTACAGCTCACCAATATCCGCGGGATGCGGTCGGGGCTGAGGCTGAGGTGCCTGGTATGGATCTGGAATGCACGGCGGCGACTGGTGGATGTACCCTGCCTGATGGTGTGGCGAGGGTATATAGTCATGAAACTCCGGCGGCGCTGCGCTCAAAAGTGTTTCTAAAACCAGACGTGAAACCAGATTAGTCAACTAAAATCCTACCCCACACTTAGTAGAAAAACTCAATTTCACAAAGAAATGAGAGAAACTAAGTGGGGTAAGCAAAGCGAGGTAACCGGTAATCATAGACAATAAAATACATGTCTTAAGAACAGCTATAATCGGATAAGCACAATCAGAGTTCAAAAAGTCAAACCGACAATCAGAAAGTCAACATGTATAGCACAATGAACCCTAACATGGGAAGACTATCACAACTTGGGGGAATGACGGTAATATATCATCTCAAAAGGCAAGCACGATAATCTGAACGAGAGTGAACACATAAACGGCAGCCAAACGATCAAATACAGTTCATGGTCAAACCGACAATTTTTTCACAAGTCAACATAACAAGGAATTAATCGTATGCAAAACAACACATGGTCAACTGATATGGAAATTAAGCATAAAACTCCCTAAGCACGCTAGAACAGTTCTACAAGTTCAGCTAACCTAGTTCACACGAAAACAGTCGGCACACAAAACGAGGCAAACCAAAAAGTCAAACGAAAGTCAACCCCGACGAAATTCAGCAATCCATATGTCAAAAGATTCGTATTGAAAAGTTGTACACTTTACCTTGAAGTCATGACTGCTAAAAATGAACGGGTTGGGAGGAATCGGTGAAAAACGTTGAAAACTAGGTTTTCGGCGAACTGGAGCTGCAAAGCTCCGATTTGGTTGTTCTAGGGCTCGTTGGGATCGGAAAAGGAAGGGGAGTGGTGCGGCGGCGGTCGGCGACGGCGCAGCAAACGGTGGCGGCGGCGGGTTTAAGGAAGTGGGTGGTCGGCGGCGGTTTTTAAACGAATAGGGGAGGTTTTTTTTTGTTTTCGGTGGTATGAACGAAAATGAGTGAAGGAGAGAGAGGAGGCAAATCCGGATTTTAAAGTGGAGGATTTCTGATTTTTGAAATTATTTTTGGCGAAAATTATAGGGTGTTTTCGCCGAAAACTTTAGTTAAACTGGACAGCCGATTTTCGAAAGGAATTTCGCCGAAAATGGTCACATGTTTTCGCCGAAAATTTGTATTAAAATGACTGTTTGATTTTCAAGAATTATTTCGCCGAAAATGGACAGCTATTCGGACCGAAAACTTTGAACTACGAAATACAGTGAAAACCAAAAGGCGGTTTCGCCGAAAATGGAGGGTGATTTCGCCGAAAATTTTGAACTGTTCGGGTTTAAAGTATTTTCGCAAATTGGCTATCTTCAGAAAATCACAGTTAAATCCAAAAAATCGGAACGACCTCAATCAACTTGCTACTGACTCTATGACACACAGACTACACACGAAAAATAAGAAAACAAATAAACTGACACTTTTGGCTCCCCCGAACCGACTCTAAAACACTAAGTTCGACACAAAATTGAAAACAGACTCCAGCCGTGGGTTGCCTCCCACGAAGCGCTCTTTTATTAACGTCCTTGAGCTGGACATACCTGGATGGTATTAGGAGACATCCCAACTCAGATTCTCCTTAACGCTTGCGTCGAGTTCATAAAGTACAGCTTCGGGGCTTCTCCGTAAGCGTGAATTTCTTCCCGTTCGCATGCATTAGCTTGGTATGTCCGTCGGGAAGATGCTCAATGAACTTGAACGGTCCGAACAGTTCTCTGGAGAGGTCATCCTTCTTGAGTGTGACGATGGAAGGAATGAGGACTGTCGGCTTCTTCTTCTCTTTTAACTTCGGCTTAGTATCACCAGGATCGGTGATCGTCAGTACTTCCTTAGGAGAGGCTTTCGACTTCTCCCTCCATACTTGTTCCGGCGCCGGTTTCTCGGAACGAATTGGTGGTGCAGCTGGGTCGTGGAAGACGGTAGAGCTTTTGGTCTCCAGACCATTTGGGTTTTCGTCGTTTTGTTCTTCCCTCGAGGTCTGCTCGGTGGTTTAGAAGAGGTTTGCGGTTCCTTTTTCTTCTTAGGCGGCTTTTGGACCGAAGCTTCTGGCTTCTTCTTTGTAACCTGTTTAATACCTGCATCAACAACTGATCTAGAGACACTGGAAGAAGCATTAGTAATGGAGTTGACCGGAGTCAACCCCACAGTTTCAACAGCAAGGCAGTGAGATTCTTCATTCGTAGGGTTATATTTCATGCCATCTTTAAGACGGAACGTTTTCGTTTCTTTACCGACCCTTAGAGTTAAAGAACCATTTGGGACGTTAATATTCATTCTCGTAGTAGCCATGAAAGGTCGACCTATGAGAATGGTAGAATCATCTGTACCAGTATCCATAATCACATAGTCAGCTAAAAACGTGAACGGACCACATTTAGTAACAACGTCTTTAATCTCTCCCTTAGGGGTTTTAAGCGATCTATCAGCAAAGACAAGTTGCATACTAGGCGGTTCAAGTTCTCCTAGATTCAGTTTTTCATATAGACTCACAGGCATAACATTAACAGACGCTCCTAGATCAACTAAGCAACGTTCAATCTCAACATCATTAATAACCAATGGTAAAGTGAAAGAACCAGGATCAGATAACTTAGCTGGATATGGAGAGGCAGGTTTCTTGATACAAATGTCAGGGTATCCTTCCTTGTTCCCCTTCATGCCAGTCTCGATCCTTGCATTTGGCAGTAGTGCTCTAGGAAAGGAAGGCTTCACGACGCACGGTGCAAGAGGAGGGTCATCCTTCTTAGGCGCCGATTTCTGTTCTTCTTCTTCCTCCGAATTTTCAGCAATCCTGCGTAAAACAGAAAAAGCATCAGCAATTAAGTTTGGAAGTTTCCGAGCGGTTACCATTTTAGCCTGTTCTTTTCTCGGGTTAGGCTCTGTCTGGCTTGGAAGCTGGCCAAATGGTCGAGCAGATGCTAGCATGCTTGAGATGTTGTTCACGGCTTGCTCAATTCTTTGTCCAGATGCTATCTGTTCTTGATTGAGAAGAGATTGAGCCTTGAACTGACTGTCATGATCATCAAGTCTGGTCATGATCTGGCTGAGCTTCTTATCCAGGTCACTGACATTGTTATATCTTTGATGCTGCTGCCCTGGATAGTTGTTATTCATGTATTGGTTCTGACAATTGCCAGGAGCAGTTCCATAGTTACCTAGATTGCGATGCGGCGGCTGGTAGACACCTGCCGGCGGATGGTTAGGCTTCTGATCCTGAGCTGGACCAGTCGGGTGGTTGTTCTGGTTCTGGTTATGATTGGCGCCAGCATTGTAGGGAGGTCTGTCCTGATAGTTCCCTTGCTGCCTGAAGTTACGGTATCCAGCATAACCATTCTGATTATTGACGAAGCCTTGTTGGACAAAATTTACCTCTTCGGCGGACCAGACGTCCGTCTTACCAAAGTTCTGGCATCGTCCTCCATTATGTGCGCAAGCTCCACACCACTCGTAATCAGCAACATAGACAGAAGCTGCTGGCGGCTTGATCGGTGTGGTAGACTTCTTCAAATGCTTCTCTACTTCTCCCTTGATAGCTGATTCGAGATCTAGCTTGCCCCTTGATCCTTCAGATTGACGTTCCCAGTTCCTTGACTTGGAAGCACAGTTTGCGAAGTGACGAAGAGCAGCTTCAGGAGTGAGTGTAGTGCAATCCCCTTCAGCTAGAGAATTGACCCACTTGGCAGATTCTTCCCGAAGTCCTCGAGAGAAGATTTCAGCTAACTGCCTCTGCTCGAATCCATGATGAGGGCAGGTATAGAGAAGTTCTTGGAATCGATTCCAAGTATCATACAAGCTTTCTCCTTCTTTCTGGGAGAATCTGGCAATGCTGTCCTTGATGGCAGTTGTTCTGGCTGGAGGGAAGTATTCTTCAACAAAGTCCTGAGCCAGAGTATCCCAGTCAGTGTAGTAGCCAGGTGGTTTGCCAGTAAGCCACCTCTTAGCAGGGCCTTTCAAGGAGAACAGGAAAGCTCTCAGACAAAGGGTGTTCTTGTCGAGGTTTCCGCTCTTAAAAGTACTGCAGTGATCAAGGAAGTCTGCAAGATGAGTGCACGGATTGTCTAGGGGCCTGCCTTCAAACTGTAAATCCCTAGAGATCATAGTCAAGAATGGAATCTTGATCTCATAGTCAGGATCTCCTTCAATGAGCGGAACGGCAATGGCAGATCGAACGCTAGTCGCGCTCGGCTTGTTATAGTCTGCTAGACTCTTCTGTGCAGGTGGTGGTGGTGGCGGCGCATCACCGGTTGGTGGTGGTCGATCACCCATGGTAGGAGATGGAGGTGGTGAAAGTGACTCGGTGTATGAAGCGGATGAAGGTGTCGGTGAAGATGGAGATGAGGAACTCTCCTTCGGTTCCTCGATCTTGATCGGAGTGATGAATGGATTGGATCTGCTTTCCTTTAGAATCTGTGATCATAGAGGTGTAGCGGAACTGCCTGGTCTCTTTATTCTCTTAGCCTGTTTGGTTTGAGAGCGAGTCCAAGGGCGGTGAGGCATACACCTGTAAACCTACAGATAAAAAAAAACAAACAAAACCAGTGTAAAATCGAAGTGGATGGAAAGGTGAAAGATGGAAAGTAGAAGAATAAATTGCCAGTTCTTCTTTCAACAATCAAAAGATGTCCCCGGCAACGGCGCCAATTTGGTGAACCTGTCGTTGACGATTCACGCAAATAAACTACTAATGCTAAGAAAAAGCCATAGCAGATCGTATTCCACGGGCCTTCGAATGATTGGCTACTTCAGAACTAACAAATTACTCAAGGAAAAACATGTTGTGCGTGGTGTGAGTTCCACGACTTCTATTTCCTAAGGAATGCAGAGAAATTAAAACAAATTAAACTAAAGCAGATTGGAAATTAGGGTTTGAAAACAGAGATGACAGACGAACTTAGACTTTGAATCCCCCTTCGTTCCCCAGAGCATAGGCAATCAACAGGTCAGCGGATTTCGATTCTCATTCAATCAATTCTAAGACACCACCATAACTCCTTACCCTTAGGTTTAAGACCGGCGAATGTTCGCTCTATCCATTCTAGCTACCAAGATTAATTAGCCGCCCGGGTACGGTTGCCTCTCGCAACGACTTAACTTAATTGGTGCGATTACTAGTGATTTATGAGTTACTCTACCAGTGGATTAACCCTAACCGGTTCCTACGAAAGGCACGCTCCAATTATAAGGTTAATTGTTCAATTTGATGTTTTAAAGTAAGGCGAGCGTTCGCTTCTATCCTTAACTTAACAAGAATCTAATCTAGGTGATCAATCCAGACAAGAAACATGAACAATGAAGAACAAATCAAACATGAATGAGAAACTGATTGAATTTCGAATCTAATCACCGCCGATCCGTGACCGCTTCAAAGCCCTGGGTCACTTAGGGTTCATCTAGTCTAAGCTCTAACGAGTTTAGCTACTCATGATCATTACAAAAGAAACAAAGACAAAGAAAGAGTTCATCATCCAGAGGAAGAACATAAAAGAATCTGAAAAACCTAATTTAGACGACTCTGGCAGACTTCGATCTTCGGTAGACGACACTCCTAGCTCCGGTTCTCTGAGATGGAAGGGATGGCGTCACGATCTCTTTCCGGCTCTTCGAACTCGAACTCCTCGCTTCAGAACTCCAGAGAAAAATCCTCAAAAACTGATCGCGAAAAGTTGTATTATGATTAATTGTTCGATCCCCCTTCTTTGGCCCTAAATTGGCCGGAACAGTTCATCATTTTCGCCAAAAATAATGACTTATTTTCGCCGTATATTTGCTTGTTAATGCCCGGCTCCTTCGGCTGACTCCTCTGTCCTTTTTGCCGAATAAGTACTTGGCAAAAACTTGATGTTTTCGCCGAAAACATCCTTCTGTTGGCGCCAGTGATTTTCCCTTGCATCTTCGCCGAAAACCCTGGGCTCTTTTCACCGAAGATGTTCTTCTCTTGACATCAGTTGGTTTACACTGTTATTTTCGCCGAAGATGTGAGCTTGTTTTCGCCGAATGTGTAAGTGTGAATGGGCAGATTTTTGGTTTGACTTTGATTGGCTCCTTTGATCGATTCCGGTTCAGTTCCTCGATGTTCCTATGCCTTAGACACGTCCATGGCTACTTTATTTGACGGCAAAAACCAGTGCTTACGCAAAAACACTAGAAAACCATCAAATAGACCCGAAACGGGCCAAGGTAACACAAATGACACGAGATAGGGCAATCGATTGAATATTCCTTATTCTACCCTAAAAAAGCATGTCTTAAGCAAAGAAATGTCGCTTAAATGAGGCTGATAATCACGTCAAATCGAGTGTCATCAAATACCCCACACTTAAGCTTTTGCTTGTCCTCAAGCAAACTAAATAGAGACGCTCATGTTCACAGATGATAAGATCAGTTAAATTGGAGCTCAATCAAACACAATGAATTATTAAACAGCTCGATCCTAGAACAAGAAACCTAACATGCATACAGATCAGCCAAACTACCTGGTCTCACTAATAAACTGCACACGACAAGTAATTAGCAATCAATCATGCACGAATTTGACCTGGCCGACCAGACTCCTCACACAGGATGTATATAGTACAATGAAAACTCTCACTCTCTGTGTTTAAAGACGTGTTTCTGCTCTCGATCATTTTCTGTTACCGAATACTGTCATAGGTTTGCATTTCGACCACATCTCCACCACTGTGACAACACGAGTATCTAGTCAAGAAGGACTTCCCTGCTAGGACCGTAATGAATTCTACACTACTCGGGTTTATAATGAGATGGATGATGGGAATGAATGATGATGGCTTGGTGCGGTGTAGCTTTCGACTAACTTCCCTCGAATCTAATCTATGGCTCCCTACCGTCTAACCAAACACGGGTGGAATAATGAACGCTTGTCCTATGATACCCTCAAGCAACCTAGCATTTATTATTTTTTTCTTTTGCACAACATTTTTCTTTTCAACTTTTCTTACTACTTCGTTCTTCCATTTGTAGGGGAAGAACGTTTTATTTGAACTAAACTCTGAACTTTTTCTGATTTTTTTTTCTTCTTCTTCATTTTTTTTTCGAAATTTTTTCTTTTTCTTTCTTTTTGTAATTTTTTTTCTTTGTGCCAATTTTCTTTTAGTTGCTAGAGGGGTTTACACGTCTAGACATAATAGCTAAGACCACCTGTTTAATGGCTATAGGAAGGTTACCACAAACCGACTTCTGGTAGGTCAAACTAGAACTACAACCACTGGGGATCAACGGGGAATGAAAGAAATGGGAAATGGCTGTAATGTATTATCGAACCGAAAGAACAGGCCAAGCTCAAGGGTTTAAACCTAGTGGATTTTATCGTTAAGGTAGGCTATCTGGCTTAGTAGCTGAATCTAGGTGCCCCTTTCCTTCTAGAACTCGTGTCATCGTGTGGTCTCGAGTAGGTCTCATGCAAATTCTAACTCATTCAAGCAAACAGAAAACCACTCAGAAAGAATTTAAATTGCAAGTTACGTGCAATGGATCAAAAGCTCACAGTTGGTTTGCTAGTCGGATTCGGTCATTTTCATGCAATCAAGGCTACAAACTACAAGTGTGATTTTTAAAAATTCTGTTCTGACCAGGCAATTTAGCGTCAAAGCATACAAGTTGGTTTTCAAGTTCTAGGTTAAGCAGTCTAAGCATCATTATGAAAGTTTGAACAACAACTTAACATCAACAATCAAGAACTGAGCCATTCTAATGCTAGAGAGACTGAAATGGAATCACGAGGCACACAAAACACAATCAAGGGCAATCAAGTTCATGCAAGGTTCTCTAGCATCCTACCCCACACTTAAATCGGACTGTGTCCTCACAGGACTAATTCTAGAGTTCAGAGTGGAATGTAAGAACCTGGGTGAGGACGGTTGATTTCAGAGGGTCAGCCCGGATCCTCAGAGCGGAGGGAAGTGTCGCCTAGCCTGAAGCAAAGGGAATCTCCCTACTGCCTACAAAACAAAAACAAATGAAACATAAAAAGGAAACCGGGACAAGTGTCCCGGATCCACACAGAAAAAAGTTGGACCGAAATCCGAAAAGAATAAATAAAAAGAAGACACCAGAAAAGGAATACAACCCGATCACTGCAGGTCCGGTGAGCCGGGAGGTGGAAAGTTGAGAAACTCGCCGAGCTGGCGTTGCCACTCCAGCTGCGCCTCATATCGCCTATCGGCGCGGCGCATGTGTTGCTGCATAATAGTCCATCGCGCCTCTTGAGTGGCGTTGTCGGTGATGCGCCACTCCTGCAGTCGCTCGTACAGCTCACCAATATCCGCGGGATGCGGTCGGGGCTGAGGCTGAGGTGCCTGGTATGGATCTGGAATGCACGGCGGCGACTGGTGGATGTACCCTGCCTGATGGTGTGGCAAGGGTATATAGTCATGAAACTCCGGCGGCGGTTGCGCTCAAAAGTGTTTCTAAAACCAGACGTGAAACCAGATTAGTCAACTAAAATCCTACCCCACACTTAGTAGAAAAACTCAATTTCACAAAGAAATGAGAGAAACTAAGTGGGGTAAGCAAAGCGAGGTAGCCGGTAATCATAGACAATAAAATACATGTCTTAAGAACAGCTATAATCGGATAAGCACAATCAGAGTTCAAAAAGTCAAACCGACAATCAGAAAGTCAACATGTATAGCACAATGAACCCTAACATGGGAAGACTATCACAACTTGGGGGAATGACGGTAATATATCATCTCAAAAGGCAAGCAGGATAATCTGAACGAGAGTGAACACATAAACGGCAGCCAAACGATCAAATACAGTTCATGGTCAAACCGACAATTTTTTCACAAGTCAACATAACAAGGAATTAATCGTATGCAAAACAACACATGGTCAACTGATATGGAAATTAAGCATACAACTCCCTAAGCACGCTAGAACAGTTCTACAAGTTCAGCTAACCTAGTTTACATGAAAACAGTCGGCACACAAAACGAGGCAAACCGAAAAGTCAAACGAAAGTCAACCCCGACGAAATTCAGCAATCCATATGTCAAAAGATTCGTATTGAAAAGTTGTACACTTTACCTTGAAGTCATGACTGCTAAAAATAAACGGGTTGGGAGGAATCGGTGAAAAACGTTGAAAACTAGGTTTTCGGCGAACTGGAGCTGCAAAGCTCCGATTTGGTTGTTCTAGGGCTCGTTGGGATCGGAAAAGGAAGGGGAGTGGTGCAGCGGCGGTCGGCGACGGCGGCAGCAAACGGTGGCGGCGGCGGGTTTAAGGAAGTGGGTGGTCGGCGGCGGTTTTTAAACGAATAGGGGAGGTTGTTTTTGTTTTCGGTGGTATGAACGAAAATGAGTGAAGGAGAGAGAGGAGGCAAATCCGGATTTTAAAGTGGAGGATTTCTGATTTTTGAAATTATTTTTGGCGAAAATTATAGGGTGTTTTCGCCGAAAACTTTAGTTAAACTGGACAGCCGATTTTCGAAAGGAATTTCGCCGAAAATGGTCACATGTTTTCGCCGAAAATTTGTATTAAAATGACTGTTTGATTTTCAAGAATTATTTCGCCGAAAATGGACAGCTATTCGGACCGAAAACTTTGAACTACGAAATACAGTGAAAACCAAAAGGCGGTTTCGCCGAAAATGGAGGGTGATTTCGCCGAAAATTTTGAACTGTTCGGGTTTAAAGTATTTTCGCAAATTTGGCTATCTTCAGAAAATCATAGTTAAATCCAAAAAATCGAAACGACCTCAATCAACTTGCTACTGACTCTATGACACACAGACTACACACGAAAAATAAGAAAACAAATAAACTGACACTTTTGGCTCCCTCGAACCGACTCTAAAACACTAAGTTCGACACAAAATTGAAAACAGACTCCAGCCGTGGGTTGCCTCCCACGAAGCGCTCTTTTATTAACGTCCTTGAGCTGGACGATACCTGGACGGTATTAGGAGACATCCCAACTCAGATTCTCCTTAACGCTTGCGTCGGAGTTCATAAAGTACAGCTTCGGGGCTTCTCCGGTAAGCGTGAATTTCTTCCCGTTCGCATGCATTAGCTTGGTATGTCCGTCGGGAAGATGCTCAATGAACTTGAACGGTCCGAACAGTTCTCTGGAGAGGTCATCCTTCTTGAGTGTGACGATGGAAGGAATGAGGACTGTCGGCTTTTTCTTCTCTTTTAACTTCGGCTTAGTATCACCAGGATCGGTGATCGTCAGTACTTCCTTAGGAGAGGCTTTCGACTTCTCCCTCCATACTTGTTCCGGCGCCGGTTTCTCGGAACGAATTGGTGGTGCAGCTGGGTCGGTGGAAGACGGTAGAGCTTTTGGTCTCCATACCATTTGGGTTTTCGTCGTTTTGTTCTTCCCTCGAGGTCTGCTCGGTGGTTTAGAAGAGGTTTGCGGTTCCTTTTTCTTCTTAGGCGGCTTTTGGACCGAAGCTTCTGGCTTCTTCTTTGTAACCTGTTTAATACCTGCATCAACAACTGATCTAGAGACACTGGAAGAAGCATTAGTAATGGAGTTGACCGGAGTCAACCCCACAGTTTCAACAGCAAGGCAGTGAGATTCTTCATTCGTAGGGTTATATTTCATGCCATCTTTAAGACGGAAAGTTTTCGTTTCTTTACCTACCCTTAGAGTTAAAGAACCATTTGGGACGTTAATATTCATTCTCGTAGTAGCCATGAAAGGTCGACCTATGAGAATGGTAGAATCATCTGTACCAGTATCCATAATCACATAGTCAGCTAAAAACGTGAACGGACCACATTTAGTAACAACGTCTTTAATCTCTCCCTTAGGGGTTTTAAGCGATCTATCAGCAAAGACAAGTTGCATACTAGGCGGTTCAAGTTCTCCTAGATTCAGTTTTTCATATAGACTCACAGGCATAACATTAACAGACGCTCCTAGATCAACTAAGCAACGTTCAATCTCAACATCATTAATAACCAATGGTAAAGTGAAAGAACCAGGATCAGATAACTTAGCTGGATATGGAGAGGCAGGTTTCTTGATACAAATGTCAGGGTATCCTTCCTTGTTCCCCTTCATGCCAGTCTCGATCCTTGCATTTGGCAGTAGTGCTCTAGGAAAGGGAGGCTTCACGACGCACGGTGCAAGAGGAGGGTCATCCTTCTTAGGCGCCGATTTCTGTTCTTCTTCTTCCTCCGAATTTTCAGCAATCCTGCGTAAAACAGAAAAAGCATCAGCAATTAAGTTTGGAAGTTTCCGAGCGGTTACCATTTTAGCCTGTTCTTTTCTCGGGTTAGGCTCTGTCTGGCTTGGAAGCTGGCCAAATGGTCGACCAGATGCTAGCATGCTTGAGATGTTGTTCACGGCTTGCTCAATTCTTTGTCCAGATGCTATCTGTTCTTGATTGAGAAGAGCTTGAGCCTTGAACTGACTGTCATGATCATCAAGTCTGGTCATGATCTGGCTGAGCTTCTTATCCAGGTCACTGACATTGTTATATCTTTGATGCTGCTGCCCTGGATAGTTGTTATTCATGTATTGGTTCTGACAATTGCCAGGAGCAGTTCCATAGTTACCTAGATTGCGATGCGGCGGCTGGTAGACACCTGCCGGTGGATGGTTAGGCTTCTGATCCTGAGCTGGACCAGTCGGGTGGTTGTTCTGGTTCTGGTTATGATTGGCGCCAGCATTGTAGGGAGGTCTGTCCTGATAGTTCCCTTGCTGCCTGAAGTTACGGTATCCAGCATAACCATTCTGATTATTGACGAAGCCTTGTTGGACAAAATTTACCTCTTCGGCGGACCAGACGTCCGTCTTACCAAAGTTCTGGCATCGTCCTCCATTATGTGCGCAAGCTCCACACCACTCGCAATCAGCAACATAGACAGAAGCTGCTGGCGGCTTGATCGGTGTGGTAGACTTCTTCAAATGCTTCTCTACTTCTGCCTTGATAGCTGCTTCGAGATCTAGCTTGCCCCTTGATCCTTCAGATTGACGTTCCCAGTTCCTTGACTTGGAAGCACAGTTTGCGAAGTGACGAAGAGCAGCTTCAGGAGTGAGTGTAGTGCAATCCCCTTCAGCTAGAGAATTGACCCACTTGGCAGATTCTTCCCGAAGTCCTCGAGAGAAGATTTCAGCTAACTGCCTCTGCTCGAATCCATGATGAGGGCAGGTATAGAGAAGTTCTTGGAATCGATTCCAAGTATCATACAAGCTTTCTCCTTCTTTCTGGGAGAATCTGGCAATGCTGTCCTTGATGGCAGTTGTTCTGGCTGGAGGGAAGTATTCTTCAACAAAGTCCTGAGCCAGAGTATCCCAGTCAGTGTAGTAGCCAGGTGGTTTGCCAGTAAGCCACCTCTTAGCAGGGCCTTTCAAGGAGAACGGGAAAGCTCTCAGACAAAGGGTGTTCTTGTCGAGGTTTCCGCTCTTAAAAGTACTGCAGAGATCAAGGAAGTCTGCAAGATGAGTGCACGGATTGTCTAGGGGCCTGCCTTCAAACTGTAAATCCCTAGAGATCATAGTCAAGAATGGAATCTTGATCTCATAGTCAGGATCTCCTTCAATGCGCAGAACGGCAATAGCAGATCGAACGCTAGTCGTGCTCGGCTTGTTATAGTCTGCTAGACTCTTCTGTGCAGGTGGTGGTGGTGGCGGCGCATCACCGGTTGGTGGTGGTCGATCACCCATGGTAGGAGATGGAGGTGGTGAAAGTGACTCGGTGTATGAAGCGGATGAAGGTGTCGGTGAAGATGGAGATGAGGAACTCTCTTCGGTTCCTCGATCTTGATCGGAGTGATGAATGGATTGGATCTGCTTTCCTTTAGAATCTGTGATCATAGAGGTGTAGCGGAACTGCCTGGTCTCTTTATTCTCTTAGCCTGTTTGGTTTGAGAGCGAGTCCAAGGGCGGTGAGGCATACACCTGTAAACCTACAGATAACAAAAACAAACAAAACCAGTGTAAAATCGAAGTGGATGGAAAGGTGAAAGATGGAAAGTAGAAGAATAAATTGCCAGTTCTTCTTTCAACAATCAAAAGAAGTACCCGGCAACGGCGCCAATTTGGTGAACCTGTCGTTGACGATTCACGCAAATAAACTACTAATGCTAAGAAAAAGCCATAGCAGATCGTATTCCACGGGCCTTCGAATGATTGGCTACTTCAGAACTAACAAATTACTCAAGGAAAAACACGTTGTGCGTGGTGTGAGTTCCACGACTTCTATTTCTAAGGAATGCAGAGAAATTAAAACAAATTAAACTAAAGCAGATTGGAAATTAGGGTTTGAAAACAGAGATGACAGACGAACTTAGACTTTGAATCCCCCTTCGTTCCCCAGAGCATAGGCAATCAACAGGTCAGCGGATTTCGATTCTCATTCAATCAATTCTAAGACACCACCATAACTCCTTACCCTTAGGTTTAAGACCGGCGAACGTTCGCTCTATCCATTCTAGCTACCAAGATTAATTAGCCGCCCGGGTACGGTCGCCTCTCGCAACGACTTAACTTAATTGGTGCGATTACTAGTGATTTATGAGTTACTCTACCAGTGGATTAACCCTAACCGGTTCCTACGAAAGGCACGCTCCAATTATAAGGTTAATTGTTCAATTTGATGTTTTAAAGTAAGGCGAGCGTTCGCTTCTATCCTTAACTTAACAAGAATCTAATCTAGGTGATCAATCCAGACAAGAAACATGAACAATGAAGAACAAATCAAACATGAATGAAGAACATAAAAGAATCTGAAAAACCTAATTTAGACGACTCTGGCAAACTTCGATCTTCGGTAGACGACACTCCTAGCTCCGGTTCTCTGAGATGGAAGGGATGGCGTCACGATCTCTTTCCGGCTCTTCGAACTCGAACTCCTCACTTCAGAACTCCAGAGAAAAATCCTCGAAAACTGATCGCGAAAAGTTGTATTATGATTAATTGTTCGATCCCCCTTCTTTGGCCGCCGGGTTAAGTATTTATACTTAACCCTAAATTGGCCGGAACAGTTCATCATTTTTGCCGAAAATAATGACTTATTTTTGCCGAATATTTGCTTGTTAATGCCCGGCTCCTTCGGCTGACTCCTCTGTCCTTTTCGCCGAATAAGTACTCGGCGAAAACTTGATGTTTTCGCCGAAAACATCCTTCTGTTGGCGCCAGTGATTTTCCCTTGCATCTTCACCGAAAACCCTGGGCTCTTTTCGCCGAAGATGTTCTTCTTTTGACATCAGTTGGTTTACACTGTTATTTTCGCCAAAGATGTGAGCTTGTTTTTGCCGAATGTGTAAGTGTGAATGGGCAGATTTTCGGTTTGACTTTGATTGGCTCCTTTGATCGATTCCGATTCAATTCCTCGATGTTCCTATGCCTTAGACACGTCCATGGCTACTTTATTTGACGGTAAAAACCTGTGCTTACGCAAAAACACTAGAAAACCATCAAATAGACCCGAAACGGGCCAAGGTAACACAAATGACACAAGATAGGGCAATCGATTGAATATTCGTTATTCTACCCTAAAAAAGCATGTCTTAAGCAAAGAAATGTCGCTTAAATGAGGCTGATAATCACGTCAAATCGAGTGTCATCAATGAATTAGGATTGAAAACCGCTGGTCTTGTGATTGCCAATGCTCTGGTGAACTTAGGGGGATTCGAGTCTAGCTCGTCTATCTTCTCGTTAGTCAACCCTTTAATCTTTCTGTCTTTTATTTTCCTTGCTTTTTAGATTAGAAGTCGTGGAACTCACTGTAACACCCATCCCAAACCGACCCCGGGTTCACCCGTGGTCGAACCGGTTTGAGTGCTACTGGAAGAACCAGCTTTAAAAGAAAAAGTAAAACGCAGCGAAAACAGAAACAACTCTTCATTAAAAAGCTCACCAAAAACAACTGAAGGCCTTCAATACATAAAATCCGAAATCCAAAACCAAAACTCAAAATGATTACAAATCTCCCAACCCAAAAGTGTCAACCGAAATCTAAAATTAAAACAATGGTCACTCCACAATAGCTTCCTAATCTTCACTTCACAACTCCAACCTGCAACTCCTCCGAACTCAACCGAACACCTGAAAAGAGAAACTGGGGGGGGGATCAGCTTCCTAATGAAACTGAGTGAACCCACTGGGTTTAACTATGCGCCGAACCTAGCCTAGAAAAGCGATTCCAAACTCTGCACACACAACCACAATGGACCAGACATAACCATACCATATTTTAATTCCCTAAAACATGCACAGTCTAGGCGATCACATAGGTGCAGTTCTCAGTTCAACATTCTCAATCCACAATAGCATCAATATACAAAGAGCATCATTCAGACGGTTCGACATTACATCCATACATATAGTTCAACAATAGAAACGCAATGCATACAGTTCAATGATCAGAAGCATCCTAAGTCAACTCGTCATCTCAATCGTCACACAACAATCATACACAATCGTCTTACACAAAATCCTAAATTACATTCCAATCTACTAAGTGAGTTATTAGGCATCTTCCCATATTAACAGTTCACAGTCCATAACGCCATCCCACACCTAAACAATTCACATCAATCCATAGTTCAGCACAACGAACCATTCAATTCACAGATCAATCCAACATAGACCACAACACAACACAAGGCACCCGCGTCCACATTTAATGCACACACACACACATGAATCGCACATGCATCTTATTTCACCGACACTCACAAACACGCATACACCACCTCACATAACCAAGCATCCTCATCACTAACACATACCACACAATCATTGATCTATGTGAGTTAATTAGGCGCCATAAGGAGTTGTTCCCCCCGCTACCCCGCCGGCCTTCACATCATCCAGACGCATCCATAAAGGATCCTTCCCCGAAGGAGTATACCACCAGACGCATCCATAAAGGATCCTTCCCCGAAGGAGTATACCACCAGACGCATCCATAAAGGATCCTTCCACGAAGGAGAAAACACCAACCTTGGCAACCCAGCCAAGGGATTCACCCCAGTGAATCAGACTCAATCACAACCAGTATTTCGGGTGGGGTAACGTTGGCTCCTTCCAGTTCTATCATTTAAATTCCATTTAATGTGACCACAACAATCATACTCTAATGCAACCACAACAATCACACTCATCCGCAAAACAGTTCCATTCAACCACAAATCCATTTCACAATTCCGATTCCACTTCCCAATTCCACTGTATAACTCCACTACACAAATTACACATCCCAATGCCACATCACAAAACCCCAACACAATCCCACATCATGATTCCACAACACAATTTCATGTTCTAGTTCCATGCACCAATTCTATGTTCCAATTCCAGCATATAATTCTAGTCTAACCACAATCGACAATAACAGATTCAATCATATAAATTCATCGCATCCAACCCCATCCCATCTCACATTTCTAGATCAAATACATCAGCTATCATCTTATATCCCAATCCCCACATCACACATAGATCAGCACAATCATCATACGCCAATCACAAGACAGTTATTCAGTTTTACTCTCATGGGTTCATGCAAGACCTAATTCTGTTCCAAGTCTATTAAACTCCGCACTCCCATTTCTAGCCACCTAGTCAACTATACACTCACACAAGTCAACCATACAATCACACCAGTCACCCAACACCACATAACAGTAACAATCACGACAGCTTCAATTTACCACTTCAACTCTCCTATTAAGCATTACTAGATTAAATCACATAATCTATCTAGTTCACAAGTTTCATCTAACACGATTCCTAGCCACAAACCGTACAATTCCGACATCCTCATTCTTCTCTACCATTTACCAATCCACATTCAAGACTCCAACCTTACTACGGTAACCAAAAGACACACTATCAATCACCATCACACACAACGTCAATTTCACTCAAATCAATCACACAACACCAATTCAACTAGTTCATGCAATCACACCACCCAATTCCATTACTCAATTCCATTCACCAATTCCCTTAACCAATTCAATAAGTCAATTCCACGTACCGATTCAATTATCCACTTCCGCGTACAATTTCCCTTACCAATTCTATTAGCCAATTATAAGTCATAAGTCTACCACCTTAAACACATTAAAATCCATCTTCACACACAACATCGATTCTACCTAAAAGGCACGTCGCATAATTCATACATCAACACCTAGCATCATCTCAATCCCAACATCACATGAACCAACACAATCCAACTCATTCAGTAATCCCACATCACACATAACCACACATCGCAAGACATTCAACGCCTCCCACGGCACAAACAGTTTAAGGGTAAACGGCTAGCTCACCGGCCACCCCCACCTGCAAGTACAGGGGAAGCCATGTCATGAGTCGTAGAGTTACCCTCCTGTACGTCCTTCATTGGATGACCACACATTGGTGGAGCCATCCACCTGTTCATCTATTAAGGGCGACCCCACATTGGCAGGACCACCCTCCTGCAACCACAGACTGACAATAGCATAATATACACAATTCTCATGTTCACAGACCCGTCCCTCCTATCACTCTTTACTAGTTTCGATCAATTTATCATCCATGTTAATCAATTCCCCCAATCAAAATCATCACAAACAGCCATCAATCATAAACCAATCCATCAATTAACAAACATCCAACAATCATCAAACAGCATATTTCACAGAACAATCAATTGCAGAACAGTTTTCCCCTTTTACTCTCTTTCAATTTCATGCAAGGCCCTACATTTTTCTAGGTCTAAATTGTAACTCCTCACACCGACCAGACTACCTATCATACGCTAAACCCTCACCTGACAAGAAGACGAGGCTCTAAAACTCTTCTAGAAACCCGAACAGCCAAGCTCTCAGACACCAAAAACGTAGCTATTCTTTTCTTCACCGACAGCATCTTACCCGAAATATCCTGAACCTCTAGGTGCGATCCCTTCCTCTCATTACCACGAACTCATAGCAACAAACGGATCGCCAATCGGAGCTATACAACTCCGGAATCGAGGTTTGAAGTTTTTGGAGATTTCTGGCTCAGTCCCAAAAACGTAGCTCTTCCTTCTTCTACTGACAGCACCTCGATTCGAAATACCAAGAACCACGAATAGATATCTCTTTCTCTCGTCGCCACGAACCCGTAGCAACAAACGGATCGTCAATCGGAGCTCTACAACTCCCGGAATCAAGGATTGAAGCTAAAGGGTTTTTGGCTTCTTAAAATACGGGTTTTGGGGAAAGAGAAAGAAGGGGAAGTTATGAATTTCCGTGTAAAATCAGCCTTTTATAGTCTGACCATGATACACGGCGTGTATCATGATACACGGCGTGTATTGTAATACACGGCAGTGTATCGTGGTCTGCCCACATTGACAAATTTTCACGTACTCTCTTGTATACTCGACCCGACTCAACTATGAACGTCCCGAACTTCGATGGAACCTCAAGAACATTGTTTCCAATGTCTAAACCATCCAAACTCAAGTTCCAAACCGTTCGTTTGGGCGGGGATGTTACAAGTCTCCACAACTTCAAAAGATTTCGTCCCCGAAATCACAACCCAACTCGCTCTAGCAACGAATCCACAAATCACAGCATAACGCAGCAACACAAGGATCACATCACCTCCCGAAACTCCCTTTTAACGGCTCTAGCAACACACACCTTCTAAGGGCACTACTCCCACACTACTTCAAACTTCTACCTAACAGACACGCACAACCGAATCTCAACGGCACCACTCACAACAAGAACACAACCAAAACACAATCAAACAAACTCACTCAAGAGCACAACCACGACGCAAGAGCTCAACAAAGCACAACTCACACCAACAAGAACTATGAAGCTAACACCTTCGACTAAAACTCACACCCTCAAGCACTCTACTCACTTAACCAAATTCTACAAGGCTCTACTCCTCTAACCAATTTCCCAACCTGCTACTACTTCCACTCAACTACTCCGCCACCCTCTTCACTACAGGAGGACACAAAACGTTTCAGTTGACCAATTTTAAGAAATCACATTTCATTTCAAATCACTTTCCTTTCAAATTCACAACACTTTCCTTTCAAAACTTCCCACCCACTTCAAAACGATTTGAAAATCCCTAGAAAGTTGGTCCTGTGCCGATGCTTCATCCTTTCCCCCTACGAGGTTAATTACTCCTCTAGAAGAAGAGACGAATCACCAACACAGCAGCAACTGACCAGGCTCTGATACCACTTGTAACACCCATCCCAAACCGACCCCAGGTTCACCCGTGGTCGAACCGGTTTGAGTGCTACTGGAAGAACCAGCTTTAAAAGAAAAGAGTAAAACGCAGCGAAAACAGAAACAACTCTTCATTAAAAAGCTCACCAAAAACAACTGAAGGCTTTCAATACATAAAATCCGAAATCCAAAACCAAAACTCAAAATGATTACAAATCTCCCAACCCAAAAGTGTCAACCGAAATCTAAAATTAAAACAATGGTCACTCCACAATAGCTTCCTAATCTTCACTTCACAACTCCAACCTGCAACTCCTCCGAACTCAACCGAACACCTGAAAAGAGAAACTGGGGGGGATCAGCTTCCTAATGAAACTGAGTGAACCCACTGGGTTTAACTATGCGCCGAACCTAGCCTAGAAGAGCGATTCCAAACTCTGCACACACAACCACAATGGAACCAGACATAACCATACCATATTTTAATTCCCTAAAACATGCACAGTCTAGGCGATCACATAGGTGCAGTTCTCAGTTCAACATTCTCAATCCACAATAGCATCAATATACAAAGAGCATCATTCAGACGGTTCAACATTACATCCATACATATAGTTCAACAATAGAAACGCAATGCATACAGTTCAATGATCAGAAGCATCCTAAGTCAACTCGTCATCTCAATCGTCACACAACAATCATACACAATCGTCTTACACAAAATCCTAAATTACATTCCAATCTACTAAGTGAGTTATTAGGCATCTTCCCATATTAACAGTTCACAGTCCATAACGCCATCCCACACCTAAACAATTCACATCAATCCATAGTTCAGCACAACGAACCATTCAATTCACAGATCAATCCAACATAGACCACAACACAACACAAGGCACCCCACGTCCACATTTAATGCACACACACACACATGAATCGCACATGCATCTTATTTCATCGACACTCACAAACACGCATACACCACCTCACATAACCAAGCATCCTCATCACTAACACATACCACACAATCATTGATCTATGTGAGTTAATTAGGTGCCATAAGGAGTTGTTCCCCCGCTACCCCGCCGGCCTTCACATCATCTAGACGCATCCATAAAGGATCCTTCCCCGAAGGAGTATACCACCAGACGCATCCATAAAGGATCCTTCCCCGAAGGAGTATACCACCAGACGCATCCATAAAAGATCCTTCCACGAAGGAGAAAACACCAACCTTGGCAACCCAGCCAAGGGATTCACCCCAGTGAATCAGACTCAATTACAACCAGTATTTCGGGTGGGGTAACGTTGGCTCCTTCCAGTTCTATCATTTAAATTCCATTTAATGCGACCACAACAATCATACTCTAATGCAACCACAACAATCACACTCATCCGCAAAACAGTTCCATTCAACCACAAATCCATTTCACAATTCCGATTCCACTTCCCAATTCCACTGTATAACTCCACTACACAAATTACACATCCCAATGCCACATCACAAAACCCCAACACAATCCCACATCATGATTCCACAACACAATTTCATGTTCTAGTTCCATGCACCAATTCTATGTTCCAATTCCAGCATATAATTCTAGTCTAACCACAATCGACAATAACAGATTCAATCATATAAATTCATCGCATCCAACCCCATCCCATCTCACATTTCTAGATCAAATACATCAGCTATCATCTTATATCCCAATCCCCACATCACACATAGATCAGCACAATCATCATACGCCAATCACAAGACAGTTATTCAGTTTTACTCTCATGGGTTCATGCAAGACCTAATTCTGTTCCAAGTCTATTAAACTCCGCACTCCCATTTCTAGCCACCTAGTCAACTATACACTCACACAAGTCAACCATACAATCACACCAGTCACCCAACACCACATAACAGTAACAATCACGACAGCTTCAATTTACCACTTCAACTCTCCTATTAAGCATTACTAGATTAAATCACATAATCTATCTAGTTCACAAGTTTCATCTAACACGATTCCTAGCCACAAACCGTACAATTCCGACATCCTCATTTTGTAACATCCCCGCCCAACCGAATGGTTTGGAACTTGAGTTTGGATGGTTTAGACATTGGAAACAATGTTCTTGAGGTTCCATCGAAGTTCGGGACATTCATAGTTGAGTCGGGTCGAGTATACAAGAGAGTACGTGAAAATTTGTCAATGTGGGCAGACCACGATACACGGCCGTGTATTACAATACACGCCGTGTATCATGATACACGCCGTGTATCATGGTCAGACTATAAAAGGCTGATTTTACACGGAAATTCATAACTTCCCCTTGTTTCTCTTTCCCCAAAACCCGTATTTGAAGAAGCCAAAAACTCTTTAGCTTCAATCCTTGATTCCGGGAGTTGTAGAGCTCCGATTGACGATCCGTTTGTTGCTACGGGTTCGTGGCGACGAGAGGAAAAGATCGCTATTCGTGGTTCTGGGTATTTCGAATCGAGGTGCTGTCAGTAGAAGAAGGAAGAGCTACGTTTTTGGGACTGAGCCAGAAATCTCCAAAAACTTCAAACCTCGATTCCGAGAGTTGTATAGCTCCGATTGGCGATCCGTTTGTTGCTATGAGTTCGTGGTAATGAGAGGAAGGGATCGCACCTAGAGGTTCAGGATATTTCGGCGTAAGATGCTGTCGGTGAAGAAAAGAATAGCTACGTTTTTGGTGTCTGAGAGCTTGGCTGTTCGGGTTTCTAGAAGAGTTTTAGAGCCTCGTCTTCTTGTCAGGTGAGGGTTTAGCGTACGATAGGTAGTCTGGTCGGTGTGAGGAGTTACAATTCAGACCTAGAAAAATGTAGGGCCTTGCATGAAATTGAAAGAGAGTAAAAGGGGAAAACTGTTCTGCAATTGATTGTTCTGTGAAATATGCTGTTTGATGATTGTTGGATGTTTGTTAATTGATGGATTGGTTTATGATTGATGGCTGTTTGTGATGATTTTGATTGGGGGAATTGATTAACATGGATGATAAATTGATCGAAACTAGTAAAGAGTGATAGGAGGGACGGGTCTGTGAACATGAGAATTGTGTATATTATGCTATTGTCAGTCTGTGGTTGCAGGAGGGTGGTCCTGCCAATGTGGGGTCACCCTTAATTGATGAACAGGTGGATGGCTCCACCAATGTGTGGTCATCCAATGAAGGACGTACAGGAGGGTAACTCTACGACTCATGACATGGCTTCCCCTGTACTTGCAGGTGGGGGTGGCCGGTGAGCTAGCCGTTTACCCTTAAACTGTTTGTGTCGTGGGAGGCGTTGAATGTCTTGCGATGTGTGGTTATGTGTGATGTGGGATTACTGAATGAGTTGGATTGTGTTGGTTCATGTGATGTTGGGATTGAGATGATGCTAGGTGTTGATGTATGAATTATGCGACGTGCCTTTTAGGTAGAATCGATGTTGTGTGTGAAGATGGATTTTAATGTGTTTAAGGTGGTAGACTTATGACTTATAATTGGCTAATAGAATTGGTAAGGGAAATTGTACGCGGAAGTGGATAATTGAATCGGTACGTGGAATTGACTTATTGAATTGGTTAAGGGAATTGGTGAATGGAATTGAGTAATGGAATTGGGTGGTGTGATTGCATGAACTAGTTGAATTGTGTTTGTGTGATTGATTTGAGTGAAATTGACGTTGTGTGTGATGGTGATTGATAGTGTGTCTTTTGGTTACCGTAGTAAGGTTGGAGTCTTGAATGTGGATTGGTAAATGGTAGAGAAGAATGAGGATGTCAGAATTGTACGGTTTGTGGCTAGGAATCGTGTTAGATGAAACTTGTGAACTAGATAGATTATGTGATTTAATCTAGTAATGCTTAATAGGAGAGTTGAAGTGGTAAATTGAAGCTGTCGTGATTGTTACTGTTATGTGGTGTTGGGTGACTGGTGTGATTGTATGGTTGACTTGTGTGAGTGTATAGTTGACTAGGTGGCTAGAAATGGGAGTGCGGAGTTTAATAGACTTGGAACAGAATTAGGTCTTGCATGAACCCATGAGAGTAAAACTGAATAACTGTCTTGTGATTGGCGTATGATGATTGTGCTGATCTATGTGTGATGTGGGGATTGGGATATAAGATGATAGCTGATGTATTTGATCTAGAAATGTGAGATGGGATGGGGTTGGATGCGATGAATTTATATGATTGAATCTGTTATTGTCGATTGTGGTTAGACTAGAATTATATGCTGGAATTGGAACATAGAATTGGTGCATGGAACTAGAACATGAAATTGTGTTGTGGAATCATGATGTGGGATTGTGTTGGGGTTTTGTGATGTGGCATTGGGATATGTAATTTGTGTAGTGGAGTTGTACAGTGGAATTGGGAAGTGGAATCGGAATTGTGAAATGGATTTGTGGTTGAATGGAACTGTTTTGCGGATGAGTGTGATTGTTGTGGTTGCATTAGAGTATGATTGTTGTGGTCGCATTAAATGGAATTTAAATGATAGAACTGGAAGGAGCCAACGTTACCCCACCCGAAATACTGGTTGTGATTGAGTCTGATTCACTGGGGTGAATCCCTTGGCTGGGTTGCCAAGGTTGGTGTTTTCTCCTTCGTGGAAGGATCCTTTATGGATGCGTCTGGTGGTATACTCCTTCGGGGAAGGATCCTTTATGGATGCGACTGGTGGTATACTCCTTCGGGGAAGGATCTTTTATGGATGCGTCTAGATGATGTGAAGGCCGGCGGGGTAGCGGGGGAACAACTCCTTATGGCGCCTAATAAACTCACATAGATCAATGATTGTGTGGTATGTGTTAGTGATGAGGATGCTTGGTTATGTGAGGTGGTGTATGCGTGTTTGTGAGTGTCGGTGAAATAAGATGCATGTGCGATTCATGTGTGTGTGTGTGCATTAAATGTGGACGTGGGGTGCCTTGTGTTGTGTTGTGGTCTATGTTGGATTGATCTGTGAATTGAATGGTCATTAACATGCTCACCTCTTGGATGTGGAACCTCGGCTCGGCTGCTAGGAAGACCCTAACCACCATTAGTCTTGAGAATCGGCTCTATGCTCACCTATGGATCCTTGGCGGATGAGTATTTGGACTCATCGGTTGTAAAGAACCGGGAACTCTAAGTGTCCAGTCGATCGGCTCCACGACAGAAGATGATTGCTTCTGTTGATAACATCGTTCCTTAAGCTATGCACGAGGAGCAAAGACTTAAAAGGATTTTAGAACAAAAGTTCTGATTTGTATTTAAATTCGAAAAAGGTTGATTACAATGAGAGGCTGAAGCCTCTTATTTATACTAAGGAAATCGTGAACAGGCTCGACGATTCCTACTAGGAAAATAACTCCTAAATATTAAAGAAATAAACTAGAGTCCTAAATAGACTACTAAAAGGATTAAAATATCCCTAAATAACCGAAAACTAAAAGGGAAATTCGAGTCCAACACTTAAAAGGGAATGAAACAGAAAACGCGTCTGAAACCCTAATCCGGCAGATTCCCGGTCGGGAAACCCTAATTAGGAAGGTCCGGATTAGGAAAGCTGCCACCGCCTTTTGTGTTGGGTTTGGGGATGGTGGCGGCATCGGGTGCTAAGGATGGGGCACGCACGGGGCTCCAAATGCTGGGCACCGTGGGGTCTGATGCTGATCCTGCTCGGGCTCCGGGGCTTTTGCTCATCGGCCCGATCGATCCTCCTCTTCCAGCCTTTCCATTTCTTCCCACTTCCTCTCATTTCTTGAGGTGGCGGCTGCTAGGTCTATACTCCTGACATCCTATAGAGCCTAGCGCTGGTGGTAAACCTCCCAAGGCTCGAGCCTTTTGTTGGCTCGGTGCTAAGGCCCGATCGGGGTCCTCCAGGGCCGGTGCTGGCGCCCGTAGGGAGTCTTTCTCCGGACCTTCTTTATTTTTGTCTGGGCCTTTCTGTCCTTGTTTAGCCCAGCTGTCCAGGAAGGTTTTCAAAGGTTCTCCCAGTGTTGCAACCCTCCTTTTGATCTCTTGAAGGTCTAGTCTAGGTGCTAGGGTAGCTGGGCCGTTCGGGGCAGGGTCGGCTGGGGCCTCTATGGAGTGGTGCTCGGTCTTCTTTCTCTGGCACTTTTCCAGGAAAGCATCTAGTGGGTCCTAGGGTTGTATAGCACCTCCTGGAACCTTAGAAATAGTGCCAGGGCTACAAGGAAAGCCTGGCCTCATTGTAGCTTCGGGCGTCGGTGCCCAAGTTAGGGCTGGCTGGGACCAGACGCTCATCCTTGCTTGCTGGGCCCATGGTGGAGGGCTGTATTTGAACCTAACCACATGTTTAGGTTTTACAAACCTCTACATGGCCAGGTTTATGGGTCTATCAAAGCTCCAGGCGCTTCTTGTATGGCCCTAAAGTCCTCCCTTTCGTAGGTGATCCAGGCAGAGTGTAAGAATAGGCATTCTCAGCCGGTCGGTCGATCGGGATCACTTCACCTATCTTTGTCGATCATGGGAAAGAGGAGGAAGAAGAGGACGAGGTGGAGGATCCCCATCAGGAGCAGGGCTAGAGCCTCAGGTTCACCACCAGCAAATGCCTCCCCAACTGCCACCCTAGTACTCTGGCAAGTATGGTGCAGTTCTCGCTCGCATGGAGCAGTGGCAGACAGACTTCTCCTCTAGTTCCCATCAGTGGTAGAAGGACCGAGTTGCATTCGAGGCCTGAGCCACGACCTGGCACGAGGAGGAGGACGCCAGGTGGATCATCACCCATCGCCATCACAGAGCACAGGCAGTGGCGCACCGGGCATTACTCGACTACTTCCACATCCCACCACCATCATCCCCGCCTGAGGATCAGTGATCAGGTTATATCCCTTTACTTTCTTTTTATTTCTTCTTTTCAGATTTCGATCCAACTTTTTTTTGTGTGGATCCGGGACACTTGTCCCTGTTTCCTTTTGATCTTTTGTTTGTTTTTGTTTTGTAGGACCTTGAGTAGCTACTCCGCTCCACTTTGGACTCTCTGCGTTCATCCCCTACACAAACCATCTCGTTCCAGGTTCTCTGTATCTCTCCCTCCTAATTTAGTCTCGTGAGGACACATAATCGTTTAAGTGTGGGGTAGGAGTTAGAATTTGCATGTTTGCATGATCTTGTGTGATTTTCTGTGATTTCGTGGCATATTTCATTCATCTGGCACATAATTGCTCGATTCTTGACTTGTGATGTTAAGTTGTTTTTAAATTTCTCATAATGATGCTTAGACTGCTTAACCTAGAACTGTTACCAACTTGCCTGCATTGATGCTAAATTGTCTGGTCAGAACAGAAATTTTCATCATGCTTGTAGTATTTCACCTTGACTGCATGAAAATGACCGAATTCGACTAGCAAACCAATAGTGAGCTTTTGATCCATTGCACATAACTTGCAATTTCAATTCTTTTTGAGTGGCTTTCTCGCACCTTGAATGAGTTAGAATTTGCATGAGACCTATTCGAGATCACACGAGTTCTAGGAGGATAGAGGCACCTAGATTCAGCTACTTAACTTAAGCCAGATAGCCAACCCAATGATGAATCCCTTAGGTGTAAACCCTTGAGCTTGGCACTTCTTTCGATTCGTTTTACATTACAGCCATTTCCCATGTTTCTCATCACCCGTTGATCCCCTGTGGCAGTAGTTCTAGATTAGCCTACCGGAAGTCGGTTTGTGGTAACCTGCCTATACCCATTAAATAGGTGGTCTTAGCTATTATGTCCAGACATGTACACCCCTCTAGCAACTTGAAAAAATCGGCACTAAGAAAAAGAAAAAAAGAGAAAAAGAAGAAAAGAGAAAAAAAAAATAAAAAAGAGTTCAAGTTTCAAAGTCAAGTAGTATAGTTCAATAACGTTCTTCTCCCCACACATGGAAGAACGAAGTCTAAGAAAATGTAAAGAAAAATTCAGAAATGGAAAAAAAATGCAAAATAAAGTGCTAGGTTGCTTGAGGGTATCATAGGACGAGTGCACACTATTCCACCCATGTCTGGTTAGACGGTAGGAAGCCATAGGCTAGATTTGATGAAGTTAGTCGAAAGCTACTTTGCACCAAAGCCAATTCTAACAATCATCCCATCATCCATTCATCATAAACCCTTGTAGTGTAGGATCGATATAGTCCCTTGCGAAAGTCCTTTTGACTAGTTACTCGTGTTGTCACAGTGGTGGAGATGTGGTTGAAATGCAAACTTATGACATACTTCGGTCGAGAAAGTGATTGAGAGCATACACACGTCCTTAAACACTGAGTGCGAGAGTCCCCCTTGTACCAAATATTATCTGTGTGAGGAGTCTAGTCAGTTAGATCGGATTTGTGCATGATTTGTGATTGCTCTTTGTTGTGTGCAGATAATTAGTGAGACCAGGTTGTTTGGTTGACGTGTATGCATGTTAGGTCACTTGTTCTAGAAGTAGCGGTATAATAATTCATTATGAAGGCTTGAACCGTAACTTGATCTATCTCGTCTTTTGTGACTCTGAGTGAGTTCTAGTTTAGTTTGCTTGAGGACAAGCAAATGCTTAAGTGTGGGGTATTTGATGACACTCGATTTTACATGATTATCAGCCTCATTTGAGCTACATTTCCTTGCTTGAAACACGGTTTTAAGGGTAGTTTAAGGTGTTTTCACTCGATTGCTATAATTCTAACCGTTTTGGTTACTTTGGCCCGTTATGGGTCTATTTGATGGTTCTCTAGTGCTTTTGAGAATGCACAGGTTTTTGCCATCAATAACGTAGCCATGGATGTGCTTGGGAAGGAAGGGAACCTCGAAGAAGCTGCCCGGAATCAACCTAGAATTCAACCAAATCAGAAACCAGCACTGCCCCCTTTTAACTTAAGTTCTCGGCGAAAAGAACCATAGTTCTCACCGAGAAGTTGTGAAGAAATAACACAAAAGAAACAGGACGAGACTTGAAGAAGTCTTCGGCGAAAAGTCCCAGAGTTTTTGCCGAGTAGTTCTGAAGAATTGCACTGAACTTACAGGAGGATTTCAAGTATATTTCTCGGCGAAAAATTCTATAGTTTTCACCGAAAACTCCCCTCTTTCCAGTTCACATCCGGAGAAATCCTATTTAAGAAAATGGGCGGCCATTATTCAAAGATACACTTTTTCCATGGATTAATTTCCAGACTTCAAAGTTCGAGAGAGAGTTTACAGAGTTCGAAGAGCCGGAAAGAGATAGTGACGCCATCCTTCCATCTCAGAGAGCTCGGTGCTAGGAGTTGAAGATTTGGGAGATTGAAGCTTCACGGATTCATCAGAAACTAGGTTTTACAGTTCTTCTCTGTTCTCCCTACTTGAAGATGTATTCCTTGTTTGTTTCGATTCTTTTGTATTGAATATGAGTAGCTAAACTCATAGAGCTTAGATTAGATGAACCCTGAGTGACCCGGGGCTTTAAAGCGGTCACGGATCAGCGGTAATTAAATTCAGATTTAGTCAGTTTCTCTTTCATGGTTGGTTTGTTCTTCGTTGTCTGTGTTTCTTTTCTAGCTTGATCACCTAGTTAGGATTCTTGTTAAGCTAAGGATAGTAGTGAACATTCGCCTCACTTTAAAACACCAAATCAACAATTAAACTATTCATTGGAGTGTGCCTTTCGTAGGAACCAGTTAGGGTTAATCCACTGCTAGAGTAACTCATTAATCACTAGTAATTACACCAGTTAGTTTTCCATTGTAGAAGTGAACGCACAGACGGTTAATTAATCTTGGTAGTTAGTTCGGATAGAGCGAACTTTCGCCAGTCTTAAACCTAAGGGTCAGGAGTTATGGTGGTGTCTGAGAACTGAATGAATTACAATTGAAAACCGCTAGTCTTGTGATTGCCAATGCTCTGGTGAACTTAGGGGGATTCGAGTCTAGCTCGTCTATCTTCTCGTTAGTCAACCCTTTAATCTTTCTGTCTTTTATTTTCCTTGCTTTTTCGATTAGAAGTCATGAAACTCACACCACGCATAACTTGTTTAAACCTGAGTAATTTGCCAACTTCTTTGAGTAGTCAATTGGAAGAAACCTCAAGAAATTCGATATGTCTTACTTTGTGTAAGGTAGTTATTTGACCACATGCTGAAAACGTGTCCATCATGCTACCAATTCAGATACAGATGTCAACCCAGACACCGATGTCGATCCGGGTTTTAATGCCAATCCGGATACTAATGTTGAGCCAAAAACTAATTTCGATGCGGGCGTTGATGCCAGATTGAGTACTGATGCCAATCTGAGAAGCCTATAGATGTTGATCCGAGACTTTGATGCTGGAACGATGTTTGGCGTTAGGCTAGCTATGCCCGATCTTGGCCCAATCCTGATGTTGGGCTAAGAGACAGATCCAAATTTCTCAATGTTCAATGCAGGGTTGTCACCAACCAATGTTGTGCCACAACAAGCCCATTGTCGGGTCACGATACCAACCAAGAGAGGAATCCAAGACGTGATAGGGTTGTCGAGTCGCAAAAGGAAAACCTTGAATTTCCTTGTTCGATAAGGAGTGGGAAAGCCGAGAATTGAGCTGTCAATGCTGGACGCCAGATTAGGGTTTTATATGAGACTTTTTTGGACATTCCCTTTTGGAGTCAAATTGTTGTTCCTTTTTAAGATAGGCTTCTAATTATTTTACTATTTTTAGAAGTAGTTTCATAATTTTTGTTCTTTTTGCATCTATCTTTTGCGTAATTGCATAACTTTCAGGTTGGTTTATCGTGGCCTAAGGATATAAATCTTAGCTTCGTGGCACTGTACAACTTGATATTTCAGGTTCCTAGCTCATTATAGATAGTGGTTTCAAGTCTGTTTACATCCCAATTTCGAGATTGCATTCTATTTCCTTGCCGTCGAGCATTTGGTATAGTGTCACGGCCCACGGTTGATGTTGGTTCATATCAGCTAGCATTTGGTATAGATTACTTAATGGAGATGATTTCTTATCATTGTTATTGGCTTTGGAGTATGTATGTTCCCTTGTGGCAGTTTTACTAACAAATATGGGTGTGAGATTACAAGTTATGTACTCAGTGATTAACATTGACCCTCTTCATTTCTGTCTTCTTTCATTTTCATCTAGATGGGTAACTAGGTACTGGAGTTGGAGATTGATAGTGAATAGGCAGAAATCTACTACGTTATTTTTATGGTTTTCCACATTGTATTTCATACAAGTATTTTTATGTTAAGTACACGTGTAGTGACTATTGCATGAGTATTGTATTGTATTGTATTGGTTTCCCGGTTTATGTGTATTGGATTCAATAAGGGAAATTAATGTGTTTTATTGGAATTGTGAATGGATGTAATCGCGGGTTCATTGTAATTATGATTGGTTTATTTGAGAGTAAGTAGCACCAGTTCGAATATGCATGGGTTGAACCAATGGTTCAACCGGGTATTCTAGGGTAGAGTGCTATAAAACAACTGATGACACTAGAATTAACGGGATTATCAGCCCTATTTAAGCGACAATTCATTGCTTGTAACCGGGTTTTAGGGGTAGTTTAGGGTGTTTTCACTCAATTGCACTGTTTCCTACCAATTTGGTTACTTTGGCCCTTTTTGAGTCTATTTGATGTGTTTTCTAGTGTCTCTGTGAATACACAAGTATTCCCCGTCAAATACGTGGCCTCAGACGTGTTCAAGATGCAATATATCCTTGAGAAGTGAACCAGAATCAAACCAGGAGTCAAACCAAGTGAAGAACCGATGATCCACCTGCCCAACACTAAGTTCTCGCCGAGAATAATAACATTCTCGGCGAGAAGATGTTGAGGAAATCAAAGCATATATTCGTCGAGAAGGCAACAACAGTTTGTGAAGGAATTCTTGGCGAGAACTTCAGAAGTTCTCGCCAAGAAATTTTGAAGAAAACCACAGAGAAGTCTCGTTAAGAAAACATATGGATTTACACTGCAATCTTCGGCGAGAACTATAAAAGTTCTCGCCGAGAACTTCCTTGTTTTCCGACAGAGGTTTGGAAACCTACCTATATAAGCAGCAGTGCAGATATCAATTGGAGGGAGTCACCAGACGAAAGAGATAATTCGATTAGACTTTTACAGTCCAGAATAGAGATATAGATAGAGTTGAGAGCATCCTCGGAGTTCCTGGAGAGATTGTGATGCCATATTTCTATCTCGGAGTGCTCGGAGCTAGGAGTTGGAGATTGCTCGAGATTGAAGCTTCACGAAATCGTCAAATTAGGTTTTGCGGTTTCTATCTGTTCTCCCTTTGCATGATGAATTCTATGATTGCCTTTGATTCTCTTGTTTCGGATATGAGTAGCTAAACTCATAGAGCTTAGATTAGAAGACTGTTTCGTGAGAATTTTGGTGAACTGATTGCTTTGGACTGTTCTAGCATGCTTAGGGAGAATTGTGCTGCATTCTAATCTCGTTTAGCCATGAATTGCTATGCTTAGAGTTTAATTCTATTATGGTGTTGACTTTTTGAAATGTCGGTTTGACCATGAACTGTTGCTGCTTGTTTGGCTGCCATGCTTATTCATTGAAATTCAAATCGCTGTGTTTGCGTTATGAGACCATGTTGTGCAATGATTCAATGCTTAGTGCTCCTAAATTGCTATGGTTAGGTTTCAATTTGCTATAATGTTGACTTTTTGAAATGTCGGTTTGACCTATGAACTCCGTTTGTGATTTGACGCCCTAGCTGATCTTGTGTATGTTTTATGACCAAATGTACTTACCAGTTACTTGCTTTACTTACCCCCACTCGATTTTCCTCATTTCTTTGTGAAATTGATTTTTTCGACTAAGTGTGGGGTAGGTGCTTAGTTTAACTAATATGACTCCATTGTTTGCTTTTTATAGGAATGTAAACAGGGAGCGAAGGACAAAGGCCAGACTAGACACCGGCTCTAGCTCCAGAGCACCTGTCCCACTCACTCCCACCGTCCACGGTCCTCCTCCAGCATTCCCAGACCGCATTGGGCACAACTCCACCGTTGCCAGCTTGCTAGAGCACTACTTTGAGCGCTACCAGCAGTTCCAGCACACTCCCGCCGCCGATGTGTGACCACTTTCTCTAGAGTCCCTCTTCGAGTATGATGAGAATTGGCATAGGAACGTGCACAACTCTCTGGCAGCTGCAGGTCTTTTGGAGCTGACCACCATAGCTGATGACTTCCTCGACATCTCACTTTGGGAATTCTGGGCTACCTTCGAGCTGGACGAGCACAAGAAGCAGCAGCACAAGAAGGTCATTTCCTTCTATCTCGGTAGGGTGCACAGAGACCTCACCTACGACGAGTTTGCAGCCCACCTCGACATCCCATTAGAGCACTACCAAGGCCACCACCTCGGTTGGGAGGACAACTCGGGCAAAGGTTCGAATTATGACGCACTCTGGAGCCACATCACAGGAGTACTAGGTGCTCGGACCACGGCTTATAAGTCCGTCAGGTCACTCTCTCACCCTCTCTTCTGCTTTATTCATATGGTCTGGCGTAGATCCCTTTTGTTTGCTCCAGAGAAGGATCACCACCACATCAGTAGAGAGGAGCTCTTACTTCTCCGCGCCATCCGAGAGGCCTACCCGCTTCATCCAGGATGTGTGCTCGCGCTCCTCTTCCACCAGAAGACCAAGACGACCAAGACACCTCGCTCCCTTCTTGGTGGTAACTTCGTAGGCCGCCTCATCAATGACCTCGACCTCAGCCAGTCATGAGGACTTGACGTCCCGTGCCATGTAGTACACACCATCGGTGGAGATTTAGCCGTCGAGTACGACCTTCAATTGGACTACAGTCCACAAGAGGCGGCTATTCTACCTCCACCCCAAGAGGTCGAGTCGGAGGAAGAAGATGATTCTGAGCAGCAGCCCCAACCAGAGCAGGAGATTCACCACCAAATACCCCCATAGCAGCCGCCTGCGGGGTATGCCTGTCAGCAGCTGCCGCCCCTTCAGGACCCATTCCCGATGCCTCATCCGTACCCTCGACCGCTGTCAGGAGACTTTGGCGAGATGCTTGATCGTCTCCAGGAGTGGCGAATGGAGGACAACACCACCCAGGATGCCCAATGGCTTACTACACAGAGGCACATGCGTGTGCAGGATGAGAGGTATGAGGCACAGCTGGCGTGGCAGCAGCGGGTCACAAACTTCTTCCATTTCCCACCTCCCGATGCACCTGACCAGTAGTGATCGGGTTGTATCCTCTTCATTGTCCCTTCTTTTCATTTCTTCTTTTCAGATTTCGATCCAACTTTTTTCTGTGTGGATCCGGGACACTTGTCCCGGTTTCCTTTTGATCTTTTGTTTGTTTTTGTTTTGTAGGCAGAATTTTGGTAGATTCCCTTCCAGCTCCGAGGACCCGTGCTCATCCCCTACATCAATCATCTCGGTCCAGGTTCTTCTATTTACTCTCAACACTAGTTTAGTCCTGTGATGACACAGAACGGTTTAAGTGTGGGGTAGGATGTTAGAGAACCTTGCATGAACTTGATTGCCCTTAATTGTGTTTTTGTGTGTTTCGTGGTGCCTTTCCAATTCCTCTAGCATTAGAATTGCTCGGTTCTTGATTTTTGATGTTAAGTTGTTGTTCAAATTGTCATAATGATGCTTAGACTGCTTAACCTAGAACCTGCAAACCAACTTGTATACCTTGATGGTAAATTGCCTGGTCAGAACAGATTTTTAAAATCACACTTGTAGTTTGTCGCTTTGATTGCATGAAAATGACTGAATCTGACTAGCAAACCAATTGTGAGCTTTTGATCCATTGCACATAACCTGCAATTTTAATTCATTTTGAGTGGTTTTTTGTTTTCCTAGAATGAGGTAGAATTTGCATGAGACCTATTCGAGACCACATGATGACACGAGTTCTAGAATGATAGGGGCATCTAGATTCAGCTATTAAGCCAGATTGCCTACCCAACGTTAAATCCATTAGGTTTAAACCCTTGAGCTTGGCCTATTCTTTCGGTTCGATATACATTACAACCAATCCCCATTCCTTCATTTCCTGTTGATCCCCTGTGGTTGTAGTTCTAGATTAGCCTACCGGAAGTTGATTTGTGGTAACTTGCCTATAGCTATTAAACGGTGGTCTTAGCTATTATGTCCAGACGTGTAAACCCCTTAGCAACTAAAAGAAAATCGGCACAAAGAAGAAAAAGCAAAGAAAAAGAAAGAAAAATTCGAAAAAATATAAATAGAAAAGTTCAAAGTTTCAAGTTTATAGTTTAGTTCAATAACGTTCTTCTCCCTACATATGGAAGAACGAAGTCAAAAGAAAATGTAAAAGAAAAACAATTAAATTATGCAGAATAAAGTGCTAGGTTGCTTGAGGGTATCATAGGACGAGCGTACACTATTCCACCCGTGTTGGGTCAAATGGTAGGAAGCTATAGACTAGATTCGAGGGAAGTTAGTCGAAAGCTACACCGCACCAAAGCCATCATCATACTTTCCCTTCATCCATCTCATCATAAACCCTTGTAGTCTAGAATTCGTTACAGTCCTAAGCAGGGAAGTCCTTCTTGACTAGTTCCTCGTGTTGTCACAGTGGTGGAGACGTGGTCGAATTGCAAACCTATAACAGAATTCAGTAACAGAAAATGATTGAGAGTAGAAACACGTCCCTAAACACAGAGAGCGAGAGTTTCCCTTGAACCGAATACTATCTGTGTGAGGATCCTAGTCGGTCAGGTCAAATTCGTGCATGATTGATAACTACTTCTTGTCGTGTGCAGTTTTTAGTGAGACCAGGTTGTTTGGCTGATCGGTATGCATGTTAGGTTTCTTGTGCTAGAAGTAGCTGTCTAATAATTCATTGTGTATGCTTGAACTTCAATTTAATCGATCCTATCATCTGTGAACCTGAGCATTTTCTATTCAGTTTGCTTGAGGACAAGCAAAAGCTTAAGTGTGGGGTATTTGATGACACTCGATTTTGACGTGATTATCAGCCTCATTTAAGCAACATTTCTTGGCTTAAGACATGGTTTTTAGGGTAGAATAACGAATAATCACTCAATTGCTCTATCTCGTGCCATTTTGCTTACTTTGGCCCGTTTCGGGTCTATTTGATGGTTTTCTAGTGTTTTCGTGATAGCATAGGTTTTTGCCGTCAAATAATGTATCCAAGGACGTGTCTAAGGCATTGGAACCTCGAGGAATCGCACCGGAATTGATCCAAGGAGTCAATCAAGTCAACACAAATCCTGCCCAGCTTTACAAAGAAGATTTCGGCGAAAAGACCTGAAGTTTCCGCAGAAAATCCAAGAAGAAATCGTCAGAGCATAAAAGAAGAAGTTTTTGGCGAGAAGTCAAAGTCTTCGCCGAAAACTCTGAATGAAATCAACACAATAGGAACAGTCGCCTGGGTCTGCCTTTTTCAAAGAAGTTTTCGGCGAAAACTTCTTAAGTTTTCGCCGAAAACCTTAACCTAATCCGGCTAGGAATAGGGTTAAGTACAAATATAAACCGGTGGCTCAAAATAGAGTCAAATTATATCATATACACTTTTCCATATACAACTTTACACAAGTTCCAGACCTAAGAAGTTCGAGAGAATAGAGTTTGAGAGTTCGAAGAGCCAGGAAGAGATCGTGACGCCATCATTTCACCTCGGAGACTCAGAGCTAGGAGTGAAGATTACCGGAGAACGGAGCTTTGCCAGAGTCGTCTTAATTAGGTTTTACAACTTCCATCTGTTCTTCCTTTTCATGATGAACTCTGTTTCTGTCTTTGTTTCTGCTGTTATTAACATGAGTAGCTAAACTCGTATAGCTTAGACTAGATGAATCCTAAGTGACCCAGGGCTTTAAAGCGGTCACGGATCGGCAGTGATTAGATTCAAAGTTCAATCAGTTTCTCTTGCATGTTTGATCTGTTCTTCGTTATTTATGTTTCTTCTCTGGCTTGATCACCTAGATTAGATTGTTGGTAAGCTGAGGATAGTAGCAAATGTTCGCCTCACTTTAAAACACCAAATCAACAATTAACCTATTCATTGGAGTGTGCCTTTCGTAGGAACCAGTTAGGGTTAATCCACTTCAAGAGTAACTCATAAATCGTTAGTAATTCCACCAGTTAGTTTAGTCGTCGCAAGAAGCAACCGTACTCGGGCGACTAATTAATCTTGCTAGCTAGATCGGATAGAGCGAATGTTCGCCAGTCTTAAACCTAAGGGTAAGGAGTTATGGTGTGTCTTAGAATTGATTGAACGAGAACTGAAAACCGCTGGTCTGTTGATTGCCAATGCTCTGGTGATCTAAGGGGGATTCGAAGTCTAAGCTTGTCTGTCGTCTTTGTTAAGTCAACCAATCTTTCAATCTGTCTTTCAATTTAGTTTTTATTTTACCTGCATTTTTAGAATAGAAGTCGTGGAACTCACACCACACACAACGTGTTAAAACCTGAGTAATCTGCCTTTATATTTGAGTAGACAATTATTAGAGGACCTGTGGAATACGATCTGCTTAGCTTCCAGTTTAGTAGTTATTTGATACGCTTCACAACGTCCATCAATAGCACTTACCAAGGTCCTCCTAGATTCACCGGAGGACAACAACCCCATAGATCTACGCCGGAAAACACTTGGGAGGTTGATTTAGACAAAAAGCTCGACCTGATCTTGACAAAGGCTGGACAACCACGAAGAAAAATTCAAAACTCAAGATGCCTTGAATAAAGGTCAATCAGCTCAATTTCAGAGGTTGGAAGATTAACTCAACAACATCACTAGCCTCATCTCCAGGGTTGTGCACTCGCCTAATTCAAAGACCGAACACGTTAAGGCGATCTCTACAAGAAGTGGGAAGCCATTGACTGGTCCTACAACTCCCGACCCTGTCATGGTTCCTGATGCTATAGCTATTGACATGCCAGAGATCGATGAAGAGGATAAAGAAGAAGAGGAGGAGGTGACTGCTTCGCCTTCCCTGACAAAGCAAGCACCTACGCCACTTCTTCCTCCATATCAGCCTCGGATTCTGTATCTGAATGCCATAAAGCTAAAGACGCTCAACGCCAAATAAGAGAGATGGTATTCGGTCATGAAGAACGTGGAGATCAAGATACCAGTCACTGATGCTATCAGATGATATCAGAGGTTGGAAAAGTACTGAAAGATCTTGCGAAGAACAAGAAGAAGGGAGAGCTATTTTCCGTCTCCATCGAGGAAGAATGCTCCGCTATCCACAGCCGGACGACACCCATACCTCCCCCAGCTAAGTGTCCCGATCCCGGTTCTTTTACTTTACCTTGTTTCATCAATGGTATTAAAATTGATCGTAGCTTAATTGATCTAGGTGCTTCTATCAATGTCATGCCTACTTGCCTGTATGAAAAATTAAACCTAGGGAAGTTGAAACAGATTAGTATGCATCTAGTGTTTGCTGATAAATCTGTCAAATTACCTAGGGGATTAATAGAGGATGTGATCGTCCGTTGTGGCCCCTTTACCATCCTTGCTGACTTTGTTGTGAGGATACCCGGGGGAAGATGTCACTCTTCTCCTTGGCCGACCATTTATGACAACAACCGGCATTAACATTAATGTCCTGAATGGCTCGTTGACATTAAGGGTCGGCAAGGATACCATGACATTCCATCTCAAGGATGGTATGCAAGTCCCTAGAAGAGGAGAAGCACATTGTTTATCTGTTGAAACTGTGGAGTTGGCTTTGGTCAACTCCAGTACTAATGAAAAATCTAGAGTTTCTTCAGAAATTTGCTTGCCAGGTTTTGGACCGGTCCCTATCCTGAAGAATGAGCTGCCGGTACAGAAGCAGAGAAAGAAGGAGGAGCCAAAGGCATCCCCTACTGAATTGCCAAAAGTTAAAGATCCTGGTGAGATAAAGAAGGAGAATAAAGAGAATGACGTTCCTTTCAAAGAACTGTTCGGGCCATTTGAAATTTCTGGTCATCTTCCTGATGGACGAAACAAGCTAATTCACGCAAACTGGAAGAAGTTCACACTTACCGGAGGATCCCCCAAAGCTGTATTTCATGAAGTTCAAATCGAGCCTAAAAGAAATCCTGAGTTGGGATGCCTCTTGATCGCCATCCAGGTATCGACCACCTCAAGGACGTTAAAAGAGAGCGCTTCGTAGGAGGCAACCCACGGCTGGAGTTTGTTTTAAATTTATCGAGTCAGTGTTTATTTATTTTTAGTCATTTTGTGAACTTTGTGTCGTGTCGGTTGAGTCTGGATGATAGAAAATAGTCGAAAAAATATTTGTTGGGTATTCTTTGGGTTAAAAATAATGTTTGCAGGAAGAGGAGTGACCAATTTGTCAAAAATTGGCCACCAAAGAGAGCTAAAAAACACAGTGGGTTTACACAGCCGTGTATAGCCCCGTGTAAGCTATTGTACTTCAGAGCTTACACACTGTGTAAGCCCCAAAACTCACGGGTAAGCCCTCCTTCTCCCTTTCATTTGCTCAAACTCTTTCTCTCTCTTCTTCATTTTCTCTCTGATTTCTCCCAACTCCTCCTCTCATCCGACCGCCCCCCATCAAACACCATCACCTACCGCCGGCAGATCTTGGACCACCGGCATCAGACCGCCGTCCCGACAACAAGCCGCCACCATTAGCACCAACAACGCCGCCTAGTGGGCAGCAGCCCTTGAGTCCCCTCCCCTCCAACTCGAGCCAACCCATTCTCCCTCGTTTTTCAAAATTGAGGTTTTGTAACATTGACTTGATAATAATGAAATTGATGGTATAATGAGGTTGTATTTTGAATCGGGGGTCGTTTCGACATCGTTTGCCCCTCCAATTGCACATTTACATTGACTTTCTATTCCGACATTGTCCAAAATTGGGAATTTTTGCATGTGACCGAATTTTGGTGAATTGTTGCTTTGAGATTGATGTTGTGATGATTATAGATATGTTTGCATGCTTTTTTTCCGAATATCTATGGCTAAATATGCTCGTGTGATGAATTGCGTGAACTTTGTCTACATCGGTTTCATGAGTTGTGACCTTAGCTTGAGGAATTTATTTAGTTGACCTGGATTTGATTGTTACTCGCTAATGACATGTGTTTGATTGTGTAATGACACTTCTTTGTTCCAATTGGTTAAATGCTTAAATGTTGATCTTTCTAAGTGGGTTGAAGACCTAGATATATGCTTAGGGGATTTTGTCTTAACCTGTTACCATATTCACTTGCAATCTTTGAACTTAGTTTCTTTGATGGTTGTGTGGTTGTCATTGATCAGTAATCCCCTCTTTGCTCAAATTGATTCATAGGATTATGTTCAATTGTTAGAACACTAAACATGGCATTTTTTGTTTGTAATTTATATTCAGGATGGGAAAATCCAAAGGAAAAGGAATTGCTTCCTCTTCCTCCACCCCACCTCCGGCGAAGAAACTGAAGGGAACCGAGAGGTGCGACACCCTCCTGGTGGCTTCCCCACCAGGTAACGTCTCCAACACCATTTTTAACTTCCCAAGGGAGGAGGATCGGGCAACATGGATGATCATTCAGAGGAAAGCAGTTAGTGCCATGAGTCAAGTTGATTGGGAGACCATGGAGGAAGAAGATTGGGCTGATGTTATCCGTGCGACACTTAACCGAGCCGGTTTGCTCCCACTATTTTAGGTCACCGAGCTGGCGTACGAGTGGCCAACCAAGGAGCTCCTCTCCACCTTCCATATGAAGAGGGTGAATGAGAGAATTCATTCTGTCACCCGACCAAGTGCATCTACTTCCGCCTAGGAGGGATCGAGAGATGTCTCACTCTTGATGAGTTTGCCATCGACCTCGATTTCTACACTCAGGAAGAGCTAGCTTCAGATCCATCTACTGCTATCTTCCGCAACACCGAGAGTACTGAGGAGTGTGAGATGTTATGGCGCACCATAACCCCGTCGGACCGGGCCAAGTATGACTCTAGTGCATCCAAGGCTAGTATGATGGAACGACCAATTTACAGGTTATTACAGTTGGTTTTCCGGGAGTCTATTACTCGAAGGTTGAACTCTGGCGGTGTCTGTAACACTAGAGACCTTTGCATGTTACGGTGTATCGAGGAGGGACGGAAGACCCATCTTGGCTCTTTGATGGCCAAGTTATTTCAGCTTCAGCGCGAGCGCGGAACATGACTTCTTTTGGGTGGCTCCTATGTCACCCGTCTGGTTCACAGGTATGACGTGCTCGCTTCATATGGCGCCATCCACCTCCATCAGCGTATCCCTCAGCTCCAGATCACCGGCGACCTTCCTCGGTCCAAGAAGGTTCCTGACATCCTCGACCCCCACTGCGAACCTTTCATTGAGCGACGATGAGGACTAGCACCAGAGCCAGAAGCGACCCCAGCTTACGACTTCAGTGGAATGGAGCGCGAGCTTAGGGAGATGAGAGCAGATTTCGACGCGCATTGGGAGGCCACTCAGAAGTGGCAACAGGAGTCTGATGAGCGTTTTACCAGCTTCCAGGCCACCCAGGACGAGCGTTGGACAACACATCAGGCGTTGCAGCAGCAGATGTAGCAGTCCCAGCTCCAATTCTTCAGGAAGTTCCAGGCTCCAGATGATCGCCAGCACCCTCCGCCCCTGTGATTTCAGGATTTTTCTTTATTTTTCTTATCATCCGGAACTCTGTATTTTTTTGGTTTTTGTTAGTGTCGGTTTGTATTGTTTTGGGTCATTGGCGAACTTTTGTGGTCGGTCAAATCTTTTCTACTCCAACTGTTCTAATCGTGTGATGGATCCTCTCTTACTATGTTTTCAGGTTATGAACTTAGAATTCTCAATGATTCTATACCTCCGGTGTCTCGCCAGCGCCATCTCCGGCGCCCTCATGCTCATTTTACTGTACCCATGTACACTTTCCTTCTCTTTTTGTGTGGTCCATTGAGGACAATGTATGATTTAAGTGTGGGGTGGGATTATTTTTCTGAGGGTTGCTATTTTTGTTTTTGTGATATTTCTCTAGCATAGAATTGCTCAGTTCTTGACTTGTGATGCTAAATTGACTTCAATTTTGAACAATGACGTCTAGAATGTTCCACTTCGAACCTGTAACCAACGTGTTGGCACTAAAATCAAATGAGTCTAGGTCAGATCACTCTTGTAGTTGAACTTGAATTAATTGAATTGAATGACTTGTTAATCACAAAGCTCGATAACACCGTTCTAAGATGATAAATGCTAGCTTCTCCCATGTTTTCACTCCATATTTGATCACCGTGATTGTGGCTTGAGAGTAGACGGAAATCCAATTCGAAATCTTATGTAAAAAGTTATAACTAGCTAGGATCAAGTGGCTAAATTGTTAAATAAAATGTTTAAATTGTGAAATCCGAAAAATTTGAAAGTTCAAATTAATTTTAAGTTATTTAAGTGTTGAAAATAAAGCTAGGCAAGCCGACACCTAAGTGAAGTGTTCGGGTTGAGCACTAGCATAGGCACAAATACTGTGAGCTAGGCAGGTACGACACCTAAGTGAAGTGTTAGGTATCGAGCACTAGTATGCAGTAAATCAATGGAGTAACTTTGAATCTTGAAAGAAATCAATGTTTAAATCGGTCATAGCTAGAACATGTAACGTACAGGTCTAGAAGCGGATTAAGTTGAGTCGATGGCCACGTCACGTCCACTACCTCCACCTAATCCGCATCATGATTGGAGCTCAAGACTTTTTTTATTAGAATTGGTGTTATCGTAGTCGGGTAATTTTTATTAATTATTTTTTGCCAAGGAATGAGCTCTGTGCAGAAAACAGTGAGATTGAAATTTGTTTGGTTGATGTTCTTGCATGTGTAGGTTAAGTTTCTACGTGGAACAGTCTAAACCAAATCGTTAGGAATTGAATCTCAGTTTAATCTATCTTGTCATCTGTGAATTTGGGTGTGTTCTAATTCAGTTTGGTTGAGGACAAGCAAAAGCTTAAGTGTGGGGTATTTGATGACACTTGATTTGACGTGATTATCAGCCTCATTTAAGCGACATTCTGTGATGATTTTATCTCGTTTGGGTGATTTTAAGTGAGTTTATTCTCTTTTCGGCCTCTAGGGTCGTTTTACGTCATTTTGCATGTTTTTTATGTATTTTAGTTAATAACTGACGTTGGGAAATCAAACCGGGAGTGGAGCATTGAGTGACATATGATTATAGTCTCATTGGAGTGATCCGGGTCGAAGGAAGAAGGCCAAACCACAAGGAACAGACCGGATTTGAAGAAAAACTTAAAGTGCTGCGTTTTAGAGCTTACACACTGTTTATCTTACACGCCATGTAAGCTCTCCAGACAGGAAATTTCAGCCTTTTCCAACCAGGAAAGGGTTTTGGGGGGTATTAATAGACTTTTCGAAGCCAGATTTGACAACATTCAATCTTGGATTAATTTCCAGACTTAGAGAGTTAGAGAGAGAGTTTGAAGAGCGTGGAAGAGATCGTGACGCCATGCTCCCATCTCGGAGAGCTCGGAGCTAGGAGTTGAAGATTCAGGAGATTGAAGCTTCACGGAGTCGTCAAATTAGGTTTTACAGTTCTTCTTTATTCCTCCTACCTGAGATGTATGCTTTGTTTGTCTTCGATTCTCTTGTATTGAATATGAGTAGCTAAACTCGTAGAGCTTTAGATTAGATGAACCATAAGTGACCCGGGGCATTAAAGCGGTCACGGATCGGCGGTAATTAGATTCAAGTTCAGACAGTTTATCTAGCGTGGTTGTTTTGTTCTTCATTGTTTTTCTGCGTTTCTTGTCTAGTTGACGCCTAGATTAGATTCGTTGTTTATGTTTCTTTTCTGGTTGATCGTCTAGATTAAGTTTGTGTTAAGTTAGGTTTAGTCGCCAGACAGCTTCCTTACTTTAAAACATTAAACTTATCTTTCTTCATCACCTAGATTAGTCTCTTGTTAAGATAAGGATGAACGTTCGTCTTACTTTAAAACAACAATTCAACCAATTAACCTATTCATTGGAGTATGCCTTTTGTAGGAACCAATTAGGGTTAATCCGCTTCAAGAGTAACTCACCAAACTTAATCAATTTCACCAGTTAGTTCTTCGTTGCAGAAGTGAATGCACGGATGGTTAATTAATCGTGGTAGTTAGATCAGATAGAGCGAACGTTCGTCAGTCTTAAACCTAAGGGTAAGGAGTTATGGTGGTGTCTGAGAACTAAATGAATTAGAATTGAAAACCGCTGGTCTTGTGATTGTCAATGCTCTGTTGATCTTAGGGGGATTCGAGTCTAAGCTTGTCTATCTTCTTGTTAGTCAAACCTTTAATATTTCTGCTTTTATTTTCCTTTTCAATTTCCTTGCATTTTAGATTAGAAGTCGTGAAACTCACACCACGCACAACGTGTTTAAACTTGGATAGATTGTCAATTCCTTTGAGTAGACGATTAGTAGAGACCCGTGGAATATGATCTGCTTAGCTTTTAGCGGGAATTGGAATTTTGTAGCCTAATTTAAAATTTTATGTACCGTCAGTAGCCAATTGCGTAACTATGTCCAAAACTAGCACAATCTGACCGCAGCCGTGCGTAGCCAGCCGCCAGCGCATTGCTGTCCAGCCAGCGCGTAGCTGGCCAGCTAGCGCAGCGCTGGCCAGCAAGCGAAGTCAAAAGAAAAGTTTGTTTCTTCTGACACACTAACACTAACACAATTGTAAAATATAGGAAAATAGCAAATTGGTCACTTTTCTTTACATTTTTTATAAATAGATTATTATTGTTTATTATTATATATATTATTATTATATTATTATTATTATTATTATTATTATTATTTTTTCATAATATAAGTCGGCCTTGTTAAAATGATAATATATATAAATTAGGATTAATTAAGAAAATTGTTTATTAGCCGTCACAATCTTTTGAATTACGGATCCCGATGTTACGTTTATTGGAGACACAACAATCAAGGAGAGAACAAATTGCAATAATTTTTTTAACATGGAATCAATCAGCGCATAGCCAGACCAGCAGGACAGGACCTCGGGTCACGGTTATTTTAACTTTGAATTACGGATCCCGAAGTCACGTTTGTCGTTTCTCTCCTTCATTGTTGTGTCTCCAACAAACGTGACCTCGTGATCCGTAATTCAAGAGATTGTGGCGGTTAATAATTTTTTTTGTAATTAATCCTAGTTTATATATATTATCATTTTATCAAGGCCGACTTATATTATCAAAATAATAATAATAATCTATTTATAAAAAATGTAAAGAAAAGTGACCAATTTGCTATTTTCCTATATTTTACAATTGTGTTAGTGTTAGTGTGTCAGAAGAAACAAACTTTTCTTTTGACTTCGCTTGCTGGCCAGCGCTGCGCTAGCTGGCCAGCTACGTGCTGGCTGGACAGCAATGCGCTGGCCGGCTGGCTACGCACTGGCTGCGGGTCAGATTGTGCTAGTTTTGGACATAGTTAAGCAATTGGCTACTGACGGTACATAAAATTTTAAATTAGGCTACAAAATTCCAATTCCCGCTTTTAGCTTAGTAGTATTTGATCACTGTTTTACAACTCATCAATGATCTCTTACTTATCGTTTAGAACTACAAATTTATTGAGTTGATAAAGCACCTTCGGGTGGCAGAATCCCTGCAACTTCCCCCACACCCGTGGTGGACAAACTGATCATGTGCGTTACCATCTTCTTTGTTGTTACAACCGTCGTGGGCTCCCATCGAACGCCTATTGTTTCCAAATGGTAGTGATTCTGGGCTATTGTTATGATAATTGCTTCTCGTTGAAAACTTAGAGTGATAAACGTTTTTGTCCTCCTCTATTCTCCTCATACTACTCGATTCACTTCACCCCACCATGGGGGAGGTTTTGACAAGAACCATATGACTATCTTCCTTAGACCAAAGAAATATATTCTTCTCTCATGCGATGTCATGAGCTAGAGAGAGTGTGGCATTACCGCAATTCCCCTTTTCTTACAAAATTTGAACATTAAATTACCTTTTTCGTTCCTTTCAAAACTTTTTGCAGACCCCTTTTGAAGTCGAAATTAATACAAGACCATAAAATCAATTAGACTCTTGAATACCTCAACGGTGGAAATCTAGTGCTAGTACGGGTATGAAATACACCCCCACCTTCAGGTTCACGACGCCTCAAAGAGGTAAGTACCATACCTAGACGACAGATGATGACCAATCTCTGATACCCGTTGTAATACCCCCATCCTAGAAGACTTTGATTGAACAACTAGGTAAACCCAAGCAATGACTACTCAAGGGTGCTACAAACACTCAAACAGATGCACAATAGTATACTTAACATGTAAAATTACTACCAACATAATATAAAATCCTAAACCAATTATATACAACACATAATCAAATAAATCCGTTGTCACACATAAACCATCCCATGGGACCAGTGTCGCACATTTTCTCCTAGGGACTCACATAATAAGTCCATAACATATACCCACCCGGACTCATGCAAGTTTAAATATAATGTGAAAACATAATTAAAAACTTGCGGAATTTCCCAAACTCCATCTCCAACTCCCAATCCTGGTGATCAACTCCAAGAGCACCAAAAAGAAGAAAGAAATGGGTGGGGGTTAGTTATGAACATCGAGTGCTTAACCAATGAGCTATCGGAAAGACGAGAAAATAAAACAAAAAACTAAAAGTCTTAAAGCCATAACCCATACCAATGTCCATTATCTGAAGACTCTCAAGTGTACGCACACAAACTGTGACAGTTCTTCAATATTGATATATTATCTACTGAATTTGCTATTAGAAGTGCTAGGAACCCCAACCAATGAGTGTTCCAACGTATTCCAAATAGATGGTCATTAGGCCCCAATGTGTGATCACCATGGACACGGATGATTTTGGTCACTAAGGACCCTAGTCAACCAATGAATACCTAAGGGGTTACAGAATCCAGGGGTGGGCCACTAGCACTGAAACCCTAGCCTAGCCTAATAATGATTGAGGTAATAATGCTCATGTCTATTGGTTAACTCCATGAACTCTGGTCCTTGTCGGGACCACAATCCATAACCGGTGAGTTAGCTACGAAATATACCAGTGAAGTCAAGCCATTGGTGTGGCTGAAACCATTATCATTATTCGCAATGTTGATGACCATTACCGCTATTAGATACCCTATATCAAAATTATGAGAGAACATATCATTGGTCAAATGAAAGATTAATGCAATGAACCATCACCTTGCCTACCGAGCGCTACTCAACCGGATTCTCCTTTCTCTATGCGTTCTTTCCCAATGATTCCTCCAACAATTGTTTTGGTTAGAGAACTGATCGCATAATCCCTAACTAGAGAATCAAGGATGGAATTAAATTAAAAGGATGGGTTCGTACCTAAAGGAAGAAGCGATTCACTTCGAGATTGGAATTGCTCAGTCCAGACTCTAGATGTCCTCCCTTCTCCTCTCCGATATCCTAGTCATTCTCAAAACTCTTCCCCTCTCTGACTTTGCTTCTCCATGTAATTTTCCCATAACTAATCTTTCTCTCCTTTAGATAATATAATCACTGATCACGTTTAGTGATTAGTAACAGCTATACACCCATGAGAGCTTTCACCACGCCCATGGTTAACCACTACCTTACGGTTATGGTGTTCTACCCCATGCTTGTGGGGTGCTCTGATCATCTAGGCTTTAAGCCCAATTGGGTTTGCGACCAATCCTTCATGTATGTTCCAAATCCGGGTCATTACACAACACAATAAATGTTACAACACCAACTACACCATCATCGTACCAGGACCAATACAGTGCCACTCTAGCGCAGTTATAGTTGTGGCAAAACACTCTAGCTCAACTATAGAGGGTGGACAACAGTGGTAGCAAAATAATGTAGCTGAAGAGCGGCTGTAGGATGACCATTATGCGTCAGATATTGGTTGGCACACAGAATAGTTAGCTTGTCATCAACATCAAGATGAGAGACTGACATGGTTGCAAGGAGTTGAGCATTCCATGGAAGATGGAAGCCTCCAAAGAAAGAAGCATGTTGTTGCATATATTCTGTAGATGCACTATCCGCGTCTCCTTACCCACCACTAGACAAGTTTTGATTTACCACCACTACCACCTCTTGGTTTTGGCTAGTGATCTATTACGGATGTTCCTTGACTTTTGTCATTTTCTTTATTTTTGGGTTGTCAACCCATTTTTTTTGTGGATTCTAGACACTTGTCACGCGTTCCTTTTTATCTTTATTTTCTTGTGTGTACTGGTGTTTATGGAGTATTCATTCGGTCAATCTAATATCACCCATCATCATCTACTGTTGCCTCATCCACCCATCACCTACTTCATTCCAAGTTTCCTAAGTTTTTCTCTCCATTTTGGTCTTATAAGGACACTGTACCATGTACGTGTGGGGTGGGGTGGGGTGGGAGATGAATTTTATGATGCCTATAATAGTGTCATGTTTGGGTTTGTGATGATGTCTTGTATTCCTCGATTACATTACGGTTGAATCTTTAAATCACTATACTAGGCTAGATCTACTTTGTTGACTTCCTAGGATGAAGGAACTTGATATGCATGATTCATAGTTGACAACTTGAAGAACATATTGATAGATATCAGGGTATAAAAGATGATGTTATGACCCCATTGTTGAATTGTTACATGCTTGTAAATGAAAACCGAGTAGCATCCAATTGTAACTCGAGGTATCAAGTGTGTGGTACCACAAACTAAGGAGTGATTACCCTTATCTCGATAAACCAAAATCCCTAAGCCAAGCAGCAACAAGCAATAATTTAAAGGAACAAATACTAAAAACTCAAGTTTGAATCTTTAAGTTGTGAGCAAACAAGCTGATCTGAAAGACATTACAAAGAACCCTTTCAATAGGGTTGGAGAAAATGTGTCCTACACTAGATTTGCTGAATCTAGTCAGCTAGAAAAACTACACAATTAATTATTTACAACTGACTAAATACATTCTCTTTTCCCGATGGGAAGTGAATGAACATGAATGTAAATGCATCAAGGGGTAATGTATTTCGTTCATGAAGACCCCTTAACTATCCTAAATGGCATAATGGTCACTGAACATCAAAAAACTTTTGAATCTTGTCATTGGATCATAATCTTCACGTTTTTTCAGTTTTCATCTCTTCTTGGCAAAATGTTGTCTGATTGGCATCGTCTTCACTTGAACCAACCATCTTAAGTAATGTCCAACATCCACAAATCTTCGATAGAAACTAGCCAAACCATGAAAGCTCTACACATCCGAGATGCATGTGGGAATCGGCCAAGACTTGATTGCCTCTATTTTCTCCCCATCAACCCTGATTCATGTATAACTAACAACAAAGCGAAGAAACACAAGGTTATCGGTGCAAAAGACTCACTTCTTCATATTGGCAAACAGTCTTTCCTTTCTAAGGGTTTCTAACATCAATTTTAAGTGTCCACCATGATCCTCTAAATTAGACGAGTAAACCAGAATATCATCAAAGTAAACGAGTACAAATCTTCCTATGAAAGCCCTAAGCAAGTGATTCATCAATCTCATGAATGTATTAGGTGCATTTGTCAAACCAAATGGCATAACCATCCATTCATATAAACCATGTTTAGTTTTAAATGCAGTTTTCCGTTCAACTCCTTCCTTCATTCGGATTTGGTGATATCCAGATTTTAAAAGATATAAGCACCATGTAACTCATCTGGCATATCATCAAGTTAGGAATAGGATGACGATACTTTATTGTGATGTTATTGATAGCTCGACAATCTACGCACATCCTCCATGATTTATCCTTCTTTAGCACGAGGATAAATTGTACAACTGATAGACAAAAATATGTTACGCTTTCCCCACCCCCTCCCCCCACCCCATATTTCATACGTTTTTTATGTGGCATTAAGCTTTAATGTTGTTCTTTTAATGGTTTGGGTAAATACAGCGACATAGCCAAACCTTTTAGCTCGCTAACAATTATGGCCAAACTTATATCGAAAATCCAAAGTAGCCAAAAAGTTAACGGAAAAAGACCATTTTTGTTAAAGACAACGAAAAGTTAGAGAAGAGATGAGTTGGCAATGACTGGTAGGATTTTATGATGCCAACTCAGCAACAACAAAAATTAAATAAGTGTGAACTAAAATTTTATTGCCACATAGATTTTTTTGTTAATATTAGGAAAAAAATAATTTTAGTCTTCCCGTCCATGGCGTCTGGCCATAATATTCCGATGATCGTGACTGTCAAGCTATTATCATCTTGCGGCCGGAGGATACGAAAACTTCGACCACATCGCTGGATTCGCCACTAACGTTGCTTCAGCCCAAACTTGAATGGTTCTTTCCCCAAACCTGACCGGACTTTGTCCTCACCGGCTAGTTCTTCCCCATGACGATGGAATCGAACACAAAATTCAGGATCCCAATGATTGCCTTCCGAGATGATTCGGATCCACCAGCCACATAAGCAAATGGACTCGAATGTTAAGTCGTTCTCTGTTCTGGGTCTGCCCGACCCGGTAACATTCGTCAGAGATATTTTCGAGAAGGCGTCAGAGGTAGATCCGATGAGCTTCAGTTTACGTAGATTTGTACAATAGAGATCTGGGGAGGAAAGCTTGGTGCATCATCTTGTTTCTATCTATAGCGCCAAAATTAGAGAAAGAGTTAGTAGGGGAAACAAAATCATTGATCGACAAACAGCTTCTGCTCCTTCAGATCTGCCGCAATCGAATCAACACCTGCATATCAAAATAAAACATTCCAATGCTCATCCTGATCGAGGAATCAGAAAATAACAGTTTCCATCTCGTGGTTAGAATTTAGGAACTAGAGATAGAAAGGTACTGAAGATATCAGAGTCAGCTTCGATCTACGGGCTTGAATCAACTTACCCAGATCTTTACAGTATCGACGACGCCAAAGAGCGATTTCAGTCTCGGTACAAATTTCAGTCTAGCGAACGCCATGTGAGAGTAACTCCGACTGATAGAGACCCGGATGTTGACGAGAGGAAGAGATTTCGCGTTGAGGTGAGTTGATAGTTTGGTCACCGGAGACTAGGCAAGATGAAGGGTTGAGAGAGGAGACGAGGAAGGGGAGGAGGTTGGGGGTGGGGAAGATATTTTTTAATTTAATTTAAATTTTTTATTAGTTTATACAGAAAATTTATTTTCCAACTAACCAATCCGTTAGCCACGTCATTTTTTCGTTTAGAAAAAGTAACACCGTTAGTAAAATTGGCTATTTTGGGATTTCGATATAGATTTGGCCATAATTGTCAGTAAGCTAAAAGGTTTGGCTATAGGACTGTATTTACCCTAATGGTTTTGATCAACTTGATGAATATTCATCTCAAATGACCTCTCGAGATCATTATGGTCCATTTTCATGTTTTCCAAGGTGTTTTTGATGAGTTTTAAGGTAATACCATTATTTACATAATGTCGATATGAAGCCACGGGTTGAAACGGTTCTCAAATCGGAGTCCAGATGCTCAAGATATCAAGTTTCGAAGTTTTATCATAAATACAACGAGACGCTAAGGAACCACAGCTAGCGTCCCGTCAGCGAGAATCGACGTGAAGTCAGCGTGTAAGGGGCGTGCACTCCAGTAACACGTTGTCTACACGTCGCGGGTCTGGGAAGATTTTATAAATAGTTTTTTTTAGAAACCTAAAGGAGACGACAACCAGACTTCGTTCCCAGCTCGTTTTCAACGAACATACCCAACCTCCAGCACCTGGAAAACCCTCTCGGAGTCCAAAAATCATCTACCCATCATTATCCTTCATCTCCCAGATCACAGAAACAGTAGGAGAAGATCAAGATTCATCCGGACACAAAGAAATCGGTAGAGCTTTTCATATTTTACTCTCTAGGTCGTATTTCTCAGATCTTAACTATGTACTGATATAACTAAACCCCCTAGAGTTAGGTGAGTGGAACCTTATGGGGATTGATGATTAATTACACTCCTATTAATTTGGATTTATTTCGGTTTAATTAAAGTTCAGATCTATGTGTTCTTCAACTTCTATTTCCTGTTTCTCAAACAAAGATGCATGATTAGGGTTGACTGTTTGATTTAGTAATGCCTTGATTCAAGTGTTTGTTTCCTGGAGTGTTGCACTTCAATGTGATGCATAGATTCGTTCATATTATTTGTGACATTTTAGGTTTAAAATCATTTCATCGAACACCTTGTGCGCATTCTGTTTTTAATGTAAATGGTGACCAATGTCTGTTTGTTAGTAGTTAATGTTTAATTCTATTTGACTCTATTCAATGAGCTTAGGATTCGTGTCGATGTTATGTTGAAAGATCTCATCTAGCTTGTTAGAACTATTTCAGTCTAGAGTTGTGTAATCATGATTCATGAACCCGAAAGGGGAAACTTGCTTGACCCTAATTTCTCTCCCATTTCAACCATCTTGTGTTTTATCTATGCGCGCTTAGAACAATTTGTTGTCAAACCCCTACTTCCATGCTCTTTGAGCCCGTGCTTGAGTTAGTCGTATAGCTTAAGCTAGCCTTGTCTTGAGATTGTGATTGCGAAGTGTATGTCTCTTCTACCAATTTGAACACCTCTCTCAGAACTGAGTAAGCCAAACCTAGAGACCCTCGGGAAATATGACCCTGGCCAAATGCCAGGTTTCTTTGGTCACGCTTTCTGCAAAATTTTGGCGTCGTTGTCGGGAAATTCTTTGATTGGTCTAAAACGTTTTGAGTTGTCATCTAAGGGGATACAAAAACTTTGGGACATTATTGGTTGGAAGGTGTTGGGACAGCTCAGAATGGTTAAAAATTGTTGGACTGGAAATCAAGGAGTTGTCGTCTAAGGGGATAGGAAAACTTTGGCACATTATTGCTGCACCTTAGGCAACTTTTTGCCTATTGTGCATTTGGGATATCCTAACTAAGTGGTGGGGGTTTGATCTTGAGAGGAAAAGGTCATGGGTTAGAATCCCACCAACACCAAAAAACAAATCTGAGAGGGCTAGGCCTAAAGCGGACAATATCTTGTTAGAAAAGGTTGGGATATTACATTTAGTTAATGGATGAGTCATCACTTAGTTATTTTTATGTTTTTCTACTTTTTAGTTTAGTTGAGTCAACAACATATATGGATGAAAGTCGCTGATTGTGCAATGTAATATCATTAATAATGGATGAGTCATATTGATCAGTCATCACTTAATGGAATCTTGGACGAAAAAAATGGATGGAAGGGCTTGATTGTTAGCTTGGCTATAGTAGGAGGGGGTGAATCGATCATTTCGTAGTACAGGGGGCTGTTTGTTAAATTGGGATAGTAGAGGGTGTCAAAACACCATTTTCCCAAAATTCAAATATATCTCAAAGCACTTGTGCTATTCACTATAGTCTCAACTCCACTTTTGATAGTACTTCAATATATGAAGAAGCATCATGTACATCATATCTTTCCCTTGGGAAAACCCTTCTGCACCGCTCTTTCCAAATGAAACTTGTGATTTGGCACCACTTGGTTCTCTTCATTTTGTTTTCCATTGAATCAAGATTCCAGCTACAAGTAGTGTTGATGCATTCTAGTAAGTTATACGTATCCATATTCATCATCATACCTTCCATAATCTCTCTTGAGTACTGGAAAGCAAAGATCAAGTGATTTTTTCCATATATCCCACTACTACAGGAGTAGGCAACTGATATCTAGAGTAACAGACCAGGTGCTCATGACCCCCTGGTTGTATTCCTAGCTCTGATGACTAACTAGGCAATGATTTTATCTCTAGGGGGCAACAAAATTGTCTCAAACCAACTTATACCAAGGAACAAGAGGATGGTGGGGTCTAATAGATCTCGAAACTCTTACAACTTCATATTTCATCATCATAGATCCATGCCAACTAGCATTACCATTACTATCAAATGTGACATGAGGACTAGGAATGTCTCTCAAGCTTAGAATTTGATTCCAAAGCCAAGAAACGTTAATTCTGTTGTTTCACTTCCCAAATGGTTTTGTTTTTATCATATATTTGTACTACCATGCCACCTAGAGAGATCCACTTCTCATGTTCAAACCCATAAATGCCTAATGATATTGGATGTGTTCCATGTTTTCATGTCCTTCATGCCTACTCCCCCATTAGATTTGGGAAGGGATAAGTGCTTCATTGCTAATTATGTTTTTCCAACATCAATCTTGCCTCAAAGGAATTTATTACATATGTCATCCACATCCTTTATTAACTCTGTAGGGATAACACAGATTAACATTCAGTGTTGCATGATTCCACCAATAACAGAATCTAACAACTGAAGTTTCCCAAAACATAAGAGGTGTTTGACCTTCCATAAAGTTATTAATGACACTCGATTTGACGTGATTATCAGCCTTATTTAAGCGACATTTCCTTGCTTAAGACATGGTTTTTAGGGTAGAATAACGAATATTCACTCAACTACTCTATCTCGTGCCATTTGTGTTACTTAGGCCCGTTTCGGGTCTATTTGATGGTTTTCTAGTGTTTTCATGTTAGCACAGGTTTTTACCATCAAATAAAGTAGCCAAGGACGTGTCTAAGGCGTTGGAACCTCGAGGAATCGCACCGGAATCGATCCGAGGAGTCAATCAAGTCGAACTAAATCCTGCTCCCATTTACACTGAAGTTTTCGGCGAAAATCCCTTGGAGTTTTCACCGAAAACTCATGAAGAAATCGGCAGAGCTTACGAGAAGAACTTTTCAGCGAAAACACCAAGTTTTCGCCGAGAACTGGCGGTCCAAAAATCACAGGAGAATTCAGCCGAGCAGTCATCCCATTTACAAAGGAATTTTCGACGAAAACTCCCTAGGTTTTCGGCGAAAATTCCAGGCAAAATCCGGCGGTATTAGGGTTAAGTATAAATACTTAACCGGCGGCCCAAAATCAAGATATATCTCATAATACCAATTAATACCAAATACTTCAACGATTCTGGAGTAGAGTTTAGAGTTCGAAGAGCCAGGAAGAGATCGTGACGCGACCCCTTCATCTCGGAGACTCGGAGCTAGGATTGAAGATTACCGGAGATCAAAGCTTCGCCGGAGTCGTCAGAATTAGGTTTTTCAGTTCTTATATGTTCTTTCTTTGTATGATGATTTCCTTTGTTGCCTTCGATTCTTATGTTATCGTTATGAGTAGCTGAACTCGTAGAGCTTAGATTAGATGAAGACTAAGTGACCCAGGGCTTTAAAGTGGTCATGGATCGGCGGTAATTAGATTCAAAGTTCAATTAGTTTCTCTTTGCATGGTTGTTTTGTTCTTGATTGTTTATGTTTCTTTTCTAGTTGGTCGCCTAGATTAGGTTTTTGCAAGCTAGGGTTAGTCGCCAGAAAACTTCCCTGCTTTAGCGCATAAACTTGTCTTCCTTGATCACCTAGTTTAGATTCTTGTTAAGCTGAGGATAGAAGCGAACGCTCGCCTCTCTTTAGAACATCAAATCAACCAATTAACCTATTCATTGGAGTGTGCCTTTCGTAGGAACTAGTTAGGGTTAATCCGCTTCAAGAGTAACTCATTAATCATTAGTAATTGCACCAGTTAGTTTAGTCGTCGCGAGAGGCGACCGTACCCGGGCGACTAATTAATCTTGGTAGTTAGAACGGATAGAGCGAACATTCGCCGGTCTTAAACCTAAGGGTAAGGAGTTATGGTGGTGTTTAGAAATTGATTGAATGAGAATTGAAAACCGCTGGTCTTGTGATTGTCGTTGCCTTGGTGATCTAAGGGGGATTCGAAATCTATGCTCGTCTATCTTCTCGTTAGTCAACCTTTTAATCTTTCTGTCTTTTATTTTCCTGCTTTATTAGATTAGAAGTCGTGGAACTCACACCATGCACAACCTGTTTAAACCTGAGTAATTTGCCAACATATTTGAGTAGACAAGAAGAAGAGACCTCAAGTAGAATACGATCTAGTCTACCTTGGTAGATTAGTTATTTGATACGTCCTACAACGTTCATCAAATTGGCGCCGTTGCCGGGGACTCTTCTAATTGTTTGAAAGAAGAGTTGGCATTTTATTCTTCTACCTTTCCATATTTCATATTCCATCACACTTCGATTTTACACCGGTTGTGTTTATTTTTGTCTTTTGCAGGTTAAGAAAATTCAGAAGCAAATCACTTCCGATCCACCTTCCTATACCGCAATGGCTGCTCCAAAGAGTCTTGCGGATTACAATAGGCCAAGTGCTACTAGTGTTCGGTCTTCCATCTTCGTGTCGTGCAATGAAGACGGTCCTGCCTATGAGATCAAGACCGCCTTCTTGGAAATGATCTCTAGGGATCTATAGTTTGAAGGAAAGCCTCATGATAATCCATGCACACACTTGGCGGATTTCCTTGCTTTTTGTGAGACCTTTAAGAGTCGGAGCCTCGATAAGGATACCTTGTGCTTGCGAGCCTTCCCATTCTCACTTCAAGGCACCACAAAGAGATGGCTCATTAGCAAGCCACCCGGTCACTACACCAACTGGGAGGATCTTGCTCAAGAATTCATAGAGGAATATTTCCCTCCTTCCAAAACAACTGCTTACAGGGACAACATCTCAAGGTTCAGACAGAAAGAAGGAATGAGCTTATACGACGCTTGGAATGAATTCCAGGAACTCCTCTACAGCTGCCCTCATCATGGCTTCACTCAGAGGCAGCTAGCTGAGATATTTGCTTGGGGTATGAACGAAGAGTCGTCTGAATGGGTTAACTCCTTAGCTGATGGAGACTTCACCGCACTTGCACCGGAAGCTGCTCTTCTTCACTTTGCAAACTGCGCGTCTAAGTCTAGAAGCTGGGAGAGACAGTTTGGAGCAGCTAAGAGCCGACCAAGCCGTGAAGATCAGATCAAGATTGAAGTACAGAAACATATGAAGAAGATTTCCGGTAACTGGTCTACAGAGGAAGTGAACTTTATTGATCAAGGCTTCACCAACAATCAAAGAGGCTACCCCGACTATTGTAAGTTCAGACAACCTCCTCAACAACAAGGAAGCTTCCAAGAGCGTCCTCCTTACAACTTCGGATTCAACCAGAGTCAGAATCAGTACTTGAGCGATAGTTATCAAGATCAACCTCATAGATCTACATCAAGGAACACAAGGGATATCGAGGTAGACCAGAAGCTCGACCTGATCATGACAAGGCTCGATAACTATGACGAGAAATTCAAGCTTCAAGCCATCTTAAATCAAGAACATGAAGCTCGAGGTCAAAGAGTGGAGAGCATGGTGAATAACATGTTTAGACTACTAACTAGTAGCCCCCTCCTTAATCAATCATCGGTTCAAGACGACTCTGCCATCAGGAAGGAGCAGGTCAAGGCTATCTCCACAAGAAGTAACAAGCAATCAGCTGGTCCTGCAGCTCCTGATCCGGCCATAATTCCTGATGCTACAGCCATTGACAAGCCAGAGATCGAGGAGGAGGATAGAGAAGAAGAAGAGGAGGTGACAGCCCCGCCTCCCCTGACAAAGCAAGCACCTGCGCCACCTCTTCCTCCATATCAGCCTCGGATTCTGTTTCCTAAGGCTGCACAATCTCTGGAGAAATATCATGACACCCGGTACAGAAAGTGGTATGGATACTTGAAGAACACAAATATGAAGATACCAGTTACTGATGCTACCTAGGTGATACCGGAGGCTGACAAAATCGCAAAGGATCTTGCGATGAACAAGAAGAAGGGAGAGTTGTCTTCTGTATCCCTCGAGGAAGAATGCTCTGCCATCCAGAGCCAGGCGACACCCATACCTCCCCTAGCTAAGTGTCGAGATCCCGGTGCTTTTACTTTGCCTTGCACTATTAATGATGAGAAGATTGATCGTAGTGTAATTGATCTAGGTGCTTCCATCAATGTTATGCCTACTTGCCTGTTTGAGAAATTGAACCTAGGAGAGTTGAAACCAATTAGCATGCATTTAGTGTTTGCCGACAGATCTGTTAAACTACCTAGGGGAATAATAGAAAACGTGGTTGTCCGTTGTGGTCCTTTTACTATTCTGACTGACTTTGTTGTCATGGATACTCGAGAGGAAGATGTCACTCTTCTCCTAGGCCGACCGTTTATGGCAACAGCCGGTATTACCATTAATGTCCCGCATGGCTCGTTGACATTAAGGGTCGGCAAGGACACCATGACATTCCGCCTCAAGGACGGTATGCAAGTCCCAGTCAAAGAAGAGATGCATTGTTTATCTGTTAAAGCTGTGGAGTTGGCTTCGATCAACTCTAGTTCTAATGAAAAATCTGGAGTTTCTTTAGAAATTTGCTTGCCAGGTGTCAGACAGGTCCCTAATCTGAAGAATGAGTTGCCGGCACAAAAGCCGAGAAAGAAGGAGGATCTGACGGCATTCCCCCATGAATCACCAAACGTTAAAGATCCTGGCGAGATAAAGAATGAGAATGAAGAGAAGACGAAGGCGGTTTGGAAGCCGATTGCTCAGCCACCGTCTACCGAGCCACCAGGGAAGAATGATCCTCTGAAGGATGCTTCTTCGAAAGAACTGTTCAGGCCTTGTAAACAATCTGGTCATCTTCCCGAAGAACGAACCAAGATAATTCACGCAAATGGGAAGAAGTTCACACTTGCCGGAGGATTCCCAAAGCTGTATTCCATGAACTCCGACTCGGGCCTAAGAGAAATCCTAAGTTGGGATGTCTCTTGATCGCCACCCAGGTATCGTCGGCTCAAGGACGTTAAGCAAGAGCGCCTCGTGGGAGGCAACCCACGGCTGGAGTCGGCTTTAAATTTGTGTCAAACACCTTGTTTTAGAGTCGGTTCACGGGATCCAAAAGTGTTAGTTTGCTTGATTTGTTATTTTTCGTGTGTAGTCTGTGTGTCATCGTTTCAATTGCAAGTTGTTTGAGGTTGTTCCGATTTTTTTCGATTTAATTGTGATTTTCTGAAGTTTGACGGAATTGCGAAAATATTTTCAATCCTGCAGGGTAAAGTTTTCGACGAAAACACTCTAGATTTTCGGCGAAAACTTCTTTTGAAAACCCCCTGTGTTTTCCAGGCGATTTTAAGCTCAACTTTTCGGTGAAAACTCTCTGAGTTTTCGGCGAAAACTTATTTGAAAACCGGCAGACGTTTTGAACTGAAATTTTCGGCAAAAACTTGCACTTCTTTTCACCGAAAAATCCAAGAAAATTCGTAAAAAAAAAGAGTCAAAATATTTTCAAAATTACCCTAAACCTTCTTTGTTCGACTTTTATTTTGTGTGGATCCGGGACACTTGTCCCGGTATCCTTTTGATCTTTTGTTGTTTTTGTTTTGTAGGAACTCGAGTAGCTACTCCGCTCCGCTCCGGGCTATCCGTGCTCATCCCCTACACCGTTCATCTCATTCCAGGTTCTTCGTATCTCTCTACTCTAGTTTAGTCCTGTGAGGACACAGAACGGTTTAAGTGTGGGGTAGGATGCTAGAGAACCTTGCATGCACTTGATTGCCCTTAATTGTGTTTTTGTGTGTTCCGTGGTGCCTTTCCAGTTTCTCTAGCATTAGAATTGCTCGGTTCTTGATTTTTGATGTTAAGTTGTTGTTCAATCTGTCATAATGATGCTTAGACTGCTTAACCTAGAACTTGAGAACCAACGTGTTTACTTTGATGCTAAATTGCCTAGTCAGAACAGAATTTTTAAAATCACACTTGTAGTTTGTAGCCTTGATTGCATGAAAATGACCGAATCCGACTAGCAAACCAACTGTGAGCTTTTGATCCATTGCACATAACTTGCAATTTCAATTCTTTTTGAGTGATTTTCTGTTTGCTTGAATGAGTTAGAATTTGCATGAGACCTACTCGAGACCACACGATGACACGAGTTCTAGAATGATAGGGGCACCTAGATTCAGCTACTAAGCCAGATAGCCTACCAAACGATAAATCCATTCGGTTTAAACCCTTGAGTTTGGGCTGTTCTTTCGGTTCGATAATACATTACAGCCATTCCCCATTCTTTCATTCCCCGTTGATCCCCTGTGGTTGTAGTTCTAGATTGACCTACCGGAAGTCGGTTTGTGGTAACCTGCCTATAGCCATTAAACAGGTGGTCTTAGCTATTATGTCCGAACGTGTAAACCCCTCTAGCAACTAAAAGAAAGTATTGGCACAAAGAAAAAAAAAGAGAAAGAGAAAAACAAAAGAAATGTCGAAAAAGAAAAGCAGAAAAATCAGAAAAGTTTCAAGTTTTGAGTTCAATAAACGTTCTTCTCCCTACAAATGGAAGAACGAAGTCAAAAGAAAAGTCAAAAGAAAAATGTGTAAAGAAAATAAAGTGCTAGGTTGCTCGAGGGTATCATAGGACGAGCGTTCACTATTCCACCCGTGTCTGGTTAGACGGTAGGGAGCCATAGGCTAGATTTGAGGGAAGTTAGTCGAAAGCTGCACCGCACCAAAGCCATCATCATACACTCCCATCATCCATCTCATCATAAACCCTTGTAGTATAGAATTCGTTACAGTCCTAGCAGGGAAGTCCTTCTTGACTAGTTACTCGTGTTGTCACAGTGGTGGAGATGTGGTCGAATTGCAAACTTATGACAGAATTCAGTAACAGAAAATGATTGAGAGCAGAAACACGTCCTTAAACACAGAGAGTGAGAGTTTCCTGTTTACTAAATATTTCCTGTGTGAGGAGTCTGGTCGGTCAGGTCAAATTCGTGCATAATTGGTTACTACTACTCGTCGTGTGCAGTTTTTAGTGAGACCAGGTTGTTTGGATGATCAATATGCACGTTAGGTTTCTTGTTCTATGAATTATCTGTCTAATAATTCATTGTGTTTGATTGAACTCCAATTTAATAAATCTTATCATTTGTGAACATGAGCGTTTCTATTCAGTTTGCTTGAGGACAAGCAAAAGCTTAAGTGTGGGGTATTTTGATGACACTTGATTTGACGTGATTATCAGCCTCATTTAAGCGACATTTCCTTGCTTAAGACATGGTTTTTAGGGTAGAATAACGAATATTCACTCAACTACTCTATCTCGTGCCATTTGTGTTATTTAGGCCCGTTTCGGGTCTATTTGATGGTTTTCTAGTGTTTTCATGTTAGCACAGGTTTTTGCCGTCAAATAAAGTAGCCAAGGACGTGTCTAAGACGTTGGAACCTCGAGGAATCGCACCAGAATCGATCCGAGGAGTCAATCAAGTCGAACCAAATCCTGCTCCCAATTACACTAAAGTTTTCGGCAAAAATCCCTCAGAGTTTTCGCCGAAAACTCATGAAGAAATCGGCAGAGCTTACAAGAAGAACTTTTGGCGAAAACACCAAGTTTTTGCCGAGAACCGGTGGTCCAAAAATCACAAAAGAATTCAGCCGAGCAGTCATCCCATTTACAAAGGAATTTTTGGCGAAAACTCCCTAGGTTTTCGGCGAAAATTCCAGGCAAAATCCGGTGGTATTTGGGTTAAGTATAAATACTTAACCGGCGGCCCAAAATCAAGATATATCTCATAATACCAATTAATACCAAATACTTCGAGGATTCTCAAGAGTTATGGAGTAGAGTTTAGAGTTCGAAGAGCCAGGAAGAGATCGTGACGCCATCCCTTCATCTCGGAGACTCGGAGCTAGGATTGAAGATTACCGGAGATTGAAGCTTCGCCGGAGTCGTCAGAATTAGGTTTTTCAGTTCTTATCTGTTCTTTCTCTGTATGATGATTTCCTTTGTTGCCTTCGATTCTTCTGTTATCGTTATGAGTAGCTGAACTCGTAGAGCTTAGATTAGATGAACCCTAAGTGACCCAGGGCTTTAAAGCGGTCACGGATCGGCGGTAATTAGATTCAAAGTTCAATTAGTTTCTCTTTGCATGGTTGTTTTGTTCTTGATTGTTTATGTTTCTTTTCTGGTTGGTCGCCTAGATTAGGCTTTTGCAAGCTAGGGTTAGTCGCCAGACAACTTCCCTGCTTTAGCGCATAAACTTGTCTTCCTTGATCACCTAGTTTAGATTCTTGTTAAGTTGAGGATAGAAGCGAACGCTCGCCTCTCTTTAGAACATCAAATCAACCAATTAACCTATTCATTGGAGTTTGCCTTCCGTAGGAACTAGTTAGGGTTAATCCGCTTCAAGAGTAACTCATTAATCATTAGTAATTGCACCAGTTAGTTTAGTCGTCGCAAGAGGCGACCGTACCCGGGCGACTAATTAATCCTGGCAGTTAGAACGGATAGAGCGAACGTTCGCCGGTCTTAAACCTAAGGGTAAGGAGTTATGGTGGTGTTTAGAAATTGATTGAATGAGAATTGAAAACCGCTGGTCTTGTGATTGTCGTTGCCTTGGTGATCTAAGGGGGATTCGAAATCTATGCTCGTCTATCTTCTCGTTAGTTAACCTTTTAATCTTTCTGTCTTTTATTTTTCTACTTTATTAGATTAGAAGTCGTGGAACTCACACCACGCACAACCTGTTTAAACCTGAGTAATTTCCCAACATATTTGAGTAGACAAGAAGAAGAGACCTCGAGTAGAATACGATCTAGTTTACCTTGGTAGATTAGTTATTTGATACGTCCTACAACGTTCATCAGTTATTCTTTCAGTGAGGATTTTGCAATCATCCTTTCTAAGCTTACTTGCATTATTGGTAAGCCCTAGATACTTGAAAGGCATTGAACCTTTCTGAATCGAGAAGCATACACGATACTCTTAACTCCATCATCATTCACACCAACAATGTAAATTTCACTCTTACTTGGATTATATCTCAGACGTCAAAGCTCTCTAAAATATTAGTTATACCTTTCACTAACTCAGGGGTGGCCTTAGTGAAAAAAATCAACTCATCAACAAAATCTAGGTGAGTGCTCTTCGTCACTTTTCACTGAGTGTGATAACTAAACACCCCACTCCTTTCAGCCTTATCAAACATTCCAGAAAGCACTCCCATTGCCAAAACAAACAAATAAGGTGATATGAGGTCACCTTGTCTAAACTTTCTCTTAGCTAGGAAGTAGCCATAAAGTGAGCCATTCAAATTACAAACATCAGAGTGGATTCCAAGCAAGTTTGAATCCAAGAAATATACATAGAAGTGATTAATGATCCTGACCACCCCTAAAATGAAAGCCCATTCAACATAGGCTAGCCAACTCGGCTTGATTTTTCGCTATGATGAAAAATTGACCAAATTGAAATAAGTTTCGGCTACCGAATGACCGAATTTAGGGTTTCGGTTTAGGGCACTGATGTGATCCTGACCACCTGCCCCGGTGCCAACGCTTATTCCTACATGATGAGCTAAACCGAAGGCTAGAAGACTAGTCTAGGAGATTCATGATGATGTGAGCACCCTCAAGCTCACTGTCCCTAAGTTTGCTGGGAAGGCCAACGATGACGAATACCTAGATTGGGAGAGGAGCATGGATGACTTCCTTAAATGCCACAACTATTCGGAGAGAAAGAAGGTAATCGTGCAACTATTGAATTTACTAATTATGCTGCTCTTTGGTGGAGTCAGATTAAAAGGAAGGTTCTGAGAGATGAGGAGGAACCAATCATTACATGGAGAGACCTCAAGAGAAGAATGAGGAAGCGATTTGTACCAGCTGCCTACACACGAGACTTGCATACCACGCTTCAAACCTTGTATAACAATGAAATTGAGATGCTGGTGACAAGACTTGACTTGAAGGAGGAGGAGGAGGCCAGGATAGCCAGGTTCACCGGAGGCCTACACTCGGACATTATGCACCAAGTCAACATACTCAACTATGTTGACTATGATGACTTAATAGCTTTGGCCATCTGAATAGAGAGAGAGCTTAAGAGAGGCTATGGGAGGAGATCTCACCCCCTGCCACTAACCCTTGGAGAGGGAGCTCGAATGTTGGCAACCCTCCTTGGAAGCCAGACCAGCCCCAGAGCACCGGGCCCCGATCGAGCCCTAACTCTAAAGACATGACACCACGGGTAACACCTACTATTAATACATTTACTGTTCAGAATTCTAACCCATGTCTTAGTGGAATTGTGTTCTTTAAATTCTAAGGGAGAGGACACGTCTCTAGGGACTGTCGGAACCAAAGGACCATGGTGCTTAGAGAGGGAGAGATCAAGACGAATGATGAAGAAGAGAAGATGGAAGAGGAGGAAGCTGAGTCTGAGGAGGGAGAGGATGTAACATCCCCGCCCAACCGAACGGGTTAGAACTCAAGTCTGGGTGACTAGAGTGCCGGAAACGGCACTTAAGAGGGTCTCTTGAGGTTTGGGACGTTTGGGTGTGTGCCGGGTTGAAGTTGCAAAAGAGGGGAACTGTGTACAGTACCAAAAGTGCTCATTTCGGGCCCTAATGTGCGCAGGCGCACATTTAGAAGTGTCAGGCGCACTTTTCAATTAATTCAGCAAACTTTCGGCAGAATATTCAAAATGTGCGCCTTTTGGGGGTCAATGTGCGCCGGCGCACATTTTGACATACCAGGCGCACATTTCGTGCATAAAAGGACGAAACTGCACGGAAATCCGTATTTTCTTTCCCTTTCTCTCTCCCCGAAAAACCATTGACGAACCAAGAGCGAGCAAACTTCGAAGGGTGATTCCGGGAGCTGTAGAGGTCGGAATTGAGTTCCGTTTGTTGCTATGGATTCGTAGCGACGAGGAGAAGAGATCGCTAACCTTTATTTTGGGTTTCTGGGTGTAGGTCGTGAGCAGTAAGGAAGGGTAGAGCTACGAGTTTGGTGGTTGGAAATCGAGTTTCTGGGGAACTAGAAGACGATTAGAGCCTCGTCTTCTATTCCAGGTGAGGGCCTAGCGTTGTGTAGGTAGTTTGGACAGCGTGAGGAGTTTCAATTGGACTTAGAATAAAACCTAGGTTATGCATGAAGATGATGAGCGTAAAAGGGGATAAACTGTTCTGTGAATGTACTTGATTGCCATTGATGATTGCCGTGATTGATTGTTGTTGTTGATTGCTATGATTTGGGGTTGGGTGTGAACTGAAATGAATTAACTAATGGAACGACATAGGAATGAGAGTTAGCGTGGTTGGGAGATGAGTGCAAGTGTTATGATGTTATAAATTGCTAGTTGTGGATGCAGGAGAGTTGCCCTGCCAATGTGGGGTCGCTCTGAATAAGAGGAACAGGTGGGTGACCCCTAGACTCATGACATGGCCTCCCCTGTACTTGCAGGTGGGGGTGGCCGGTGAGCTAGCCGGTTCCCCTTTGGTTGATTGAAGTGTGTATTGTGGTCGTGGCTGGAGCGTGGAATCAAGGGATGTACTGAGAACCGTGTACTGTGATATTAATGTGGATGATGTGAATTGTGCCTTGTGAGAATGAGTTGTGATGAGTTGGACTTGTGGTGTTGGTATTTGAGTGTCAAAGTAGAACCTGAAGGAGCCCACACTACCCCACCCGAGGTACTGGTTGTTGAGTCTGATCCATTGGGGTGGATCCCCTTGACATGGGTGTCAAGGGAGTGATGAGATTGATGATGAGATTGATGATGATGATGATGGTTAATGAGAACGCGTTCCCCATGCGGTAGGGGAGCGCGAGGACTTCCCATGCGGTAGGGAAGTGCGTCGGCCGGCCGGTGGTGGTGTGGATAAGCTCCTTGGCGCCTAATAACTCACCTAGATAATAATATTGTGAATGTTTGTGTGATGTGGTTGTGGTAGTGACTTGGCTGATGGATGTGATGTGATGATGATGTGTGTGCCGTGGATTGATGTATTAATTCTGTGTGACCCTATTGTTATGAATTGTGCTTGAGAACAAGAACTGACCTACGTGATCACCTAGACTGCTTTTAGGGAATTAAAATATGGAAAGGGGGGTTTGGGTTTGGTCCCATTGTTGAATGTCTTGTGCGGAGTTGGGACCGCTCCATGGAATAGGACAACGTGTAGGTAGGCCCAGTGGGTTCACTCAATTTCAATAGGAAATTGATCCCTTTCTCCCTTTCAGGATCTCGTAGCTAGGGTGAGCGGTGTGGTGCCAGAGTTGAGGGTGGATTCCGAGGAGTGCTGGGCTGAAGCTATGAGGTGAAGACTGGTGCCTACTTGGAGTTGACCTATTTTTATATTTCAGTTGACTTGGGACATTTTGGGGGTTTTACTTGGGTTTGTGTATCTTCAGATTATGTTGGATTTTATGGGTTTTATGTTGGATTTGGAGTTGTAAACAGTTTATGTTTTCATGGTTGATGGAGGCCTCTCACTTAAACTCTTATTCAAAGTTTGGTTTTGATTGTTATCTCTGTCGTTTTTCACTGGGTAATACTCGATACCGGTTCAACCTCGGGTTTCACCGAGCTGATCCAGGTCGGGTGTTACAAATGGTATCAGAGCCAAGGTCGGGTTATCACCAGTTGAAGGTGGAGGAAGGATCCGTGCCAATGACAGCATTTAGGACCCGCTATGGACACTATGAGTTTCTGGTGATGCCGTTTGGTCTCACCAATGCTCCCGCCGCGTTCATGGCTCTCATGAACAATGTCTTTCACGAATATTTGGATAAGTTCGTGATAGTGTTTATTGACGATATCCTCATTTATTCTAAGACTAGGGAGGAGCATGAGGAGCACTTGAGGATTGTTTTTCATAGGTTGAGGGAGCAGCAACTATTTGCCAAGTTCTCGAAGTGTGCCTTTTGGTTGGAAGAGGTATTGTTTCTTGGGCATGTGGTTTCTAAAAGAGGCGTGGAGGTGGACCCAAAGAAGATTGAAGCGGTGGTTAATTGGTCTCCACCTAGGGATGTGTCGCAACTGAGGAGCTTCTTGGGGTTAGCTGGTTACTATCGAAGGTTTGTAGAGGGGTTCTCTACCATAGCGTCTCCTTTACATAAGTTATTGAGGAAGGAGTCGAAGTATGAGTGGAGCGAGGAATGTCAGAGGAGTTTTGAGGAGTTGAAGAAGAAGTTGACTTCGGCTCCGGTGTTGACCTTGCCAGTGGAAGGTGGAGAGTATGTGGTGTTTAGTGATGCGTCCTTGCAAGGACTGGGCTGTGTGTTGATGCAGAATGGGAAGGTTGTCGCTTATGCCTCCCGACAGCTTAGGGTGCATGAGGTGAACTACCCAACCCATGATTTGGAGTTAGCTGCAGTGGTGTTCGCCTTGAAGTTGTGGAGGCATTATTTGTATGGTGAGACGTTTAAAATCATGACTGATCACAAGAGTCTTAAGCACCTTATGGATCAAAAGGAGTTGAATGGTAGGCAACGGCGTTGGGTGGAGCTCTTGAAGGATTATGACTGTACCATTGACTACCATCCTGGTAAAGCTAATGTGGTTGCGGATGCTTTAAGTCGAAAGGAGTTGGTGGATCTTAGAGCTTTAAGGGTAGAGATGCAGCTAGATGATGTGGGAAGTTTGCTTGCCAAGCTCAACATTAGGCCTATGCTGAATGATAGGATTGGTGAGGAGCAGCTCAAGGATGCTACTCTGGTGGCTATTCGGGGGGAAGTTGAAAAAGGCATGGATAATGGATTTGAGGTAGTTGGCGGATTGCTGAAATGCAAGGGTCGAGTGTACGTGCCGGAAGTAGAGGAATTGAGGAAGGGGATTCTGGAGGAGGCTCATTCCTCGATGTATGCTATGCATCCCGGGATGACGAAGATGTACAATGACCTGAAGTTAAGCTTTTGGTGGCCAGGAATGAAGAAGGATGTGGCTCGTTATGTGGCGACTTGTTTGGTTTGTCAGAAGGCTAAGGCGGAGCATAGAGCTCCGGGTGGGTTACTTCAGTCCCTACCTATTCCGGAGTGGAAGTTTGCGGACATCACCATGGACTTTGTATCGGGTTTTCCGCCGACCAGAGAGGGGAAGGATGCCGTGTGGGTAATAGTCGATCGGTTGACAAAAGTTGCGCATTTCATACCCATTCGGTTCAAGCCTAGTGTGGAGGTGTTGGCAAAGTTATATATAGAAGAGGTGGTAAGGTTGCATGGGGTTCCTCAATCCATCGTCTCTGATCGGGATCCGAGTTTCACGTCTCATTTTTGGGAGGGGCTGCATACAGCATTGGGAACTAAGCTCAAGTTCTCGACGGCGTATCATCCTCAGACGGATGGGCAATCGGAGAGGACGATCCTTACATTGGAGGAGTTGTTGAGAAGCTGTGCTATGGAGTTTCAAACCCCTTGGACTGAATTGCTACCTTTGATTGAGTTCGCCTATAATAACTCGTACCATAGTAGCTTGAAGTCCGCCCCTTTTGAGGCCTTGTATGGGAGGAAGTGTAGGACGCCTTTGTGTTGGGATGAGGAAGGTGCGAGGGTGTTGTCGGGTCCCCAAGTTGTGCAAGAGACGGCTGATCAGGTTAAGATTATCAAGGAGAGGTTGAGAGCAGCTCAAGATAGGCAAAAAGCGTATGCCGATGGTCGTGCTAGAGAGCTGAGTTTCAATGTTGGGGAGAAGGTGTTTTTGAAGGTGTCGCCGTGGGAAGGGCTGATGCGTTTCGGTAGGAAAGGGAAGTTGGCGCCTCGGTACATCGGTCCTTATGAGATCCTCGCTAAGTCGGGTCCGGTGGCTTATGTGTTGGCTTTGCCGAGGGAGTTGGAAAGGATACACAACGTGTTCCATGTGAGCGTGCTTAGGCAGTACCATGGGGACCCTTCTCATGTAATTCAGCCGGAGGAGGTGGAGATTTAGCAAGACTTGACTTATGAGGAGAAGCCAGTCGCGATCGTGGATAGGCAAGTCCGGGTCTTGAGGAATAAGCAGATTCCGCAGCTCAAGGTGGTATGGAGGAACCATGAGAGCGAGTCGGCTACTTGGGAGACTGAGGAGAGTATGAGGCGGCGGTACCCGGAGTTGGTGGAGGTGTATGATTCAGGTATTAATTTCCCTTGATGTATGCTTTGTGTTTGCTTGATGTGGTGTTGGTCCCACGAAGGTCTAGGGTGTGCTCGGTGAAAGTAGAGTGTTGGGAGTGGGTGTAGGACTGATGAGTAGTTAAAGGAAGGCTGATAGTTCGTCGTTATGAATTTCGGAAGTCAATGGGATACAGGGATTGCTGCGTTTTTAGCTGTGTGTTCGGTACCATGTTGCAAGGATGAGTTAGGGGTGATTTCGGGGACGAAATCCTTGAAGTTGTGGAGACTTGTAACATCCCCGCCCAACCGAACGGGTTAGAACTCAAGTCTGGGTGACTAGAGTGCCGGAAACGGCACTTAAGAGGGTCTCTTGAGGTTTGGGACGTTTGGGTGTGTGCCGGGTTGAAGTTGCAAAAGAGGGGAACTGTGTACAGTACCAAAAGTGCTCATTTCGGGCCCTAATGTGCGCAGGCGCACATTTAGAAGTGTCAGGCGCACTTTTCAATTAATTCAGCAAACTTTCGGCAGAATATTCAAAATGTGCGCCTTTTGGGGGTCAATGTGCGCCGGCGCACATTTTGACATACCAGGCGCACATTTCGTGCATAAAAGGACGAAACTGCACGGAAATCCGTATTTTCTTTCCCTTTCTCTCTCCCCGAAAAACCATTGACGAACCAAGAGCGAGCAAACTTCGAAGGGTGATTCCGGGAGCTGTAGAGGTCGGAATTGAGTTCCGTTTGTTGCTATGGATTCGTAGCGACGAGGAGAAGAGATCGCTAACCTTTATTTTGGGTTTCTGGGTGTAGGTCGTGAGCAGTAAGGAAGGGTAGAGCTACGAGTTTGGTGGTTGGAAATCGAGTTTCTGGGGAACTAGAAGACGATTAGAGCCTCGTCTTCTATTCCAGGTGAGGGCCTAGCGTTGTGTAGGTAGTTTGGACAGCGTGAGGAGTTTCAATTGGACTTAGAATAAAACCTAGGTTATGCATGAAGATGATGAGCGTAAAAGGGGATAAACTGTTCTGTGAATGTACTTGATTGCCATTGATGATTGCCGTGATTGATTGTTGTTGTTGATTGCTATGATTTGGGGTTGGGTGTGAACTGAAATGAATTGACTAATGGAACGACATAGGAATGAGAGTTAGCGTGGTTGGGAGATGAGTGCAAGTGTTATGATGTTATAAATTGCTAGTTGTGGATGCAGGAGAGTTGCCCTGCCAATGTGGGGTCGCTCTGAATAAGAGGAACAGGTGGGTGACCCCTAGACTCATGACATGGCCTCCCCTGTACTTGCAGGTGGGGGTGGCCGGTGAGCTAGCCGGTTCCCCTTTGGTTGATTGAAGTGTGTATTGTGGTCGTGGCTGGAGCGTGGAATCAAGGGATGTACTGAGAACCGTGTACTGTGATATTAATGTGGATGATGTGAATTGTGCCTTGTGAGAATGAGTTGTGATGAGTTGGATTTGTGGTGTTGGTATTTGAGTGTCAAAGTAGAACCTGAAGGAGCCCACACTACCCCACCCGAGGTACTGGTTGTTGAGTCTGATCCATTGGGGTGGATCCCCTTGACATGGGTGTCAAGGGAGTGATGAGATTGATGATGAGATTGATGATGATGATGATGGTTAATGAGAACGCGTTCCCCATGCGGTAGGGGAGCGCGAGGACTTCCCATGCGGTAGGGAAGTGCGTCGGCCGGCCGGTGGTGGTGTGGATAAGCTCCTTGGCGCCTAATAACTCACCTAGATAATAATATTGTGAATGTTTGTGTGATGTGGTTGTGGTAGTGACTTGGCTGATGGATGTGATGTGATGATGATGTGTGTGCCGTGGATTGATGTATTAATTCTGTGTGACCCTATTGTTATGAATTGTGCTTGAGAACAAGAACTGACCTACGTGATCACCTAGACTGCTTTTAAGGAATTAAAATATGGAAAGGGGGGTTTGGGTTTGGTCCCATTGTTGAATGTCTTGTGCGGAGTTGGGACCGCTCCATGGAATAGGACAACGTGTAGGTAGGCCCAGTGGGTTCACTCAATTTCAATAGGAAATTGATCCCTTTCTCCCTTTCAGGATCTCGTAGCTAGGGTGAGCGGTGTGGTGCCAGAGTTGAGGGTGGATTCCGAGGAGTGCTGGGCTGAAGCTATGAGGTGAAGACTGGTGCCTACTTGGAGTTGACCTATTTTTATATTTCAGTTGACTTGGGACATTTTGGGGGTTTTACTTGGGTTTGTGTATCTTCAGATTATGTTGGATTTTATGGGTTTTATGTTGGATTTGGAGTTGTAAACAGTTTATGTTTTCATGGTTGATGGAGGCCTCTCACTTAAACTCTTATTCAAAGTTTGGTTTTGATTGTTATCTCTGTCGTTTTTCACTGGGTAATACTCGATACCGGTTCAACCTCGGGTTTCACCGAGCTGATCCAGGTCGGGTGTTACAGAGGAGGTACAGCAAGCTGGGCTAGAGAAGTTTTCAGGCATGTTCTTACGTGCCCTGATCCCGGAGCCAAGAAGTCTGCCCAGCCCCAAAGTCGGATTCCTGCCCAGCCCTGGAGCCAGAGTCCTGCCCAGCCCCGGAGCCAGAGTCCTACCCAGCCCCAGAGCCAGAGTCCTGCCCAGCCCCAGAGCCAGAGTCCTTCCCAGCCCTGGAATCGGAGTCCTACCCAGCCCCAGAGTCAGATTCTTACCGAGCCTCGGAGCCGGAGTCCTGCCCAGCCATGGAGCCGGAGTCCTGCCCAGCCCCGGAGCCGGAGTCCTGCCCAGCCCCAGAGCCGGAGTCCTACCCAGCCCCGGAGCCGGAGTCTTGCCAGCCCCGAAGCCGAAGTCTTGCCAGCCCCGGAGCTGAAGTCCTACCGAGCCCTAGAGCTGGTGCCATACCCAGCCTCGATGCCATGCCCAGCCCCAACGCCAAGGCCATACACAGAGAAGTGATCAGCCCCGACGCCATGCCTAACCCTGGAGCATGGACCAGTCCCAGTCCACACTAGAACGCTGGGATACAAGCCGGTATACAATGGGAGGCTGTCTCCCACCGTATATTGAGGGATGCACCGATCAAAATAGAAGATCACATGGCTCTGAATGAAGGAGGAGGTGCCAAGGGAGAAGAAGAAGGAGAGACTGACTTGGGGAATGAGGATACCTTGTCACATATGTCCTCCCCAAATCTAGACATCATTCTAGACAGCTAGCCCAGTGATGATGGCATGGACACCGATAGTCAGAGCTCAGAAGGCCCTGATCCTTGGTCCTAAATCGAGTCTAATGATTGTCCAAGCCAAGGAGACCACGCCGAGTCTCCCCCAGACATGACCACACAGGTGATAGAAATTTGGAGAGAACTATTGGGTGCACAACGAAGATAAGAACTAGATTCGAGGACGAATCCAAAGCAAGAAGAGGGGGATGATGTGATCCTCACCACCTGTTCCGGTACCAAGGCTTATTCATACACCGCACCAGGGTCACCAACTCGGGGCAGAAGCCTAGGGCCTTACAAGAAGCGCTTGGAGCCTAGACATGCTCACAATCGGGCTCTACAAAGATTCATCAAACATAGGTATGTGACTCAATTCAAGTACAAGCCTTCCCCGACAGGTAGGCAAGCTAGGATAAGAGGCAGGCCACGCCGGAACTGATGATGGCCAAGGCCCAGATCCAGGCCTCGAGCCGAGTCTAAGGCCACAACTAGGCCCTGGATCGATTCCCTTGAGCCCTAAAGACAAGGACCAACCCTGGGATCCCATGGAAGCCTTTCTAGAGGAGAGTTGGAGGAAGAGAGCCGAAGGCTTGGCCGGAAAAGTCATAAGCCCGAAGCCAAGCACCGCCACTAGCCCCAAACTAGGCATAGTACCAGGACTAGGCCCGAGGCCAGCTCCCATGCGCCCCAGGACTGAACCATCCCCTGAAGATCCCTTAGAAGCATTCCCGAACACTTGGCTGAGACAGAAGTCCAAAGGCCTGGCCATAATTGAAGAAGGCCAAGAACTGAGCATGCCCCGAGCACCGAGCCAGAATTCGGACACCATACCAGACCAATCTGGGCCGAGCCAACAATTGGCTCAGGCCTTTTGGGATTTTCCAAAGGCCCTGATACCTTATGGCCCCAGGATCCACCTCCAACAAGTGGTCCTGTATTTGAAGAAGAATTGAAGGAGGATCCACGTGATACAAACCTCACACACGATCCGGGCCCGAGCATGCAATCCGACCGTGATCAGGATTCCTCTCTAGACAAGGAAACCCTGATACCACGGACGGAAGACCGTGTTTCCAAGTCCTCCTAGGACTGGGACACGCGGAGAAGCATAATCCGAGTCAGAATCCGAACTTTCACACAGCCAAGCCTTATCCGAGCCGGATACGGATTCCTGCCCGATTAGGGATTTTTCTCCAGTTTTGTCGGTTTTACCTATTTAGGAGTTTTCCTTGTTTTCCAAGATTCTTTAGGTGTTTGTTTTGTTATTCATTTCTAGTGTCCAATATTTAGGATTAATTTATTCTTTTAGTATCCTAGTTAGGACTTTTATTTATTTCTTTAATAGTTTAGGAAGTAGTTTCTAAGGAGGAATAAAAGAGTTTGTTCCCTACTCCTCCCTATAAATTAAGGCCACCGGCCTTCATTGTTTTTCAGAATTTTATCAAATATAAATCTCTTATAGAACTTATGTTCTTTTCACTTCAAGCCTTTGCTCGTTTCATTGCTTAAGGTTCGGCTTATCATCAAGAGCATTCATCTCTTAGAGTGGCGCCTTCGACTTGATACTTCTGGTTCCTAGCTCTGTATAGCTAGTGGGTCAAAGTCCGATTCCATCTCGGTGCCATAGGTTTAGCTCGTTGCTTGAAGACTAACTTGCGGTGGTTAGGGTAGTCTGCCCATGGTTGCGGTGGTTCACATCAGGCATGATCATGGGTTTTGGGCCGATTTTGGTCATCTGTCAATTTTGTTCAGTGCCCAAATTGACCGAATTGAATCTCCGTGTGGGTCTCCATGTTTGCTGCTCTTGAGTTCAACCACCTGCGCCAAGCTCCTTCCTCTTCTTCTCTATTTCCATATTCAAGTCTTTTTCTTCTCTATTTCCATATTCAAATCTTCTTTTTCTTCTTCTTTGTTTCCATATTCAAATCTTCTTCGTTTTCTCTATTTCCATATTCAAGTCTTCTTCTTCTTATTCTCTATTTCCATATTCAAATCTTCTTCTTCTTCTTTTTCTTCCAGTTTTCTTCTTCTTCTTTCAGATCTTATTCATTTTCTTCTTCTTCTTCTTTGCTTCTACACTCTTAGCCACCGAGCAACGACGCCTTCCATCCGAACTGATGTGAACCGCTGCAATCGTGGGAAGACGACCCTTAAATACCACAAGCTGATCTCCCAGCAACGTGTAGAACCTATAGAACCAGATGGAAGAGGACTTTGACCCACTAGCTATAAAAGAGCTAGGAACCAGAAGTTTCAAGTCGAGGGCGCCACGCCAAGAGATGGATGCTCTTGATGTGAAGCCTAACCTTAAGCAATGCTCAAGCACATACTCAAAGGGTTTTAGAACAAAGTTCTGAAGGGGTTATTTGATTCATAAAAGTTGTAAGTACAAGGGATGGTCGGCGGCCTTTTTATATAGGGAGGGAACAAGCTCTCCTCCCTATTAGCTACTTCCTAAACTAGGATTAAAATAATCTAAATACTAACTAGGACACTTAAAATGACTTAAACAATCTAACTAAACAAGGAAAACTAGAAGGAAACATAAAATAGGAAGATAGTGTCTTGGAACCGAAGTAAAAGTCTAAATAGGCAAAAACCAGCAAAAATTCGGGCAGCCTTCGTGGCGGTCGGGCAAGTCTTGGACTGGCTGGGTAGGGATTCTTACTCGGATTAGGCACTCCCCTCGTGTCTCAGTCCTTGAAGGATTTAGGAACACGGTATTCTAGACGAGGCAGCATGGATTCCTAGCCCGGATGGGAATCCTTAGCTCGGTGAGATTGCATGTATGGACACGGATCGTGTATGAGCACTTCCCTACGTGGCTCCTCCTTCATTTCTCCTCCAAATGTAGCGTCGTCTGTTGGAGAGTGATCTTGGGTCTTCAAAGTATCCAGGGCCATTGGAATTTCCCAAAACGCCCGAGCCAATTGCTGGCTCGGCTCTAAGTGCTCCTCTGTGGTGCCCAGCGCCGGGCCCACCTCCTGGGTTGACTCAGTGTTGGGCCTTCTCCAATTCTGGGCAAGCCTTCTTGCTTCTGCTTTGGCCAGGTCTTCAGGAATGTTCTCAGAGGGTCTTCAAGGGTTGTTGCCGGTCCAGGGCTCATGGCATTTGGTCTGGGGCCTAGCTCTTGCATTTGGCCTGGTTTGGGGCTCGTACCGGGGCCTGTCTTTGGGCACCAGCCTCTTCTGGCTAGGAATTCCTCTCTCCTCCTTTGCCTATACTCTAGAAATGCTTCCAGGGGATCCCAGGTGTGTTCATTGCCTCCATGGCTCATGAGGATCGGTCTAGGGCCTATTAGGGGCCTTAGGCTCGGTCCTCGGTCGGCTCGGGGCTCGAATCGGGTGCCTTGACCGGCATCCATGCTAGGGGTGTCCTGACTGACATCCTAGCTTGCTTAGCTGTTGGTAGGGGCCTGAGCCGTTATTTGGTCACGTACCTAGGCCTCATGAATCGTTGGAGAGCTTTCCTCGGCCTTACACGCTTCTTGTATGGCCCTAGGGTTCTTCCCTTTACTGGTGACCCTGGTGGGGTGTAGCAATACTTGTTGGAATTAGTGCAGCTGTGGGGGGATCACATCACAAACTCAGCAGCGATGGAACTCATGCAGCGATGGATCTCGGTCATGCTCAGTTTTTGCGGTTGATCGTGACCGATTTCTAGCCCAAATTCAACATATACTACAACAATGACGCTGTTTAATAGTAGTTTTTTTGAACAGGAGTTTAACAATCCCTATTAAAGTGGAAGGTTTAATAGGGGTTTTATACGTAACCCCTGTTAAATGGGAGACTAAAAACTCCAACTTGCATGATTTAGGCCTCTAAAATCTCCCTTGGAAAATACCCTTGTAAACCTTCATCCTTCCTCCTCTCGTACTTCTCTCATAGACACCATCGTGGGAGAATTGTTTCTTAACGCAGACCTCGGGTAGATTTGCTAAAGATAAAGCCTCTTGCTGCTCAAATGGTCGTCTCATCCTCCACCATGCCCCTAGACATGTGAAGATGGAAACACCCCTCTGTCAGCACTACCTCCACCTCCTCCTCTTCTACTTCTTCGACCAATTTCTTCTCCCGTCTTCTCACAAAAAGGAAACACCTCGTCTTTATCCAATTCACCGAGTGCCTCTTACCTTGTTCCCGCTAGATTCAAACCTACAAATGGCGCAACAATTTTCAAGTCGGTCTCCCCATTGGCGTCATGGTCACCCCCAGGCTGGTCCTGATGTGAACCGAGCCACCAAGGCCGGCGCGGTCACAACACCACGGGCACCCGGCCAGGAAACCTCCACGAGAGCGCCGGACAAGGAGAATTTAATGCCCGTTCAGCCTAGAGACTTGAGGCCGAGCGAGGACTACACCGGCCCCAGACCTACACCGGCACCACCTCCGGAGCCTTGGAGAGACAAAGCTCCAACTTCAGGCCCCAGGCCAAGCCGAGAGCCAAGTCCAGCCCCGAGCCGAGGGCCACCACTAGGCCCTGACCTGATTCCCACGAGCCCTGAAGGTACTGACCACTCCTGGGATCCTCCAGAGACATTCTTAGAGCACATGAAACAAAGAACCCAAGAGTGCCTGGCCAGAAAAGCGTGGTGCCCGAAGATTGACCCCGGAACGAGCCCCGGACGAGCCCAGGTGCTCAAATGGAGCTCAAGACCAATTGTCACGAGCCCTGGACCATTCACCACCCCTGAAAGCCTCCTGTGGACATTATTGAAGAGCTGCTCGAAGCAGAACTCAAAAGGCCTGGACAGAACTGAAGAAGGCCGAGAGCTAAGCCCGACGCCCGAGCCGAGCCCGTGCCCGGATGCCACAGAGAAGCACTTTTGGCCCAGCCTACAATTGGCCCGTGCCTTTTGGGAAATTCCAACTATTCTGGATAGCTTGCATCCCCAGGAACACTCTCCAACAAACGGAGCTCAATTTGGAGGAGAATTGAAGGAGATACAGTTTGATGAAGTCAGGATGAAGCATGGATGGAGCACCAAAGAGTACCCCTCGGATGCTGACCCGAGGAAGCCTATGCAAGGAGCTGTGATCAGGCCACCACCTGAGCCTGATCCAAGGAGGGATGGAGTAACATTCAAGATACGGGAAATGGAGAGAAGAACCCAAGTGCATCCAAACAAGGAATCCTAATCAAGCTAGGATTTCCCGGTTTTGGACAGATTCCTAGTCTGACAAAGAATGACGAATTTGGGCTACCTGGAGATAGAATTTGGGTTGAAGCCCAACATGAAAGTTGTAGCCCATGGAGTCTACTACGGATCTGCAAAAGATCAGAATTTTAGGAATTTGTTTGATATTTATTTGGCTGAATCTTCCAGAACCCGTTTAGCTGTTTTTTAGGAATTTCCAGCTTTTCCTTTTTAGTGTTTTTGTTTAGGAAGAACTCTTTTCCTTGGTGAACAAGGCTACGAGTTTCAGTCCTCATTTTGGTATTTCTTTATTAGTTTATTAGCTAATTCATAGGAGGAAAAGGAGAGCCTGTTCTCCCTTCCTCCCCTATAAATAAGAGGCTTCGGCCTCATTGTAAGACACGTTAAGTCATAATTGAAATTTCAGAACTTTGTTCTTTTTCCTTCAAGTCTTTGCTCGTTGTTGCTTAGCTTAAGGTTTGGTTTATCATCAAAGGTCATCACCCTTTGTTTGTGGCACCAATTCGACTGAATACCTTGGGGTTCCTAAGTCTATACTTAGTGGATTTCAAGTATTCCCCGCGGTTTCAAAAGTTAGGATTCGTGAAGCTGGTAATATAGTTTTGGGTGTTGAAGCCGATCCCTTCAGTGAGGAAGCGGTTCGCATCAGCTGGTATCAGAGCGCGGTTCAACTCTTGGACCAACAATCTATCCCAGTTTTCAGGTTCTTTTACTTGAATTCATATCCTTTATGCTTTCGTTGTTTTCAGTTTCAGAAAAACCCTAAAATTAGCTTCATTGTGTTTGTTCTATTCTTCTACCTTTCTTTAAGTTTGTTGTGAGAAAAAGCTGTGGCCGATCATAGAAAAGAAAAAGAAAAGAAAAGAAAAGAAAAATCAAAGGTCTAGAAAAATTGACCTAGCAAAAAAAAGCAAGGCCACGTTCACAAGTAAGGTAGTAGAATAAGTTCAAGAAGAGGGGTTTTTCATAAGTTAGCTACTAGATTCCGCACTACTAGCTTTCTTGGTAGAACACCCAAATTTGTATGTCTTGTCATCCCACGTCCTAACTCAAGATTCTGGCCCCTAGAAATCCGAAACCCTAGGTATAAGGTCTTGTTAGTGTCATTGGTAGACTTGGACTGCATAGCTTCGAAGAAACTTGCAACTACTTGAATTGAGATTGACTTTGTTTTGAAAATTTCAAAAAAAAAAACCCTAATTTGAGTGACTTCAAAAAGATTCATACACGAGTGGTAAGAACAAGAGTGTGTGAGGTTCATTAGAGAGATTTTGTGAGGCCTTTGTTCGAGACTAACCATGGCAGAAGAGAGATTCAATGTGTTCGATGCCCGACTGACCGCCATAGCCGAAAACGTGGCCCGAATGGCCGAGCAGTTCGGAGCCGCGAATGGAGAAGGCCCCCGGCGGCCAAGGAGGAATGAACCGGAGGAAGATGAAGATGTGAGCAGTTGGAAGCTCAATATTCCCAAATTTGCTGGCAAGGCAAATCCTGACGAGTACATTGATTGGGAGGAGAGCATGGAGGACTTCTTTCATTGCCATAAATATTCCGAAAGGAAAAAGGTAACCCTAGCAACAATCGAGTTTACTGACTATGCTGCTTTGTGGTGGGCTCAACTTAGGAAGCAAATCAGGAGAGAAGAAGAGGATCCCATCCTTAGTTGGAGAGATCTTAAGAAAAAGATGAGGAAAAAATTTAGGCCCAGCATGCCCCAGCCAGTGCCCAGCACTGCCCCAGCACAGTGCCCAGCACTGCCCCAGTACTGCCCAGCACTGCCCCAGCACAGCGCCCAGCACTGCCCCGGCCCAGCACCCATCACTGCCCCGGCCCAGCATCGGCCCTGCCCCGGCACAGCGCCCAGTCTGCCCGGGACCAGCATCAGCCCTGCCCCGGACCAGCATCAGGCCTGCCCCGGACCAGCATCAGGCTTGCCCCGGACCAGCATCAGCCCTGCCCCGAGCCAGCACCAGGCCAGCACTCGGCGCAGCGCCTGCCCAGCACCAGTGCCAGCACAAGGGCCAGCCCCAGCGCTAGCACCAGCACCAGCACTGGCGCCAGTACCGGCTCAGCGCCCAGCGCTAGCACCAGCACCAGCACTAGCCCCGGCGCCCCAGCGCCCAGCGCCCCAGCACCCGAGCGCCCAGCGCCCAGCGTCCGAGCGCCCAGCACCGGCGCCCCAGTGCCTAGCCCCGGCGCCCCAGCGCCCGCCCCCGGCGCCCGACCAGCCACCGACGCCCGACCGGCGCCCGGCGCCCGACCAGCCACCGACGCCCGACCGGCGCCCAGCGCCCGACCAGCCACCAGCGTCCGACCGGCGCCCAGCGCCCGACCAGCCACCAGCGCCCGACCAGCGCCCGGCGCCCGAGTCCGAAGCCCCCATACCAGCCCCGGTATGGCCCGAAGAGCTCAGGCCGGAGCCCCGAGCACCCGTACCAGCCCCGATACGGCCCGAACACCCCTGGAGCGCCAATAAAGCACCAGGTCAAGTCCTACACGCCCCTGTGGTAAATTTTATTATTTCTAATGGTGCACCAGGTATGGATTCGAGGACGAATCCTTTTCAAGAAGAGGGGGATGATGTGAACCGAGCCACCAAGGCCGGCGCGGTCACAACACCACGGGCACCCGGCCAGGAAACCTCCACGAGAGCGCCGGACAAGGAGAATTTAATGCCCGTTCAGCCTAGAGACTTGAGGCCGAGCGAGGACTACACCGGCCCCAGACCTACACCGGCACCACCTCCGGAGCCTTGGAGAGACAAAGCTCCAACTTCAGGCCCCAGGCCAAGCCGAGAGCCAAGTCCAGCCCCGAGCCGAGGGCCACCACTAGGCCCTGACCTGATTCCCACGAGCCTGAAGGTACTGACCACTCCTGGGATCCTCCAGAGACATTCTTAGAGCACATGAAACAAAGAACCAAGAGTGCCTGGCCAGAAAAGCGTGGTGCCCGAAGATTGACCCCGGAACGAGCCCCGGACGAGCCCAGGTGCTCAAATGGAGCTCAAGACCAATTGTCACGAGCCCTGGACCATTCACCACCCCTGAAAGCCTCCTGTGGACATTATTGAAGAGCTGCTCGAAGCAGAACTCAAAAGGCCTGGACAGAACTGAAGAAGGCCGAGAGCTAAGCCCGACGCCCGAGCCGAGCCCGTGCCCGGATGCCACAGAGAAGCACTTTTGGCCCAGCCTACAATTGGCCCGTGCCTTTTGGGAAATTCCAACTGTTCTGGATAGCTTGCATCCCCAGGAACACTCTCCAACAAACGGAGCTCAATTTGGAGGAGAATTGAAGGAGATACAGTTTGATGAAGTCAGGATGAAGCATGGATGGAGCACCAAAGAGTACCCCTCGGATGCTGACCCGAGGAAGCCTATGCAAGGAGCTGTGATCAGGCCACCACCTGAGCCTGATCCAAGGAGGGATGGAGTAACATTCAAGATACGGGAAATGGAGAGAAGAACCCAAGTGCATCCAAACAAGGAATCCTAATCAAGCTAGGATTTCCCGGTTTTGGACAGATTCCTAGTCTGACAAAGAATGACGAATTTGGGCTACCTGGAGATAGAATTTGGGTTGAAGCCCAACATGAAAGTTGTAGCCCATGGAGTCTACTACGGATCTGCAAAAGATCAGAATTTTAGGAATTTGTTTGATATTTATTTGGCTGAATCTTCCAGAACCCGTTTAGCTGTTTTTTAGGAATTTCCAGCTTTTCCTTTTTAGTGTTTTTGTTTAGGAAGAACTCTTTTCCTTGGTGAACAAGGCTACGAGTTTCAGTCCTCATTTTGGTATTTCTTTATTAGTTTATTAGCTAATTCATAGGAGGAAAAGGAGAGCCTGTTCTCCCTTCCTCCCCTATAAATAAGAGGCTTCGGCCTCATTGTAAGACACGTTAAGTCATAATTGAAATTTCAGAACTTTGTTCTTTTTCCTTCAAGTCTTTGCTCGTTGTTGCTTAGCTTAAGGTTTGGTTTATCATCAAAGGTCATCACCCTTTGTTTGTGGCACCAATTCGACTGAATACCTTGGGGTTCCTAAGTCTATACTTAGTGGATTTCAAGTATTCCCCGCGGTTTCAAAAGTTAGGATTCGTGAAGCTGGTAATATAGTTTTGGGTGTTGAAGCCGATCCCTTCAGTGAGGAAGCGGTTCGCATCAGGTCCACACACGCACACACTCCCTCTCTCTCTCCTTCTTTTCTGTTTATGCTTATTTAACCGAATCATGCTTCCTAAGCCACGCAGCTCGGTGTCGGACATTGGATTTTTTTCTTAAATGCTCGTTCGTTTGTTATCTTTTATTGATATTTCCTTACCCAATTTTGTTTTCACCTTCTTGGCATCCATCAGCAATTTCACTACATAACTATTACCCTCGATCACTTGATTGGTGAATTAATGTGGTTCTCTAAAGACATAGCTCTATCAACGATTCAAATGCATTACTTTTTGTTTGTAATTGTGAATTTGGGATGTTTTAAGGTTTTCACCAATCATATTCCCGCATTCGTATCAGATCTTTCATACGCCTATGTCATAAATGATGTGTTTCGTTGCTTCACTTTGATTTCATTGGGTGGTCTCTACTAAAAGCTTTTTTATTCTGTCTAGTTTCGGTGATTTTGATCTAATTTCATCTCTTTATCGTATATTTTTGTTACCATTTTTCGCACAGTTCATGTCTTATACAAAATTAGCAAGGCTTGAACCAATTTATGGACTATGTAAGTACACACCCTGACTTCTTAGTGCAATTTCTTACTCTACATCATTACAATAAAATTTCATATTTTAGAAGCCTTCTTTTTAACTTGGATCTCTATAATATTTTTTGCAAGATAGACACTGGCTTTGTCCTAATATGTCATATTTTGGATCACCGCGGCAACTAGCGATTGACCTAGTTGCCCTTGTTTCTTTACTAGTGTCTATTGTTTTGAGGGGATTGTTGGTTCTTCTAACGAGTTGTACACTGAACTTGCGATTGTATAGGCTCTTATGTTTGGAATACTTGAGTGCATTATTGGGCTTGTGGTTGGAATACTGGAGTGCATTATTGGGCTTCTGAGGTAGGTGATGCTCCATTTTTCCCCTCATGTGCATCCATCTTTTGGAAAATATCTTCTTAATGACTTTTTGTCATGCCCCATTGTATATAATTAGTTTTATTCCCATATTTGAGAGTTACTCTAAAAATATACATAAAACATAAAGATAGTTTTTGTTGTTGTTGTTAAATAGCCGACTCGTCGAATGAGAGACTAATGCATGCATATGTGCTCTTTATTTGTAAGCTTTGGATGGCTTTTGCGATTCATCAGCCACTCTGTTATTTCAGGCTTCACAATTGCTATAACATCCCATTCCAGCCGAGCTCTAGCCTTTTCCGTTTTCGGTTGAAATGAGTTGGAGTTGGAAATGTGCAAATTGTTGTGTTGTGTTCTCAGAACTGAGGAGTGTAAAAGGCGTTACACATTTGTGTAACAGGCGTTGTCACACCTGAGTAACGGGCGTTACAGTTTACTATAACAACCATTACACTAGTTCAGTATAAACACAGTGACTCAGCAACTTTCTGAGGGATTTTCTAATTCTCTTCACTTTCAAACCTCCTCCGACGAAACCAAAAACTCTCAAACTTCAAACCTTTATTCTGAGAGCTTCAGAGTTCGGATTAAGTCACTGTTTCTTCCTATGGATTTCTGGCGACGAGGAGAAGAGATTGATATGCTTTGACTGGGCTATTTTGCTACTGAGTGTTGCTGGTTAGAAGGGAAGAGCTACCAATTTGGAAGGGAAAATTTGGTCAGATATGGATCGAGAAGATAATTAGAGCCTCATTTTTATTCCATGTGAGGGCTTAGCATCGATAGGAAATGATGAGTAACGTGATTAATTTCAATTTATCTTAGATGAAATTAGGGATTTGCATGAAATTGAAGAGAGTAAAAGTTGTGAAACTGTTATGTGATTGATGATTGATGATTGATTGATGTGATGCTTTGTCATGGAATTTGGGGAATTGTGATTAATAATAATATCAATGGATCAGAGCTATAAATGAGTGATGGGATGAATGGGTTTGTGATCTTCTGAGATTGTATATTATTCTGTTGTCAGTTGTGGTTGCATGAGGATGGTTCTGCCAATGTGGAATCATCCTTTAAAGGATGAACAGGAGGGTAACACTAGGACTTCTGACATAGCTACCTCTCTCCCTTGTTGTGTGCAGGTAGGGTGGCCGGAAAGACTAGCCGTTTACCCTTGATATGGTTGTGATCTGTGAATTGTGGTTGAAATTGATTTAAATGGAAATGTGGAATTGGATGGATTGTGATGGAATTGCTGAGGAAATTGATGATGGAATTGATGAGGAAATTAATGATGGATTGGATCAGTGGATGTGATGGATGTATTACTTATTGTGACTACTTGACTAATTATAGAACTGGTAGGAGCCCACACTACCCACCTTGAGATATGATGAGTTTGTGTCGGTCTACGTTAAGTAGATCACCTTGGTTAGCTACCAGGGATTAATCATTGAGTCAGTCTATATTGTTGGCCAGCAGTGGTGGTGTGGAGAAACTCCTAGGCGCCTTAATTACACACATAGAATTATTGTTTCCGGTTTGTGAGTTGTGAATTGTGTTTGAATGCATGTGTGTGTGTTGGTGCGAACGGATATTGATGTTTGGTGTTGGATGTAAGTTATTTGCTGCTCTGATCTACTTGATGTTGGATGGTGGTAGTTGAGGACTGATGATGCTAGAATGGAGAACTGAATCTGGGTGGTCACATAGACTGATGTAGGAACTTAAAAACGGAATAGACTATGTTTGATCCCACTGTTATTTATGTTGTATGGAGTTTTGGGATAGCTCCTTGAGGCATAGTTCGACGCATAGTTAAGCCCAATGGGTTCACTCAGTATCAATAGGAAGCTGATCCCCTCCTAGTTCTTTGTGGTTAGGTGTTGAGTAGCTGGAGTTGTAGTTGGTGCGAGCTCAAGTAGTAGTACGAAGCATGAAGTGACATTTCGAAGGTTGGACCAGGAGTTGATTTTTCTTTTACTTTCAATTGACTGTCTTGGGTTGGGATACTTCTTATCATAATTGATGTATTGGATTTTGGATTGCATTATGGTTAGATTTGAACCAGCGGTTGTTAAAGGAATTTTGGAGTTTAAATTAATGAGAGGCGCTTCCGATTTACTTTTGATTTATGCTATTTATATCAATTTAAAGTTGGTGAATATTCGATTTATGTTTTAAGTCAAAACTTAGCACTGGTTCTCGGTCTAACCATGGGTTTAACCATGGTGATTCAGGACGGGTGTTACAACTACTTCTACTATTGTTATTGGACTATCTCAAGCTAAGTATTTTCTAGGATATAATATCACACAGAGTAGCGAAATTATGCTACTGAAGCAGCCTCTACCTTTCTTTTAATAATAATAATAATCCATTCCTAAGTTTGAATGAAAAATAGGTCAGTCCAAATCTCTATAGGGACAACAACACAAGGCTCTTCACCTACTAGACTGTAAGCTTCAGACAATAATTGTTCAGCATAGTTTTTATCGAGAATATAAAAACAAATGCATTATACATGATCCTTATCCCATTCCTTGTATTTCACCTTTGCTGCCCTTTTTGTGTGTCAAAGCATATATTCCTTCTTCATATCCAAGTCATTTGCATAAAAAAATTTACCTATCTTCTTCCTCTCATCAATCCATTTTTGTTTGGAAACGCCTCTTGATTCTTGAGGTCTAGTGTAAATTTATGTGTACTATTAATAGGTTTCAGTCCCGACTCCTAACTAATTGTTATTAGGCTCGTTGTAGATTTGGTGTGTCGCTCTATGTGAATAGTTTCTTAACCCTCAAGTGCTAGTGGTCTTTGTAGTCACAACGCCATCATTTGGAAGGCTTTGGAAGGAGTAGTGAACACGTAACTGCTATTGTTGTCATATTTTACATTTGTTTAATGACACATTATAACAATTAATTTTTTGTTTCAGGTGAATCAGAAGATGATCTTGACACTGAATGCCAACATTATGTATTGGCAATCAAAGAAACCAGCTGCAACTTCAAATACTGAGACCCTTTCTAACTCAACAACCGTTGATTCTACCTTCGAGTCATCCTTCGAAGAAAATCCAAATTGATGAACAAGACACGTGCACTACAAAAGAGCCGATGTGTGTATATAACAGCAAGTGTGTGTCTGTGTCTGAGTAATTATTTTCACCTTCGTTTTATCATTTAATTAGTTTGAGAAGTAGAAATCTTTTTATGATCTTCTCTTAATACTGCAAAATTTTGCTGAAGCAACTTTGTATGCCTAGTTTAGCACATTGATCCATGTTTATGTATATATTGTGTAGACATTTTAAATTAATTGATCATTCATAGATTTGTATCACTGGACTTGAATCTTCTCACATGCTTGCCAATGTATGTCTGAGTGTGATAAATTTTTCGAAACAAATAATACATTCAAAATCGGGAACATTTGAAATGGGTTTTTAAACGAATATATACGGGGTTTCTTTAACATGGGTTTAAAACCCCTCCTAAATGGTTGTCGTTTAGGATGGGTTTAAAACCCATATTAAACGGTTGATTTACCGGTGGTTTCTTAAACCGATGTTAATTTGTTTACCATCGAACGAAATAATAGGGGTTTATGAACTGCTGGTAAATCGGCAATTAGAACCCCTCCTAAACGGCAGTTATCTTGTAGTGATAGTCAAAGGCTTTCATGAAGTCACTTTTGATTGCACAACGAGGGGAATGTAACATCCCAACCTTTCCTAACAAGATATTGTTCGTTTTAGGCCCAGCCCTCACAGATTTTTTTTGGGTGTTGGTGATATTTGAACCCATGACCTCCTCCTCCCAAGATCAAACCCCCACCACTACACCACAAAATGTGTCATGTCAGTTAAGGTTGAACTATTCCATATAGCCCATGGATCTCTCTCGTGCTTTGTCAATGTGGGATTTTCCTAGGATGTCACATATACCCCACCCCCACCCCCGTAGGGACTCAACATCCTCGTTGAGGTTTGCCCCATCATCGTTCAAGAGGAACGGGGAGAGGCTTTGATACCACTTGTAACATCCCAACCTTTCCTAACAATATATTGTCCGCTTTGAGAGAGGTTTTCATGAAGTCACTTTTGATTGCACAACAAGGGGAAACAACCTTCTTTGAGTATGTTTTGAATAGCTCATGAACCATTAAAATATTGTCACTGGTCAACATATTCTTTAACAAAAATAGTATGCTCATAACCAATAATATCAGGCAACACTTCCCTCAAATCTTAAAGCCGGAATCTCAGAGACAATCTTGTAGTTACAGCAAGAATTTGGCCTCTAATCCTTTGATTCTTCAACATTATGGCTTTTTGTAATCGGAGTAAGGATGACAAAATTTCCAAACCTTTGTATTTTCCCAGAGTGGAAGAAGTCAATAACTACATCATTCACCTCCTGGCCTACTATTTCCCAAATTTTCTTGAAAACCCTAGCTAGGAACTCATCAGGCCCATGGCCTTATTATTTTCCATTTAGAACAAGGCTTCATGAACATTAGAGATAATAACATTTGTTGCAAGGTATTCCTCTTGATCCTCATTAATCTTTCCTCTTACAAAATCCTCTATAACATCATCCATTGTTTGCCCTTTTGTGCCAATGAGGTTCTTGTAATAATAGATCAAGGACCTTTTGTGCCAATGAGGTTCTTGTAATAATAGACCAAGGCTTTAGTCATTTCATCATAGCTTTCAACTAAGTCCCTTTTCTCATTCCTTAGTTGCCTTGTGGTATTATAGATCAGCCTAGATTTAACCTGATTAAAAAAGAATTTGGTGTTAGCATTTCCATCTTTAAACCAAAGAGTTCTTGCCTTCTAACGAAGAATGCTCTCCTTATCTTTTCTCAACTGCTGAACTTAGTTGTACCCTCTTCTACATCCTTCAGTATCAATGGCAATGGCATAGTGGTCTGAGACACTACAAGGTTCAATGGTTGTTTTTCTTGCAGGAAAAGTGGAATGACATACCATATTTACTAGCATACTATCCAATGCGGGCTATAGGATTAGTGGTTCTAATATTTATCCATGTGAATTGAGGACCAACTGTGTTATGGTCGGTAAGTTCAACCTCTCTCACAAAGTCCTGAAAATCCATCATACTATAAGTGCTTGAGGGCACATTTGAGGCATCATCAACACTAAGGATGGCATGGAAATCTTCAGCCACAAACCAAGGACCCCTCTAACAGCAAGCCTACTCAAACTAGCAAACAGAATCCTTATATCCCTCAAATCATTAGATGCATAGACAATAAAGCAATAGAGATATGGGGTAGATCAATTTTGACATGCACAAACTGAGAAATGGACTGAATAACCATTAGAGGAACATCTCTTTTCCATACTAAAAGATTTTCCCTAAGTTTCCTTCATACAAGAAAGTATCATTCCAATCTTTAAATCTCTTAGAAAAATAATTTCCTTTTGTACACAAGTCTCCAGAATCGCAAAAAAACATCAATAATGTGCTTATTTACTAATATGTGTAGGTCTTCATATCTACTATTACTATCAAAATTCCTCACATTATATATAAGAATCTTCATTTATTTATGGTTCTCCTTCTTGTTTGTACACCCCCAACAAAGGTTACCTTCTTAGCAATAACAACGTAATCTTTTAGATTATGCTTTTTCAGACAAGATTTTTTATTTGATGCATCAGAATCCACTTCAGAGCATAGTGACACATCTATCTGCTAAACGGGGTGCAGCCCTGCTCCCTTAGAAGTTTTAGGGGACTTTTGGTTGCAGTTGTATTGATATTGATAACTGTAGATATCATGATATTGAGGATATCATCGTTTTTTCTTTCCTGAATATCATGATTTTGGGTGAAAAGTGATATCGATATCACTCAAAAAATATTCATGTGGAGATGTGAATATCTTCAAAGTGATATTGATATCACAATATTTGAACAATTCTATCCTCACGCAACCTTCCCAATTACAATGTCATCAACCCCATTACCCCAATTTATTTTTTCTCATTTTAATATTGTCTTGTGTTTCTGTATTTTTATATTTATTTATTAAGATAAATAATTATGATTTAATTTTTTAATTACTTAATTATAGTTTGTTTTGAGTTAGAATTAGAATTTACTATGGAAATTATTTAAAAATTGTATTTTGGCTAGAAGAGGTAGAATCGTTAGTTGTAAATATAATACTAATTATTATCTTAATTAGTGGGCATTTAGTATTCTAGAAGTATAATTAACCCGAGTAATTAATTTATAAATACATTCAAGCCTTCAACGGGGTCTTGGCATTGGTTGAAAATCCTTAAGCTTCGTGACTTAGTCAGACACCTCATTTCAGTGGATAGTGATGGTGACACTCTCTGGGATAGGAACTACATGGTTAAATTTAAGCTGAGTGCTATCTGGAATTCTATTAGACTTAAGCAGTAGATTGTGTCTTGGTATGAAACTGTTTGGGCAGGGTTTATAATCCCTCGAAGGTCTTTCGTTACATGGTTGGTGGTCACTGATAGGATTTACACCAAAGGAAAAGTCAGGAAATGGAATAGCACTGTTGATGGTAATTGTTTGCTATGTAATGTTGTAGATGAGACGAGGAGACATTTGTTTGCTGATTGTTGCCATACTGAGCAGATTTTCTCTACTATTATTCCAGAACTCGCTAGCCTTAATTGGGACCTTATGATTGATCTTGTCTGCACCTGGAAGGGGAGTATCTATGGGAAAGCTTAGTGCTTGCTTTGGTGAATCTTGATTAGATATGTTTGGATTGAAAGATGTAACAGGGTGTTTGATTGTTGTTATACTGAGCAGATTTTCTCTACTATTATTCCAGAACTCGCTAGCCTTAATTGGGACCTTATGATTGATCTTGTCTGCACCTGGAAGGGGAGTATCTATGGGAAAGCTAAGTGCTTGCTTTGGAGAATCTTGATTAGATATGTTTGGATTGAAAGATGTAACAGGGTGTTTGAGCAGTCGAAAAGTGAAGTTCTAGTTCTTATTGCGGCTTTTAAAAAAAAAAGTTCTTATTGCGGAGATTAAACAGAAGTTCTACTCATATGCTAGAAGCCGAAAGGATTTTGCTACTATTATTAGAGTTATATAGTCTTTTCTCTTTGATGTAGGGTTTTGTTTATTAGAGTGATGAAAACCTTGTATTGTTATTCCTTGATTTTGGTGAATAAAATTTTTCAATTCATAAAAAAAAATACATTCAAGAATTATAAAAAGAGAGATTAGAAATTTTAATTTGTAAACACGGGTGCTTTTTATTATGTATTGGCAATCAAAGAAACCAGCTGCAACTTCAAATACTGAGACCCTTTCTAACTCAACAACCGTTGATTCTACCTTCGAGTCATCCTTCGAAGAAAATCCAAATTGATGAACAAGACACGTGCACTACAAAAGAGCCGATGTGTGTATATAACAGCAAGTGTGTGTCTGTGTCTGAGTAATTATTTTCACCTTCGTTTTATCATTTAATTAGTTTGAGAAGTAGAAATCTTTTTATGATCTTCTCTTAATACTGCAAAATTTTGCTGAAGCAACTTTGTATGCCTAGTTTAGCACATTGATCCATGTTTATGTATATATTGTGTAGACATTTTAAATTAATTGATCATTCATAGATTTGTATCACTGGACTTGAATCTTCTCACATGCTTGCCAATGTATGTCTGAGTGTGATAAATTTTTCGAAACAAATAATACATTCAAAATCGGGAACATTTGAAATGGGTTTTTAAACGAATATATACGGGGTTTCTTTAACATGGGTTTAAAACCCCTCCTAAATGGTTGTCGTTTAGGATGGGTTTAAAACCCATATTAAACGGTTGATTTACCGGTGGTTTCTTAAACCGATGTTAATTTGTTTACCATCGAACGAAATAATAGGGGTTTATGAACTGCTGGTAAATCGGCAATTAGAACCCCTCCTAAACGGCAGTTATCTTGTAGTGATAGTCAAAGGCTTTCATGAAGTCACTTTTGATTGCACAACGAGGGGAATGTAACATCCCAACCTTTCCTAACAAGATATTGTTCGTTTTAGGCCCAGCCCTCACAGATTTTTTTTTGGGTGTTGGTGATATTTGAACCCATGACCTCCTCCTCCCAAGATCAAACCCCCACCACTACACCACAAAATGTGTCATGTCAGTTAAGGTTGAACTATTCCATATAGCCCATGGATCTCTCTCGTGCTTTGTCAATGTGGGATTTTCCTAGGATGTCACATATACCCCACCCCCACCCCCGTAGGGACTCAACATCCTCGTTGAGGTTTGCCCCATCATCGTTCAAGAGGAACGGGGAGAGGCTTTGATACCACTTGTAACATCCCAACCTTTCCTAACAATATATTGTCCGCTTTGAGAGAGGTTTTCATGAAGTCACTTTTGATTGCACAACAAGGGGAAACAACCTTCTTTGAGTATGTTTTGAATAGCTCATGAACCATTAAAATATTGTCACTGGTCAACATATTCTTTAACAAAAATAGTATGCTCATAACCAATAATATCAGGCAACACTTCCCTCAAATCTTAAAGCCGGAATCTCAGAGACAATCTTGTAGTTACAGCAAGAATTTGGCCTCTAATCCTTTGATTCTTCAACATTATGGCTTTTTGTAATCGGAGTAAGGATGACAAAATTTCCAAACCTTTGTATTTTCCCAGAGTGGAAGAAGTCAATAACTACATCATTCACCTCCTGGCCTACTATTTCCCAAATTTTCTTGAAAACCCTAGCTAGGAACTCATCAGGCCCATGGCCTTATTATTTTCCATTTAGAACAAGGCTTCATGAACATTAGAGATAATAACATTTGTTGCAAGGTATTCCTCTTGATCCTCATTAATCTTTCCTCTTACAAAATCCTCTATAACATCATCCATTGTTTGCCCTTTTGTGCCAATGAGGTTCTTGTAATAATAGATCAAGGACCTTTTGTGCCAATGAGGTTCTTGTAATAATAGACCAAGGCTTTAGTCATTTCATCATAGCTTTCAACTAAGTCCCTTTTCTCATTCCTTAGTTGCCTTGTGGTATTATAGATCAGCCTAGATTTAACCTGATTAAAAAAGAATTTGGTGTTAGCATTTCCATCTTTAAACCAAAGAGTTCTTGCCTTCTAACGAAGAATGCTCTCCTTATCTTTTCTCAACTGCTGAACTTAGTTGTACCCTCTTCTACATCCTTCAGTATCAATGGCAATGGCATAGTGGTCTGAGACACTACAAGGTTCAATGGTTGTTTTTCTTGCAGGAAAAGTGGAATGACATACCATATTTACTAGCATACTATCCAATGCGGGCTATAGGATTAGTGGTTCTAATATTTATCCATGTGAATTGAGGACCAACTGTGTTATGGTCGGTAAGTTCAACCTCTCTCACAAAGTCCTGAAAATCCATCATACTATAAGTGCTTGAGGGCACATTTGAGGCATCATCAACACTAAGGATGGCATGGAAATCTTCAGCCACAAACCAAGGACCCCTCTAACAGCAAGCCTACTCAAACTAGCAAACAGAATCCTTATATCCCTCAAATCATTAGATGCATAGACAATAAAGCAATAGAGATATGGGGTAGATCAATTTTGACATGCACAAACTGAGAAATGGACTGAATAACCATTAGAGGAACATCTCTTTTCCATACTAAAAAGATTTTCCCTAAGTTTCCTTCATACAAGAAAGTATCATTCCAATCTTTAAATCTCTTAGAAAAATAATTTCCTTTTGTACACAAGTCTCCAGAATCGCAAAAAAACATCAATAATGTGCTTATTTACTAATATGTGTAGGTCTTCATATCTACTATTACTATCAAAATTCCTCACATTATATATAAGAATCTTCATTTATTTATGGTTCTCCTTCTTGTTTGTACACCCCCAACAAAGGTTACCTTCTTAGCAATAACAACGTAATCTTTTAGATTATGCTTTTTCAGACAAGATTTTTTATTTGATGCATCAGAATCCACTTCAGAGCATAGTGACACATCTATCTGCTAAACGGGTGCAGCCCTGCTCCCTTAGAAGTTTTAGGGGACTTTTGGTTGCAGTTGTATTGATATTGATAACTGTAGATATCATGATATTGAGGATATCATCGTTTTTTCTTTCCTGAATATCATGATTTTGGGTGAAAAGTGATATCGATATCACTCAAAAGATATTCATGTGGAGATGTGAATATCTTCAAAGTGATATTGATATCACAATATTTGAACAATTCTATCCTCACGCAACCTTCCCAATTACAATGTCATCAACCCCATTACCCCAATTTATTTTTTCTCATTTTAATATTGTCTTGTGTTTCTGTATTTTTATATTATATTTATTAAAGATAAATAATTATGATTTAATTTTTTAATTACTTAATTATAGTTTGTTTTGAGTTAGAATTAGAATTTACTATGGAAATTATTTAAAAATTGTATTTTGGCTAGAAGAGGTAGAATCGTTAGTTGTAAATATAATACTAATTATTATCTTAATTAGTGGGCATTTAGTATTCTAGAAGTATAATTAACCCGAGTAATTAATTTATAAATACATTCAAGCCTTCAACGGGGTCTTGGCATTGGTTGAAAATCCTTAAGCTTCGTGACTTAGTCAGACACCTCATTTCAGTGGATAGTGATGGTGACACTCTCTGGGATAGGAACTACATGGTTAAATTTAAGCTGAGTGCTATCTGGAATTCTATTAGACTTAAGCAGTAGATTGTGTCTTGGTATGAAACTGTTTGGGCAGGGTTTATAATCCCTCGAAGGTCTTTCGTTACATGGTTGGTGGTCACTGATAGGATTTACACCAAAGGAAAAGTCAGGAAATGGAATAGCACTGTTGATGGTAATTGTTTGCTATGTAATGTTGTAGATGAGACGAGGAGACATTTGTTTGCTGATTGTTGCCATACTGAGCAGATTTTCTCTACTATTATTCCAGAACTCGCTAGCCTTAATTGGGACCTTATGATTGATCTTGTCTGCACCTGGAAGGGGAGTATCTATGGGAAAGCTTAGTGCTTGCTTTGGTGAATCTTGATTAGATATGTTTGGATTGAAAGATGTAACAGGGTGTTTGATTGTTGTTATACTGAGCAGATTTTCTCTACTATTATTCCAGAACTCGCTAGCCTTAATTGGGACCTTATGATTGATCTTGTCTGCACCTGGAAGGGGAGTATCTATGGGAAAGCTAAGTGCTTGCTTTGGAGAATCTTGATTAGATATGTTTGGATTGAAAGATGTAACAGGGTGTTTGAGCAGTCGAAAAGTGAAGTTCTAGTTCTTATTGCGGCTTTTAAAAAAAAAAGTTCTTATTGCGGAGATTAAACAGAAGTTCTACTCATATGCTAGAAGCCGAAAGGATTTTGCTACTATTATTAGAGTTATATAGTCTTTTCTCTTTGATGTAGGGTTTTGTTTATTAGAGTGATGAAAACCTTGTATTGTTATTCCTTGATTTTGGTGAATAAAATTTTTCAATTCATAAAAAAAAAATACATTCAAGAATTATAAAAAGAGAGATTAAAATTTTAATTTGTAAACACGGGTGCTTTTTATTAAATGTTAGGCCAAAAAAAAATTTGTAGCTAAACCTTTCCGAGAAATGTCAAACATAGCCAAAACTATCTACGTCACACTTTTTAGACCAAACTTTTATTTTTTAGGACAAATTTAGCCGACTTTCGTTGAAATTTTATCACCGTTAGTGACTGTACAAACGGAGCTGACGTGGCATTCACTTGACCGATCAACTAAATGCCACGTCAGATGCCATGTCATTATTAAATTTTAAAATTAATTAATTAATTGAGAAAAAAATAAAAGAAAAAAACAAAAGTTTAAAATGTAAAAAAAAAAAATATGACACCGCCGCCTCTTCTCTTCTTCCCCTTCCACTTCCTTCAAACTACCTGCTCCGACCTCCGCCGCCACTTGCCGACTGCTCCGACCTCCGCCGCCACTTGCCGACTACTCCGACCTCCTCCCGACTTCAACTATCGATTCTGCCTCTTGCCGACTGACCTCCTCCCAACTTCAACTCCTGATTCCATCGCTTGCCGACCTTGCTCCGACCTCCTCCGGCCTCCTCCCGACTTCAACTCCCGATTCCCACAGTCGATGTCACTCCACCCACCGCCGACTGTTCGAAACTCTACTCGATCTAGATCTAGATTTCGAGCAGAGGTAGGAGAGAGGGCGTGGGTTAGGGAGACCATCAGATCTGGAGAAAGGAGAAAGGGCGTCGGATCGGAGTGGCGTAGCTGTGTGTCGGTGAAGTGAGGGATTGGAGAGCTTGGGATGGGAGATGGGATGGCTGGAGCTTCGGATTGGATTCGCCGCCGTCGACTCTCCCCTTTTGCTTCGTCCGACGTCAATCTCCTCTTCGTTGCTGGAGCTAAACCCAAAGGCATCCGCCCCTCATCTCTCTCTCTTTCAATCTCGGAGACGGCTGGAGGTAGGCGTCGTCGGAGGTCGGAGTCGGAGGTAGGCGTCGTCGGAGGTAGGCGTCGGCGGAGGTAGGCATCGTCGTTGGAGGGAGATAAGGATTAGGGAAATTAGAGAAATTAATTTGTTTTAATTAAAAATAATTATGTGGCAAAAAGTTACACATCAGCTGACACATCACTTTGGGGGTTAAATTTCCGTTAACTTTGACGGAAAAGTTAACGGAAAATAAAACATTGCTATTTTGGGATTACAAATAGTTTTGGCTATGTTCGACATTTCCCAAAAGGTTTGGCTACAAATTTGTTTTTGGCCTAAAAGTTATATGACTATTTTCATACTTTGTTCCAGAAAATGAGAGTATTTTTGCATTTCACTCATGCAGTCACAAGTCATCACTTATTTAAATATCATTACCTCAAACAATGATATCAAACAGTCACTTTTACGAATATCAATATACTAACATATCAATATATCTGACATATAATGATATGTAGATATCCTCCAACCAAACGACCTGACATCACATGTTCTGCCTCTAGACAGTTGAGAAGAAGATAATCCAGTTGTTTTCTCTCCTTCTTTCGAAGGTTAAACAACTTTGTCTTGTTTTAATCCAGGTTCTGTAACAATTCGTGCATATACTGGGGTGATAATGACCATGTTTTTTCTCTTCCCCTCCACACTAGCACTGAATTCAACCATGACAATCTTAGTATTCTCTACAGGCTTAGCTTGAGAACCAGTTCTACTCGGTTCTTTTATATAAGATCTCGCTTGCAAAACTTTCTCTAATGACTATTTCTCATCATCTTCCAAATAGATCTGAATATTATCAGGAGATGACTCATCTATATTACATAGAATGCAGACATTTACATTTAGACTTTCCATAACGAATTTGTTCATCGGTTTTCCAATCTTACTAGTAATCCAGCTAACGCCTTTTGTAGTTACCAACTGAAGAGGGACTTGCCTCAACTTATCCAAACATGTGTTTCTTTAACGGAGAAATCAATAGGAGCGATACCTATTCCTAGCGGAGCAAGATCACAAGAGAATTGTGGATGTGCCAAGATCTTTCTAATATCTAGTCGCACAGCTGTACCAACGAGAATACAATTAGAAAGAAACCTTCAGAGATTCTTGAAATTGTTACATCGCCGTCATATCCCCAAAGTTTGTTTGCTACATCAGCAAAGATTCACATTGATGACACATCCCCGAATGAACTGCTCAACCACCGCAACTTTCAAATTCATAATCCTAAGAACTCCATCAATCACCGAAGAGCTCCAGATTTCTAAGAACTTTAGGTAATGTTCCGGATTAGACAAGATTGATGCCCAAGTTTTGGTGTTTGATCCAGATCCAGATGTAGTGTGAGTAGTGGGAGGTGGAATCACAGCTTTTTGCTTATCACTAATGAGAAAAAATGTCAATCGTCACCGGGGAAAGAAAGAAAAGAGAAAGAAAGGATATCAACGAAGATTGACAATTGTTATTGTTCCATTTAATTATCAAAGCTCCCTTTTTGGTTTTACAAATCCTTTATAGAACTCGAATTTAATTCATAAGCTCTTTCCATTTATGATTTATTTTGTGCTTGTTGAATTTCTTGTTCTTGATTGATCCTATAACAAGTTATTGTTAGATATAGGTTTGATTCAAAATAACGCCTAATCTTAGAACTTCAAAATCGAGGGGAGCAATGCCCCCCTAATTAATTTAGTCAGGCAAAATTATATAGCATTACGAGAAGCAAGGCAAGTAGCCAAGTACTCAACGAGGACGACTTATAAGGTGATCATGGAACAATGCATTGACCGTCAAACTCTAAGGCAAGAGAAAGAATGGTTACGGATATGGAACTTACATTTACCTCTGAAACTGAGTTAGCTCAACAATTTTTTTTCTTAACATCACCTACTATTTGGCATGCATCTCTTGTTTGGTTTGAACATGCAATCTATAAGATGTGTGGTTCTAAATCATTAGTATCATGAGTGTGACATTCTACTCAAAAGAAAACAATCATATTCGGTTAGTTGTGGGTTATCCAAACAAACCAAAACCAATATTTTTAATTCTGATTTAGGTTACCGAAAATATTTGTAAATATTTCTTCATTTTTTATTTTGGTTAACCTAAAACCAAACCGTTTCAACTCCTACTGAAATCACTCTTTTCCTTCCATGGAACCAGAATCCATAGTTTGAAGCGAAAAGCTTTTGGAAGAAATTGCCTCTTTTTTCCATTCAAATACGTACTAAATAGAACACAATTTGGCTTAGGCAACTCTTCAGTCCTTGAAGAATAAGTTGCCAATAAATGGATGCCCGTTAGTTGTGGGTCATCACACATAGTTGTTAACATATCGCAAGTCAGGAGGACAAACAAGAACATAAACAAAAGGAATAGCATATGAAGATCTAGCAAGCACATTAGGATAGCCTATACATTCATATCAAACTCTGACCGTGGGATATTCATGTATGATCCCATTGTTTGGAAAGCTTGGCCTTCAAGAACATAGCTTCTCCAGAGCCAAGTTCTCGTCCCCACCAACTGAATCTAGTGTACTCCTCACCAAAGCTTCTGGGAATCCCATTTCAACAAGTTTCTGTACCTGATTCCAACCAACCACCACGTTGCTTAACATTACAAACATTAATTAAAACCACCGAGAGATGAAAGCATCACTACAGGGTTATTGATGTACCTTTTCTTCAACACCGAGAGATGAGACCTTGGCAAAAGTTTCTGTCCAGTAGCGAGCTGTTCCAAGGAAGGTCTGGTAATCCTTGATATACTACATCAGTCACAGAGCTGAACTTCAATATAAGCAGGGAAAATAGAACCGGAAACAGGCCCAGAATGGTAACTCGAAAGTGCAAGATCATTAAAATTAACCTGCTGTGCTACTACTGCATCTTGAGGGTCATCAGGCTCAGGTGCAGAGAGCAGTGCTTGAACGGAGAGCAGTGCTGTCTTTAGAGTTAGAGCCGGGCTCCATTGGTCTTTCAAGATGTCAAGGCAAATAGCTCCGCTCTGACTGCTAATATTTGGGTGCCTTCAAAGACAATCATAATATAGCAAAGAATAAGATGATGTAGACACACATATCTGATAGTAATCATTCTCTTCAACTGATCAAAACAAACTTTTTCCTCTAATTCAGACTCTAATGAAAAGAAAGGTTCACTAAGCCAGCAAAAAAGTTCACTTGTCAGTAACACGCAATCATCGTAGACAAAAAGCTTCACCCATTATGTGTAAAACAAGTAGATCATACGCAATGCTTATAGTATGTCAATGTCTACTAAAGTATAGAAGCATTAACTTCTGGAGAAAATAAAATGCAAAACAATCCAAACTGTCAATAAGCTTATGATAGGATCGCAACCTCCACCTTTCGACAATCAAAAGAAAGATATGATAGCCCAACCACCAAAGAAGAACTCGACAGTCTAAACTGGCCTACTTGAAACAATGGAAAGCAAGCGTTTTGAAAAGAGGTGCCTTAACCTCTAAAGAAAGAGGCCTTTTTCATTCATACATCAATAGAAGAAGCAACTAATGCAAAATCAACAATGCCATGGAGAAGAAGCATCTACAGAGTTTACCGTACCAGACTTTAGTCACGAACTTCATTCTAGGAGGCTCAAACGGGTACCCATCTGCAATTAAGAGCCAAAACATCAAGAAATTAAACGCCAGAGCCTCATTCTTAGTAGTTCCATCCGATCGAAAAGACGAGTCACAGGCCATTTGGATAATCAGTAACAAAAAATATCCCACTACTGTCACAAAGCTGTAAAACCTCTCTTCACTTGTTCTGTATCCATAGGAAACCCCACCAGTCTAAAAAAAAAATTGGTATTTTTCTTACCCGGGGTTCATAAAAGATGAATGGCAACTAAAATTCTAAGAGAAAATCAAAACGAGGAAAGGGTAGCCAATAGCATTTAGAAGAAGATGATGAAACTAATGGATAGGGAGGGAGAGGAAACCTGGAAGGGTGATATCAATTTGGAAAGAGCCGCCTTCGTAAGGAGTGCCAATAGGGCCAGGGATGGTGCCGGTGAGGCGAGCGAGAATATCGGATTTAGGGGAAACCTTGATGCCGGAGGCTCCAATGTCTCTGCTACATTCTTGGAGCTCCTTCTGTACTCGAGCGAAGTCGATCATAGTGACGGCGTAGCTAGTTATAGGGAAATCGATCAAAAATATCAGAGGAACAAACCAAGAAAACCAACTTGGAGAAATCGAAGAAGTGGAAAACAAACAAAGAGGGAAAAAGGGAGAGAGTGGAGGAGAAGTGACCAGCTGAAGAAGAAAGAATATTAAAAAGAAATCGAAACACCTCTCTCCCTATCTCTCTCTAAACCCTTCACTGAAACTTACGGTTCAGCAGCTTCCCCTAGCAGTAGCTAACGGAGCGTGGGCTAAAAGCCCAATGTTAGTGGAATGAAAACACACCAATTATAAACCCAAAATCTAGACTTGACAACTCTAGTGAGGCCTTTTTTTTCAAGGCAACCCAATGAGAAAAAGTACGAACATTAGAAAGTACATCAATCAATCAATATCAGGTACAGTAGGGCTGCATATGAGCCGAGCCGAGCCGAGCCGAGCCGAGCCGAGCGAGCGTAACCAAGCTCGGGCTCGGGCTCGCCCAAATTTTCCCTGGCTCGGGCTCGGGCTCGTTACGAGCTAGGACGGGCCAGCCCGGGCTCGACTCGTTTATAAGTTGGCTGAGCTCGGGCTCGTCTCGAGCTCGGCTCGGGCTCGGCTCATTTACGATGATAAACGAGCCTGGCTCGGATTTGGCTCGTTTACAATCTCAAATTAGCCAAATTCGAGTCGGACTCATTTATCATTATAAACGAGCCGCATGATACGAAATATCAAATATATAAGAAACTAAAAAATTCTCCAAAACTACGATATATGTGATACATAATATCGAAAATCACAATTCATAACAAACATTCTCCAACTAATATTATTCAAAATAGCAGTAGGCAGTAGCTTGTAAAAAATGATTCTGAAGTCAGCGAATAAATCTAATGCTGCTACTGTGATTGAAGTTTATGGCATCACAGACTCAATCTGTTCTGATTCAGCAATCAACATGCCATCTCCATCATCACCCTATAGCAACTGTAAACGGCTAAACGCCAATCTGCAATTACCGTATAGAATTATCAGTACAGTACAGGCCAATCTCCAATTCTCCATAACATTTTCATTTAACAGTACACGACAAATTGAAGGCAATGGAATAGAAATGCATGTAAATCAATGTTAGCTACCAATTCTCCATAATCATTAAAAGTACAGTACATGGCAATCTCCAATTCTCCATAGCATTATCATTTAACACTCCACGCCAAATTCAAGTTGATGGAATAGAAATGCATGTAAAATCTATGTCAGCTACCAGTATAAAATTCATATAGGAAACATGTTAAATAAACTAGCCATTGTTAACCATATTAGTTGATTACTAAAGTAAGCAATAAAACGAAAATGAGAGTAGTGTTTTCTTTTAATTGTACGAGTACTATATAGCCAAATAGATTCAAAAAGAAAACCCATTCAAAGAGTACAGAAGCTCACCATTCACCAAGCAATTCTGACAAAAACTGCAGTAACCCTTAAAACAGAGCTAGTAAGCTGCAAAACAAAATATCAAAGAAGTTTCAGCAGATACAAGCTGCAGCAAACATGAGGCTAGTGCTGGTAATACTAATTTATACTTGGTAATTGGGCAAGTTCATTGTGGTTTACCTGAAACGTGGACTACGATAAGTGAATTACGACCGACTCTTCTTGTTCTTTAGACGACTTATTTGTAGTCTGTCATAAAATAAAATATAGTAAATAGCCCTAACTTTAAATTAGAATTGAATTACATAGAAAGAAACTTTCTTACAAACCATTAAGACGTGAGCTATCATTCATAAATATTATGTAACTTCCCATTTCCATCATGCACAGCTCACATATTGAAACAATAATGTTGAAGTTAAGAAGTCCGTCCATATGCATCATCAGTTTAGGTAACCTCACAACTAACCCAAAACTATAATCACTTATCCCTTTTAACTATTGGCCCCTTCTTACAATTTTTAAACTGAACAGGAAACAACTTGGAGTTGGCAGGTATAGTATGAGAGTATGAGAGTATGACAATGTTTTTGTTTGATGAATGAAAATTATATAAATATAAGTTGAAAAGGAGTTCAACAGGGTAAAGCTGTAACACAAGAACAACACCCTAAACCCAGAAAACTTGACAAACCCCTATACTACTTTGAGGAACAGCAGCTGCAACATATTTTGATTTAACCTGAGTTCATTTAGATTCCATTCCAACCACCTATATTTTCTTGACGTACAAACTGCAGAACCATCTACCTGATATAAGCAAGTTTTCTAGGTCGTCGGTTGAACACAACCATCTAATGAAGGAAGGAAGATCACAAAATCAAATAGACTCTCCCAACGAAATCAAATTAGCATCAAGATGGGTTTCAAATTAGCAGAATCGAAGAATTAGCAAGCTAGGGTTGCGACAGAGGATAAGAAGATGGAGAAGAAGAAGAAGAAGAACCACTGACCTAGAGTATGAGACTAGGGTTGTGACTGTGCTTCTATCACCTGCAAACTATAAAAATGGCATCACAACTGCACTAATGTTGGCTGCAAGATAGAACAACAAAGAAAATTCAGTTAGAAAAAATGAATTTCAGAAAAGATGCTTGCGACAGAGAAGACTGCGACTTGCGATAGAGAAGAAGGAGGAGGAGGAGAAGGAGAAGAAGCAGAAGGAGAAGGAGGAGGAGGAGAAGATTTTGTGCTGACCCCGATCCGTCGTGGCGGGACTGGCTCCAAAGTCGTCCGATTTGATCAATGGTTGGGGAGAGAGCTTGCGGAGTGGGGCCCCTGTGTCAGCTATGTCAGTGTCTTCCCCCTAATATTTTATTCATTTATCCATTTCCTGCTTTTTAATTAATTGGGCATATACGGTTTCGTATACGCCCAATATTCCATATACGGAAAAGGAGCCTGGGCGGGAAAATTTTGGGAAAGGGTATTGGGCGGGGAAATGGAACAAGCGAGATATTTTATCAGCCAAGGCTTTAAGTTGGTTTAGGTATTGTTTGGGTAAAGAGAAAATAGAGTTAAAAGATAATTTTCTCCATCGCTCCCCAAGGTGGTACTTTTGATCGTTAACCCAGCTTCTTGACAATGGATTGGAACAACCCCGGCGAGATCATCGATTTCATGGTCAACGTAGAAGACTTAAGCATTGGGGAACTATTATCAGTGTAATGCTTAAGGTTTCTTAATAGTAATGTGGTCGATGAAGGAGATGGGTTACAAGGTGGTTCTGCAAGGGAACCAATCGAAGTAGATGGAATGGATGCACATGGTGTGTCTCCCCAGAACTCATCCAAATCCAGGAGGATGAACAAGAAATGCACCCACTTATGTTAATTTAGACGAAAGAGAAGAAGCAATCCCTGGATTTGACTTGAACGGGGATCCAGGCCTGGGTGGAAATAACCATGAGGAAGTGGAGGAAGAAGGTGAAAACATACATATATTCTTGTCTTTTTCATATGACATCTTCCATCTGACTTTGTGCTTCGATTTTTAAGGTTCACGATTGAGTGTGGCCTCCAAAACATTAGATTATCCAACTTTATGCTCATGTTCTTTGTTTGTTTATAAGGGATACAGTGAAAGCATGTGCAGAGGTGATGTGAACCACCGCAACCGTGGGCGAATGACCCTAACCACCGCAAGTTTGGAAAATCACAACTCATGAGCCGAACCTTTAGACTATAGGATGGAGAGTACTTGGACCCGCTAGCTATTTATAGCTAGGAACCCGAAGTGTACAATCGAAGGTACCACACCAAGGGGTGAATACCCAAGATGATAAACCAATTCTAGACGAAAATTAATTCCATGAAAATCAAAAAGAAGATTGCAAATCCATGCAATGAAGAAACCGAAATTTGTTTTTATTTCATCAAAGTCTGTTTTACATCAGTGGCCGAAGGCCTCCTTTTATAGCTCAAGGATCGGCCAAGGCTTCTTCTCTTCCTATTCAAACTCTAAGTCTAAAATAATAAATAAATAAAAAGAGTCCTAAACAAACTATTAAAATTGAAGAAAAAAATCCGAAAGTAAATGAGTTTTGCAAGAATAAAACTCCTAAAATAGCTAAGTTCTAAAATAAAGAAATAAAACTCATAAAATAGATAAGTCCTAAACCGAAAAACCCTGGTGGCTCGACCCAAATCGCATCTGGAGACCGGTGATGGGGCCGGTGCTAGGAAGGTGCTAAACGAGTGCTGGGTCGGGGCTGGGCAGGTGTTGGACGAGTGCTGGGCCGGGGTTGGAGCTTGGGGCTGGGCCGGGGCTGGCGCCTGAGGTTGGGTCGTGACTGGTGCCTGGCCTAAGGCATGGGGCTGTGTCCGGCCTAGTGCCTGGGCTAGTGCCGGGCCAGGGCTGGTCACGTCAAGAGGGAACCTTGAATCCTACGAAACACACGTGTAGTAAATACCAAGTGAACTCTAAGTAAATGTCAAGTGCATGTTTAGTAGTGATCTGGTTATCAAAGATAACGATGTTGGGTGGGTGGGTCCACGATGGCGAGATTCTGTAGTTCCTTGAATCGGGCAACCCCACACACTCGACATTCCTTCGCTTCACTATCTTCTCCGGTATACAATAAACAATCATTCTTGCATGCATCAATCTTGGTATAGGACAACCCAAGACTCTTAATTGTCTTCTTCACTTCATAATTGGATGGAGGGATTTTGGCCGTAGGAAAAGCCTTGCGAAGCAACTCCAATATCTTCGACATTGCTTTATCACTGATCTTGTGTAAAAACTTAATGTGGTATAAGTTGATCATGAACGACAACTTTGTGAAACTGGTACAACCATCATACAATGGTACTTCACCATCCCGAAAAACTCAAAAGAACTCATCATCTGGTTGCATGTTGGGTATATCTGGCATTGGTTCATCACCCGTTTGTGGCACTTCATCATCTGGACGTCGTTCAAATGCATCATTCACCATGTTCCGAAACAAGTCTGGCTCAGATATTGGTATTTCCTCAACTAGTAATGGAGGAATTGCTACTTCATGAGCGACTGGTTCAGGTTCTATCGTGGCAGTGAAGGCACCTAAGTCTGTGATTAATTCTCCATGCAAATTCCATACATCATATGACGAGGGAAACGCCTTTGCTAGCAAATGCTAATTAACTTCGTTTCGTGGCATCAACTTCTTGAAGTTGCATTTCGGACAAGGACAGAGTATATTCACTCCATCTACTGCATTGGAGATTGCAAAGTCGAGGAATTGTTGAATGCCAGCGTAATACTCACGAGTATGTCGTGGCTTTCGAATCCAAGACTTATCCATCTATATATTGAGTGTTAATTAGTATCAATTTGTTTACTAGTCATGATAAAATGAACAAAATAATAAAAGTCTGTATAACTTAGCTTTAAGCTAAGTTTCCCTAATTATAATAGCTACTGAAATAATGAATTTACCAACTTAATTTGCATAAGTTGGTTAATATATTTTCGTATTAATTCATATCGTTTATTAGTTGATTATTTTCTTAAGTTTGCATATGTTAAATAGTAACTACTTAGTAGTATTTATATGCATATTTTTCAACAAATTTACATGCGTATATTCATATTAATAAGTTAAACTCCTTAAACATATTCAATTACATGCATATTTTTAAAACTAATTTACATGCTTATATTCATATTAATAAGTGAAACCTCTTAAAGCATGCATATTTTTTTAATAAATTTACATACTTATATTAATATTAATAAGTTGAACTCCTTAATTACATGCATATATTCATAATAATAACAAGTTAAGTTATAAATCATAAATAATAACAAACATACATTTTTTTTTGATAAAATTCATCAATTATTTCAAATTACTAGAATTAGATTGAAATTCTAGTTCAAATTATGCCTATTCTAATTAGATTAATATATTCTTTATAATAATCAAATTACATGCATCAAATTCTTTATAATCATCAAATTCTAACTATCATCAAGTTACACGCATATCAAATTTTACATTATCATGTTTAGGACTTGGGTAATAATTTTGCTTTAAGAAGTGTACCTGGAAATCGATGACCAAATCCAATAATGAATATATTACAACCAGAAACCGAAGCTTCCTGCTAACAGATTGAGGACAACAAAAATTAAACCAATGAATATAATTCATATCTTTCATGCAAAATCCTTAAACGTAAAGAACTGGTTACACGAAAGACAACCTTTAGTCTTTGATGCTTTTATTGCTACGGAACGGGAGAGCTCAACAATGATTATGGATGAACAGTGCGTCCTGAAACGAAATAAGTTGTTATCAAATAAATTATGAAATTAGTAATCTGATATGGCATTTGTTTCAATAATCTGATATGGCAACACTAGTTGTAGAGAATTTCGAAATCAGAGCGTAGGAACCACAACAGAAATCAGTTTGGGCATGGCAATACCTAATTACTGTCTCAAATCAGTTTGGCCATGAACCATGAACTTGTTGGCTTGAAATCTGTATCCCTAATCCCGGATGAAAAAACGATTAATAAAGAACGAGAGGATAAGAAATTGGGAAAAGTGATAAGAAATCAGTTTCCATACCTTTGAATCCGCAAAGAAATCGTTCAGAGGAGGCCGACGACTGCGATACTAACTTGGGATGCTTGAATCCGTGATAGAAGAAGAAGGAGAAAAAGAAGGAGAAGAAGAAGAAGGAAGAGAAGGAGAAAATCGGAGAAAGAATCAAAATTTTGTCCGAAACTGACATGCGATGATGACTTGGGGGGTAGTCATCGGATTCGTTACTCGCAGGCGTTCATGTTACTCGCAGGCAGCCTGCGAGTGAATAGTCTCAGGCCATGGTTCCTTGCAGGCGCCTGCGAGTACATTAGTTGCAGGCCTCATGTTCCTCACAGGCCCTGCGAGTATGGTTGTGGCAGGCCCATTTGTTCCTCGCAGGCACCTGCGAGTAGCTAGTCGCAGGCCCAATTGTTTCCTTGCAGGAGCCTGCAGATAGCTAGTCGCAGGCCGTTTCCCCTTGCAGGCCGCCTACGAGTAGCCTCTTGCAGGCTTGGGCTTACTCGCAGGCTGCTAGGCTGCCTGCGACTAGCTTAGTGGCAGACAGCTCCGCAGCCTGCGAGCAATGTACCTTTTTGTTGTAGTGTCTCACCTTGGAGCAACTTGAAGTGCAAGGCTAGAAGATCATCCATGGAAGCTAGGATGTGTCTCTCCTCTCCAATTCAGGTTTCTTCCATGGTTAGGCTAGGCTAAACTTAGGGTTTAGCTTAGTGAGGGATGATCAAGCTAGGATAGAGAGATGATTGATTGAATTGAGTCTCCATTAATCTTTGTGTAATGAGTTGGATCCTCGCCTTGTGCTTATTAGCCATGTGAACTTGATTGCTTCTATGGTACCTTCTTAATGTAATTTTATGTATGAGAATTGTTTAATGATGTTGATCTAAGGTGTAGGGATTGTAATTGAATGATTTAAGAGATTAGATTATGCAATTACAACCATGTTTCATTTGATTCCCTTGTTGACATTTTATCGAACACTTGGCGTGCATTTGGTTTTCATTCATTTAGTAGTTGAAAGACCTATTGAGTGTTAGCCTTATGTTCTATGATTGACATGAGAGTGTCTTGCATCATTGTCAAGTGTGAGAGGTTGTTGATTAGGATTTTAGATGAATGAGCATTGCATTGAACTTAATTAAAGCATTCCATTCCTTTGTTCGTATAGTGAGAGCATAGTTCATGTGGTCTAGGATTAGTGAGTCGATAGAGCGAGAGTTCATTGATTCTATAAAAGTGCTTTTGATTTCTTATTCAAACCAAATCTCAATTCAAATGAATAGACCGTCCATGAATAGTGTGAGTAGTGGCAATTGAGAGAGCCCTCGTGGAAATACGACCTTGACGTTTATGAGTTTAATTACTTGCACATCAACTTCGCTCTTCGTCATAACCTACGTCAATGTGGACTACAAATCTCAATTCTCGTCGGCAAGACCCCGAATCTGAGACACCAAGTGGTCCACCACACTGGCGAGTTCAATCTTATCATTCAAGGCTCCCACTAGGGCAACCTTGTCGTCAATTACTGCTACTTTGTCTTCAAAGCATGCGAAATATCCACACCCATTTCTTACGTTTCCGCAACCAAAATATTTCCTACCAACGGTTGGAGCATCGTGAGAGAGTCGATGTGAGGACTTCACACCACCGTCGCAAAGGATTTCATGGGTTCCATACTCGAACTCGTCGACCGCCCTGTTGTTACAAACTAATCTTGCCATTATGGATTCCACCCATGTAATGGATGACAATATCATTTCAATTTTATTTGTAAGCTCAATAGAATAATGTATAAGTCTGAACATAACATAACTTACCAACATGGTCAACGCGGGTTTGTCCGAGCATGCTGTCGTATGGGGGGTTAGACTAGGAAGCAAGATGGTTGATTATGCAGTGCACATTGAGGGGGGTTTGGTGACTAATGGACGTTCCGAAGATCACATTAACGTCTTAACCAAGATTTTGAACATAAATTGTTTCCCAAATCGAAAAACATGCATCCAACTGCCCATTACTATAGGCGTATTTATTAGTGTTGTGGTTGGAACACTTAATTGATATGTCTTGCCTTTTCAAATCTCCAATTTACATCACAACACAAACCGACCAACTTCTCCATTCAACTTCCTTCTCTTCATTAACCGTTAAACTTACTAACGCAACAATGGCAGGCTTGTACCTAAACCCAATTCAATTCCCGTTGGACTACAACCGTGGTTGGGTGGATGTTGAGTACCAGGAGTACATGTTCCCAGTCACCGACCTTGAAGCGGATCTTCGTCAACGAGGAATATTTTTGAGGCTCCTAAAGATGTGGGCGGAAGAACTAGACGACGGCGATACGGGTTCACGCATAGTTCTTGGCTGGACGCATACGTAAGTGAAGTCAACTACTTTACTTTATCTGATACCATCCATGCATGCTACATTCATCCAAACTCGTTAATCCAGGGTCAACGGAAGGAAGGTTCTTCTACCCAGACACGTATGGGATGGGACGTTGGAGGAAGGCAAGTTGTACCTTCTAGAGAATGTTATGGTCGTGCCAGCGCGACCATTGCGACGAACTTGCTCCTCTCGGACCTCCCTATCGCTGACAGGTAGAGAATGTCGTATGAAAATCTCTGAGGGTTTTGGTACAAAGTGATTCCCAACGACCAGATTAGAGTCCTTCCCGATTGGGTCCCTCCCAGACTACGTCAACAACGATGTCAAGTACGTAGGTAAGTCATTTAACGTAATTATGTGTTCTCTACGTTGATAGCACCAAAATTGTTATCTACCATAATTGGGAAATTCCTATGGTCTTTACAGACATTGCTGGGCACGTGAAGGCTGTTAAGACAGGCACAAACCAGTGGTACAGACTGGTGGTGAAGTGGCTTCTCATTGAGAGGACACCCTCGTCTAGGGAAACCCCGATATGGATCAAGGCGCCAAAAGACTACTATGTAGACGAAGTGTCTTTGGCACTGTCCAAGCTGAGAGAGATGGAGTCAGAGGCACACATTATCCTTGCTTTCACCACAATGAAGGTGACAAGGGATCCAAGTATTACAATTTACATACGTAGTTCACTTTCTTTGTAAGCAAATTGTTAACTTCATGCATGCACATCAAGGCTAGTGGTAGGGTACGGGGCAGTGGTTGGGGCGGATATCGTGCTTAAACCTACGGATTTTCCTCGAATGTAATCAAGGGGTAGTACAACCATTTGTTCTCAGACTACTACCACCAGTAAGTATGTAACTATTTGTTTTATGACTACTACAACTACTTGTTCTCTAATTTCGTCGCCCGCTTGTACAGATTCGTGAGCTTGCATACGTCGATTGCGGTGACCAAGGACCTAACTCGATGGCCCAACAAAACATTGACCTACCCTCTAACCAAGTAGTATCGAGTCGCTGACATCCCAGCTGAAGATGGATGGCGCCCACGAGCCAGAACGGTACGTCCCTTTGGTTAGTAATTGAAGTAGACGACATGTGCATCACTAGGCCTGAATATTCCTTTGTGTGCAGATGCCGGTCCGACTACTGGTGATCGTAGATTCTATCACAGGGAGGCCAGATGGTGGGCCTTCGTGGGTAGCTCCAGGAATTAATTTCCGGGACGAGTGGGGGGAGAGGCACCTACGGGCGACATCGCTTGTATTATCTCTGCTGCTAGAGTGCAACCCGAAACAGTTTGTGGAAATGGATGAGCATAACAGGGAGGCGTTATAGAGGAAGCAAAATGGTCGTCATGTTACTCTACTAGTGGACTGCGAGTTTGATGGTATTGTGGTTAAGGCCGTTTTCCATAGGGACTACTTCACTTGGTTTTAAGGATTCGTGTGGATCAGGGACGTGTGGAACAAGGAGGGGGTGGATCAAGGGGGTTTAAAACTTTGTGTTGTTATTTTAGATGTTTGCATATCAAATGTTTGCATAACTGTATGTTGCCTTCACTGGAAGACTTAATTATTGGTAGCATATCAACTGTACTTTCTCTGCTTCATGAAGGTTCTCATACCATTTAACTATGATTTAGGCTTAGTTCTGACTAGGTGCAGTGTTAGTTTAAGGTTAGTAAGTTAACAGTACATGTCAGGTTCATGTCAATATCAGGTCCATGTAGGATAGTGTTATGTCGGGGTTTCTAGAGAAACTGTACGTTATTAGGTACACTTGTGTTAGGCAGTAGTATAGTACGAGTTCAAACGATTCAACTTCAACTTAGGGAAAGTATGCCGGGAGTTCATGGTGAGTAAGTTATCAGGACACAGTGGGTCTAGTACATGTATAAGAACGGGGCTCCACTAATGGAGTTAACGAACAATAATAATGGAAATGTCTCAACGAAATGCTTAAATAGTCGCACAATGGAAATGTATGCCTGCCAATGACAGGTTGAAAGAACTACTTCTTGTTTTTCCGTTTCCTGTTCTTCGATAAAGACTGTTCGTACACTGACACTATAGCCTCACTTTCTTTTCTTCCGTCTCCTATATACTATTGTCCTTTACCATTGCCAGCCCGTTCGCGTAGATCTTCCTCATAATGTCCAACTCCCCACTTACCGACAACCTACTCCGTTGTTCATCCGTGAAATCCCCGTCAAAGTACTCCATGAAGTACATGACGAATATATTGTAGCTGTTACCGTCTGGCTACTTGGGGCAGTCTGGAACATGCCACTCCCACGTGCTTATTTCATCCACATCTAGATGGCTACCCAGGAACTGACGGCCGTAGCTGAGTAAGCGGCGGAATGTATACTTGAACCATGGTTCTTTGTCGAACTCCTAATCGCATGGCAAGCCGTTGAGAACCACTTTGCGGTGCCGCTTCAGGTTGAGGACTGACATGCAAGTTATAAACTCACACAATCAAGGTCATATTTCCACGGGGTTCTCTCAATGGCCACTACTCACATTACTCGTGGACAGTCTAGAGATTTGAATTGAGTTTTGGTTTGATAACACTAAGCATAAACTAAACAAGCAAGCAATGCAACAAAGATTAAACAAGGATAGTTGAGGGTCAAACAAGAGAGAAGAAGATCAACTTAGTAAGGGAGTTTCTCAAGCTCAAGAGTAATGAAAGACGGATTGAGTCACAAGCATCAATGTGTAGTTCATTGGCCACGCATAACACAAAAATAGAATCAATGAACTCTCGCACAATCGATTCACTACTCCTAGACCACATGAACTATGCTCTCGCTATACAAACAAAGGAATGGAGTTCTTTAATCAAGCTCAATGAAATGCTCACTCACCTAAACTCTTAATCAACAACTTCTATCACAAGGCAATGATGCAAGACACTCTCATGTCAATCATAGAACATAAGGTTAACAATCATAAAGTCTTTCAACTACTAAATGAATGAAAAAACCAAATGTACACCAAGTGTTTGAAGAAATGCCAACAAGGAAATCAAGTGAAACATGGTTGCAATTGAAAAATCCAATCTCTCAAATTCATCAATTACAATCCCTAAACCTTAAATCAACATCATCCAACAATTCTCATTCATTGAATGACATTAAAAATGTACAATAGGAACCAATCAAGCTCACATGGCAAAATAAGCACAAGGTTAGGGACCAACTCATTACACAAAGACTATGGAAGACTCAATTCAATCAATCATCTCTCTATCCTAGCATGACCATCCCTCACTAAGCTAAGCCCTAAGTCTAGCCTAGCTTGGCCATGGAAGAAACCTGAATTGGAGAGGAGAAGAACACCCTAGCTTCCATGGATGATCTTCCAACCTTGCACTTCAAGCTCTACTCCAAGGTGAGAGTCTTCCTTAGCTTCCTCCAACTTGATTCAATCTTCAAACGTTCCTTAGGTTAAGAGGTGGAATGGATCGGCGATGGAGTGGCGAAGTGAAGGAGTCGGTGATCGTGCTCTGTTCTGTGTATCGAAAAGTGAATGAATTTCCTCAATTCTCGCCGAGCATCACTTATATACGCACGCCGAATTAGAGTAAAGTTCTCGCCGAGAAGTTCCTTGAAAATCCTCCTGGAAGTCTCGACGAGCAAACAACTTCAGTTCCTCAAATGTTCTCGGCGAGAACTCTCGCTGAGAACTTCAGTAGAAATAGGTGCAAAAATCTCGAATTTGCTTCGGCCTTAACTCCTCCGTCATAGCTCCGATTGAGTCACCGTTTGCTCCTATGTGCTCCTTGTCATCCGTACTACAATACCAAGTCCTGAAAATGCACAAAGATAACTCCGATAGACAGAGAATTTGATCTAAAAGTGGCTTTTGGACAACAAAAGTGCACTTTGCACAAAACAACTATAAAAGCACAAGAGCTCTGGCATAACACGGAAAAAAGGGAGATTCTTAAGTAAATCATAGGTTCAAAACATGAGTAAAACATCACATCAAGGACAAACAAGTAGAAGTGCTTGTACTTCTCCCCACTGTGTATAGGGAAGAAAATCTGCATTTGTACTATTGATAACATGCTAAACCGGGTATCAAATACTACTAACCTACAAAAGTAAATTAGATTGTATTCCACAGTTTTCTTCTAACTGTTTACTCAAAGAACTTGGCAAAGATTCAGGTTTTAAACAAGTTGCATGGTGATGTGAACCACGGAGTCACCATCCTAGACCCTTCCACCTCTTGATGGGAACCACGACTAAAATGCTCCACGACCCGATCACCTTCTGCTGATAGCACGCACTCCAGCTAAACCTATGAAACTTGGCGGTTGCGTACTAAGACCCACTAGCACACAAAGTCTAGGAACCTTAGTTTTCGGTCGAAGGCGCCACTTCAAGGGGGTGAATACCCTAGACGATAAGCCAATCTAGATGACAATCAATTCCATGAAAGTCGAAAAGATAATTGCAAATCCATGCAAGAAGAAAACCAAAGTTTAAGTATTTTATTAATCAAAGTTTGTCTTACAATGAGGCGTCTAGGTCTCGATTTATATGTGAGGATGGAGAACAAGCTCTCCTATTCCTCCTAAGAAACTAACTCCTAAAAAGGATAAATACTAATAAAGAAAATAAAAGACTCCTAATTAAAATATTAAAAAGGAAGCAAAATTCATGTTCCTACTTTTTTTGATCTAAAAAATAGAACGCGCTCCTAATCCTATAAGGGAAAAACTCTTTCTTAAACAAGAACTCTAAACTAGGCAGAAAAACAGCTCAATGGGTTCTGGAAATATTCACCAAATAAATATCAAATAAATTCTGAAATTTAATCCCTTTTGCAGATCACTAGTAAACTCCATGGGCTTCAACTTTCATGTTGCACATCAGCCCAAATTCCGTCTCCAAGTATCCCAAATTCGTCAATGTTTGTCATACTACGAATCTGTCCAGAATCCAGCATTGGCCTAGTATTGGTTCAGCATTGGCCCGTGACTACTTGGCCATGGGCTGACCTCTTGGCCCATCTTCAGGGTTGGGTTCTGCTTGATTATCTTCTCTCGGATCAGCCTTTCAATAATGCTCGACATCAGTGGCAATGCCGAGTAGGGCTTGGTCACGGCACCGGGCATGGCTACGTCACATGGTGTGAGTTCCACGACTTCTAAACTATTATGCGAGGAAATTGAAATTGAAATTGAAAGACAAATTGATTGATTAAGGTTGATTAATGAAAGACAGACAAAAGCTTAGACTCGAATCCCCCCTAAGATTACCAAAGCATTGGTGATCACAAAACCGGCGACTTTCAATCCTAATTCATTCAGTTCTTAGACACCGTCACAGCTCCTTACCCTTAGGTTAAGTCCGCGAACGTTCGCTTTATCGGAACTAACTACCAAGATTAATGAACCGTCTGTGCGTTCACTTCTGCAATGGATAACTAACTGGTGCACCTGATTGATTTTAATGAGCTGCTCTAGAAACAGATTAACCCTATGCGGTTCCTACGAAAGGCATAATCCATTCAATAAGTTATTTAATTGATTTGATGTTCGAAAACAAGGTGAACGTTCGCCAACTATCCTTATTTGAACAAGAAACTAATCTAGGTGATCAAACTAGAAAAGAAATACAGATTAAGAACAAACCAATTATGAATAAGAAACTGTCTGAATTAAGATCTAATTACAGCCATCTATGACCGCTTTAAAGGTCCGGGTCACTTAGGGTTCATCTAATCTAAATTTTAACAAGTTTAGCTACTCATGTTCGAAATCATAGAATCAAAGACAACCAAGGAGTTCATCTTAACAACGAAGAACTAAGAAGAATTATAAAACCTAATTGCGATGACTCCGTGCAGCTTCGAACTCAAGAAATCTTCACTCCTAGCTCCGAGTACCTTTGGGATGGAAAGACCGTGTCAGAATCTTTCCGGGAACTCCAAGAATTGCTCTAAACTCTCTCTTGTGCGTGTAGAAGGCTTGAAATTTGGTATCCTCTCAATTGGGGCTGAATGGGGACTTATATAGATGCTTTTCCAAAACAGACCCGGAAAAGGGCTAAGTTTCCGGCGAGAATATTGAAGTTCTCGCCGAAAACTTACTTGCAAAATTATTCAGAATAGCGACGCAATTTCCTTCAGCTTCTTCAATATCTTCTTGGCGAGAACATTGAAATTCTTGCCGAGAACTTCATTGCTGGGCAATATTTCTTCAATTCTTTGATCGGTTTGAGTTGTATATTGATCATGGGTCATATCTTGAGACTCCATTGCGTCCCGAACATGTCCGATGGCTAAGTATTTGACGGAAAAAACCTGTGTAGTCAAAGACACACTAGAAAACACATCAAATAGACCCGAAACGGGCCAAAGCAACCAAATCGGTAGGAAATAGAGTTGATGACTGAAAACCCACTAAACTACCCCTAAAACGTGTTAACAGGCAATGAAAAGTCACTTAAATGGGGCTGATATTCTCGATAATTCTAGTGTCATCAAATTTCCCCACACTTAAGCTTTTGCTTGTCCTCAAGCAAATTGAATTAGAAAGCACCCAAGTTCACAGATGACAAGATCGGTTAAATTGAGATTCAGTTCTTAACAATGAATTTTAAACTGTTACACTTAGAACAACTAACTCAAACATGCATACACATCAAACAAACAACCCGGTCTCACTAATTCTCTACACACAATCAAGTAGCAATCACCAATCATGCACAATGCCGACCTAACCGACCTGACTTCCTCACACAAAATACATTTAGTAAAATGGGGGGAAGTCTCACACTATGCGTTTAGGGATGTGTTTATGCTCTCAATCACTTTCTCAACCGGATTATGTCATAGGTTTGCATTTCGACCACAATCTCCACCACGGTGACAACACGAGGAACTAGTCAGAAGGACTTTGCAAGGGAGTGTAACAATCATATACTACAAGGGCTTATGATGAATGGATGAAGGGATGAGTGATGATAATGGGTTTGGTGCGGTGTAGCAATTGACTAACTTCCCTCGAATCAGGATCTATGGATTACTACCATCTAACCAGACACGAGGTGGAATAATGTACGCTCGTCCTATGATACCCTCAGCAACTTAGCACTTTTATTTTTTCTAATTTTTTTCTTTCTTTCCATATTTGCTTATTGCTTTCGTTCTTCCTTATGTAGGGAGAGAAACGTTTTAAAATTTCTAACTACTACTTTGACTTGTAACTTTTTGAACTTTCTCTAGTATTTTCTGTTTTTCTATATTTTTCTTTTTTTGTGCTAAATTTTATTTTTCAGTTGCTAGAGGGGTTTACACGTCTGGACATACTAGCTAAGACCACCGGTTTTCTGGTTATAGGCAAGTCACCACAGACCGACTTTCAGTTAGCTAATCTCAAACTACTACCACATGGGATCAAGGGGTGAACAAAAACATGGGAAATTGATGTAATGTAATATCAAACCGAAAGAACAGGCAAAGCACAAGGGTTTACACCTAGGGGGATTAGTATCATGATGGCTTATGGTTTAAGTAGCAATTCTAGGTGCCTCTATCATCCTAGTACTTGTGTTATCGTGTGGTCTCGAATAGGTCTCATGCAAATTATAACTCATTCAAAGTACGAGAAAGCCACTAAAAATAATAAAGTTGCTAGTTAGGTGCAACAGATCAAAAGCTCACAATTGGCTGCTAGTCGGATTCGATCATTTTCCTGCAATTCAAGGTGACACTACAAACATGATTCTAATTTTTTTTCTAATCAGGTTCATTTAACATCAATGCAGGCATGTTAGTTACAGGTTCTAAGTTAAGCAGTCTAAGCATCATTGTGAAAAATTGAAGTCAACTTAACATCAAAAGTCAAGAACCGGGTAATTCTGGCTAGAGGAATTGAAATGAACCACAGAATCACAGATAAGCAAACAATATCAAACATAATTCTTTTAGCACCCTACCCCACACTTAAATCATAATATGTCCTCACATGATTAAAAGAGAGTAGAGTTATCCAGAATACCTGGATGGTAATGGTCGATGTCGAGGTTTAGGCGGATAGCCCAGAACAGAGTGAAGCAGCTACACAAAGTCCTACAAAACAAAAAACAACAGAAAGATCAAAAGGAAACTGGGACAAGTGTCGCGGATCCACACATAATAAAATTGGACTGAAATCCAAAAAGAAGAAATAAAAGAAAGGGAAAGGATACAACCTGATTGTTGGTCCTGCCCAGGTGGTGGTGGGAGTGGCATGTAGAAGTGGTCCCTCAGCTCCTGGCACCAAGCTATCTCCTCATTGTGCCATGACAGCTGGAGCTCATGCAGGCGATGGGTTAGGATCCATCTGGCATCCTGATTTTCTCTCCAACTGTCCTGCTGACTCCTCCAAGTGGTAAAATCTCTCTCAGAAGCCACCCTATCCCTCTACCACTGGTGGGAGCCGGAATAGAAGTCTGTCTACCACTGCTACATCTGAGTGAGCATCTGACCATACTGGTCAACATACTGTGGTGGCGGTGGTGGTGGGGCCTGATGCGGGTTGTGGTGTGGCTCGTCATCCCGAGGCTCCTCCGGGTAAGTGAACTTAGACGGCTGTTGGGGCTCTGGCTCCTGGTGCTCCGGGTCCTCTGGATAGGCCGGTGCGTGAGCTGCTACATACATGGCAGGCTTGATGGCTAAATCCAGGTCGAACTCCTCGGTGAGCTCTGCACCAATGATGTCGACCTAAAGTCGTGGGATCTAGGGTCCCCACTGATGTGTGAGCTAGAGGCTGGTGATGAGACGTCCAGTGAATGCGCCGCCAGGAAGTGTAGCAGGTATCTTAGTGGATCTGGTCCTCTTGTCGAAGAATCGGGCGAGCACCCATCCAGGATGAAGGTGGTAGCCCTCATGGACAGCCCTGAAGAGTAGCAACTCCTCGGAGGCTATGTGGTGGCGTCCACAGTCAATTGCATAACATAAGGAACGGCACCACAAATAATGAACAAATGAAAGAAAGGGTGAGATATCTGACTGATGTATATCTTGTCGCTGAGCACAAAGTCGGGTCATCCTGTGATGTGACGCCAGAGCTCCTAATATGGTGGCCCTTTCAAGTTCATGTTGTTCGCCCATCCAAAGTTGCCATCCGAGTAGCGGTTTGGGTGAATGTTGAGATGGATGGCAAACTCGTCGTAGGTCAGCTCGATGAATTTTCTGCCCAGATGGAAAGAGATGCACTTCCCATTCCTCTTGGAGCGACGGGAGTCAAGGGTGAAGGAGCTCCAGAACTCTTGGAGAATGACAAATGGATACGATGAGTGTACCGTCATGAGGTCGAGCAACCCCGCCTGAGTGAGGGAGGAACATACATTATCTAACCACTTGATGTCGAACTCCTGGATGGACTCCATGGAGAGATATGCAATGTCGGCCGGAGGGACGTCGCCGATCCTCCAATACCGCTCAGAGTAGTATGGAGGGAGTCTGGTGATGAATGGCTGGAGGCCATCGATGTCCCGAGGGTTGGGTGCGACGGGTGTAGCGACACCCTCCCCGATGTCCATAGGGCTCGGGGCGGCGGATTTGGAGCCTGGACCACTGCGTCTTGGTCTCTTTGACTAATTTGGAACCATAATTAGTCAAATCGACATCTTACCCCACACTTGGTCGAAAAACTCAATTTCGCTAAGAAACAAGGAAAACCGAGTGGGGATAAACTAATTCAATCATTCAGCAATGTTCATTGATCACAGGGAACGCACAGGAATCGACGGCATAGCAATAGGACGACTAGAATGCAAATTGGACCATTCGGTCAACCAAAGTCAACAATTTTGCTAAGATCGACAATTTGGAATTGCAAATGATATTCAATCAGCATAAATTCATGGCACAACAATCCTAGCACAGTCTAGAGCATCTAGGTTCAATTAGTTCAGCAAAATTTGCACTAAAACAGTAGGCACGCAGATCAAGGTAGACCAAAAAGTCAACCGAAACAAAACTAATCGAAACTCAAAAACCAGCATGTCAAAAGATTCGCAATGAGAAACCCAACCTTGAAGACATGACTCTGAAAAATCAACGGAAGTAGACGAAATCGGCAAAAAACTCAAAAAGCTTGGTTCGGGTGAAACCGGAGCTACAGAGCTCCGATTTGGACGATCTAGGTGGCTATGGACTCGGCTCAGAGAAGGGAATGGAGCGACAACGAAGGTATCGGGGCAATGGCGGTGATCAATGAAAACAGGAGGTGTGGGATGTTTTCGGCAAGAAAAACAAGTTGGGGGGGTTCTGGATAAGGGAGAAAATAAGGGAGTTTTGAAATTTTGACCAAGTTCACGGCGAGAATGTGAAAGTTCTCGCCGAGAACTTCTTTGAAAAATTTAATTAAAAATCGACGCTAAAACTGACCCAAAAATACCAAAGTTCTCACCGAGAATTTCAATGTTCTCGGCGAGAACTTCTTGACAATTAACCTAAAAAATTTGACATCGGGATTTTGGAATAAAAGCAGCCAAGTTCTCGCCGAGAACATCAAGGTTCTCGGCGAGAATGTGGGACCTTGGCACTCAAAATTCAAATCAAACAAAAATTGACATCCCAACTTAACAAGACCGAAACAAAATCAATAAAAATCGAAAAAAATCCCAAATAAATTGGAAAACGACCGAGAACACACGACACACACAAGAAAAATAAAAAAACCACGAATTGACACTTTTGGCTCCCCCCGAAACTGACTCAAAACACAAAGACTGACTCACCAAATCAAAACTAACTCCAACTATGGGTTCCCTCCCACGAAGTGCTCTCGTTTAATATCCTTTAGCTGGACGATACCTGGATGATGATGAAGAGGTGACTGATGACACTCGATTTGACGTGATTATCAGCCTCATTTAAGCGACATTTCTTTGCTTAAGACATTGTTTTTAGGGTAGAATAACGAATATTCAATCAATTGCCCTATCTCGTGCCATTTGTGTTACCTTGGCCCTTTTCGGGTCTATTTGATGGTTTTCTAGTGTTTTTGTGTTAGCACAGGTTTTTGCCGTCAAATAACGTAGCCATGGACGTGTCTAAGGCGTAGGAACCTCGAGGAATCAAACCGGAATCGATCAAAGGAGCCAATCAAAGTCAAACCGAAAATCTACCATTCACACTTACAGTTTCGGTGAAAATGACCTCACAGTTTCGGCGAAATCAACAATACAAATCAGCTGATGCTAAGTGAAGACTGATTTCGGTGAAACCATTAAGCTCTTCGGACCGAAAATGCAAGGCAAAGAAAACTGGCCATTTACACAAGCTAGTTTCGCCGAAACTACCCCTATGGTTTCGGCGAAACCATCAGCCCAGCCCGACCCAATTAGGGTTAAGTATTTATACTTAACCCGGCGGCCCTAGAACAATATACAATTCATATTTCGAGAAACGCAACTTTTGGAGATCAGATTTCTCTGAAGTTCGGGGGCGAAGAGTTGGAGTTCGAAGAGCCGGATAGAGATCGTGACGCCATCCCTTCCACCTCGGAGAACCGGAGCTAGGAGTGTAACTTACCGAAGATCGGAATCTGTCAGAGTCGTCCGAATTAGGTTTTTCAGATCCTTTTCTGTTCTTCCTTTGAATGATGAACTCTTTCTTTGTCTTTGCTTCTTTTGTAATGATCATGAGTAGCTAAACTCGTTAGAGCTTAGACTAGATGAACCCTAAGTGACCCAGGGCTTTAAAGCGGTCACGGATCGGCGGTGATTAGATTCGAAATTCAATTAGTTCTTTTTCATGTTTGATTCGTTCTTCATTGTTCATGTTTCTTGTCTGGATTGATCACCTAGATTAGATTCTTGTTAAGCTAAGGATAGAAGTGAACGCTCGCCTTACTTTAGAACATCGAATTGAACAATTAACCTTATAATTGGAGCGTGCCTTTCGTAGGAACCGGTTAGGGTTAATTCACTGCAAGAGTAACTCATAAATCACTAGTAATTACACCAGTTAAGTTAAGTCGTTGCGAGAGGCGACCGTACCCGGGCGGCTAGTTAATCTTGGTAGTTAGAACGGATAGAGCGAACGTTCGCCGGTCTTAAACCTAAGGGTAAGGAGTTATGGTGGTGTCTTAGTAATTGATTGAATAAGAATCGAAATCCGCTGATCTGTTGATTGCCAATGCTCTGGGAACGAAGGGGGATTCAAAGTCTAAGTTCGTCTGTCTTTCTTGTTTCCAAACCCTAATTCTCAATCTGCTTTAGCTTAATTTGTTTTAATTTTTCTGCATTCCTTAGAATTAGAAGTCGTGGAACTCACACCACGCACAACGTGTTTTCCTTGAGTAATTTGTTAGTTCTGAAGTAGCCAATCAATTGAAGGCCCGTGGAATACGATCTATCCTAGCTCTTGAGCTGATAGTTATTTGATAGAACCTGCTCAGCACAACGACGGTTCCATCAAATTGGCGCCGTTGCCGGGGACTTTTTTGATTGTTGAAAGAAGATCTGCAATTTATTCTTCTATTTTCCATCTTTCATTTTTCCATCCACTTCGATTTTACACTGGTTTTGTTTATCTTTGTTATCTGTAGGTTTACAGGTGTATGCCTCACCGTCCTTGGACTCGCTCTCAGACCGAACAGGCTAAGATTGCAGGGAATCCAGGCATTCTGCTACACCTCTACGATCACAGATTCTGAAGGAAGGCAGATCCAATCCATTCATCACTCCGATCAAGATCGAGGAACCGAAGGAGAGTTCCTCATCTCCGTCTTCACCACACTCTTCATCCGCTTCATACACCGAGACACTTTCACCGCCTCCATCTCCTACCATGACCGATCATTTACCACCACCACCACCAAACGGCGATCAACCACCGCCGCCACCACCACCTGCACAGAAGAGTCTAGCAGACTATAACAAGCCGAGCGCGACTAACGTTCGATCTGCCATCGCCATTCCGCGCATTGAAGGAGATCCTGACTATGAGATCAAAATTCCATTCTTGACCATGATCTCTAGGGATTTACAGTTTGAAGGCAGGCCCCTAGACAATCCGTGCATTCATCTCGCAGACTTCCTTGATCTCTGCAGTACTTTTAAAAACGGAAACCTCGACAAAAACACTCTTTGTCTGAGAGCTTTCCCGTTCTCTTTGAAAGGCGCTGCTAAGAGATGGCTTACGGGCAAACCACCTGGCTACTACACTAACTGGGATACTCTGGCTCAGGACTTTGTTGAAGAATACTTCCCTCCGGCCAGAACAACCGCCATCAAGGACAGCATCGCCAGATTCTCCCAGAAAGAAGGAGAAAGTTTATATGATACTTGGAATCGTTTCCAAGAACTTCTCTACACCTGCCCTCATCATGGATTCGAGCAGAGACAGTTAGCTGAAATCTTCTCTCGAGGACTTCGAGAAGAATCTGCCAAGTGGGTCAATTCTCTAGCTGAAGGGGATTGCACTACACTCACTCCGGAAGCTGCCCTTCTGCACTTCGTAAACTGTGCCTCCAAGTCAAGGAACTGAGAGCGACAATATGAAGGATCGAGGAGCAAGCTAGATTTCGAAGCAGCTATCAAGGCAGAGGTAGAGAAGCATTTGAAGAAGTCTACCACACCAATCAAGCCACCGGCAGCTTCTGTCTATGTTGCCGATTGTGAATGGTGTGGAGCTTGCGCACATAACAGAGGCCGTTGCCAGAACTTTGGTAAGACAGACGTCTGGTCTGCAGAAGAGGTAAATTTCGTGCAACAAGGCTTCGTCAATAATCAGAACGGTTATGCTGGTTACCGTAACTTCAGACAGCAAGGGAACTATCAAGACAGACCTCCCTACAATGCTGGCGCCAATCATAACCAGAACCAGAACAACCGCCCGGCTGGTCCAGCTCAGGATCAGAAGCCTAATCATCCGCCGGCAGGTGTCTACTAGCCGCCGCATCGCAATCCGGGTAACTATGGAACTGCTCCTGGCAATCGCCAGAACCAATACTCAATAATACCTATCCAGGACAGCAGCAGCAAAGAGAGAACAATGTCAGTGACCTGGATAGGAAGCTCAGCCAGATCATCACAAGACTCGATGATCACGACAGTCAGTTCAAGGCTCAAGCTCTTCTCAATCAAGAACAAATAGCATCTGGACAACGGATTGAGCAAGTCGTGAACAACATCTCGAGCATGCTAGCATCTGATCGACCATTTGGCCAGCTTCCAAGCCAGACAGAGCCAAACCCGAGAAAAGAACAGGCTAAAATGGTAACTGCTCGAAAACTTCCGAACTTAATTGCTGATGCTTTTTCTGTTTTACGCAGGATCGCTGAAACTCGGAAGAAGAGGAACAGAAACCAGCGCCTAAGGATGATCCTCCTCTTGCACCATACGTCGTGAAGCCTCCTTTTCCTAGAGCACTGCTGCCAAACGCAAGGATCGAGACTGGCATGAAGGGGAACAAGGAAGGATACCCCGACATTCGTATTAAGAAACCTGTCTCTCCATATCCAGCTAAGTTATCTGATCCTGGTTCTTTTACTTTGCCTTTGGTCATCATTGATGTTGAAATTGAACGTTGCTTAGTTGATCTAGGAGCATCTGTTAATGTCATGCCTGTAAGTCTATATGAAAAGTTAAACCTAGGGGAACTTGAACCGCCCAGTATGCAACTTGTCTTTGCTGATAGATCGCTTAAAACCCCTAAGGGAGAAATCAAAGACGTTGTTACAAAATGTGGTCCGTTCACATTTCTAGCTGACTATGTGATTATGGATACCGGTACAGAAGATTCAACCATTCTTATAGGTCACCCTTTCATGGCTACTACTGGAATGAATATTAACGTTCCTAATGGTTCTTTGACTCTAAAAATTGGTAAAGAAACAAAAACTTTCCGTCTTAAAGATGACATGAAACATGACTCTAGGAATGAAGAATCTCACTGCTTAGCTGTTGAAACTGTGGAGTTGACTCCGGTCAACTCCGTTACTAATGCTTCTTCCAGTGTCTCTCGATCAGTTGTTGCTGCAGGTATTAAGCAGGTTATAAAGAAGAAGCCAGAAGCTTCAGTTCAGAAGCCACCTAAGAAGAAGAAGGAACTGCAAGCCTCTTCAAAACCGCCACACAAGGAGTCGGGTAGATCAAGGAGGAAGAATCACAAGGAGAAGCAAGTTCAAATGGTTTGGAGACCAAAAGCTCTACCATCCTCCACCGAGCCAGCTGCACCACCATTTCGTTCCGAGAAACCGGCGCCGGAACAAGTATGGAGGGAGAAGCCGAAAGCCTCTCCTAAGGAAGTACTAACGATCACCGATCCTGGTGATACCAAGCCGAAGACTGAAGTTAAGAAGAAGCCGACATTCCTCATTCCTTCCATCGTCATACTCAAGAAGGATGATCTCTCTAGAGAGCTGTTCGGACCATTCAAGTTCGTTGATCATCTTCCTGACGGACGTACCAAGCTTTTGCATGCAAACGGGAAGAAATTCACGTTTACCGGAGAAGTCCCGAAGCTGTACTTCATTAACTCCGATGCTAGCGTGAAGGAGAATCTAATGGGATGTCTCCTAATACCGTCCAGGTATCATCCAGCTCAAGGACGTTAATACAAGAGCGCTTCGTGGGAGGCAACCCACGGCTGGAGTCAGTTTTATTTTGTTTCAACCTTGGTATTTTAGAGTCGGTTCGGGAGAGCCAAAAGTGTCAGTTTGTTTGTGTTCTTATTTTTCGTGTAGAGTCTGCGTGTCATAGAGTCAGTCGCAAGTTGATTGAGGTCGTTCCGATTTTTCTGGATTTAACTGTGATTTTCTGAAGTTGGCCTGATTTACGAAAATATTTTAAACCCGAACAGTTCAAAATTTTCGGCGAAACCACCCCTGTTTTTGGCGAAACCAACTTTTGATTTTCGACCCATCCTTCCTGTTCATCATTTTTCGGTTCGAAAAATAACTGTTTTCGGTGAAGCCATTTGAACTAAAATTTTCGGCGAAACTGAGCTTCATTTTCGGTGAAACCGCCTTTTCAAATCGGTCAGTTCATTTTAACGAGTAGTTTCGGCGAAACCACCCCCTACTTTCACCGAAACCTATTTGCAAAATCACTTAATTTATCCTTTAAAAAACCGGTCTTCCTCTCTCTCCTTCCTTCCCTTCACTCACCTTCGTTCATATCACCGAAACCCCCCTTATCTATTTAAAATCGCCACCGACCCTCCACTAAAACCCGCCGTCGCCGCCGTTTCACCCGCCGCCGCCTCGCTGACCACCGCCGCTCACTCCCCCTCCTCATTTCGATCCTAACGAGCCCTAGAACAACCAAATCGGAGCTTTGCAGCTCCAGTTCACCGAAAACCTAGTTTTCAACGTTTTTTCACCGATTCCTCCCAACCCGTTCAGTTTTTGCTTCCATGGCTTCAAGGTAAAGTGCATAACTTTTCAATACGAATCTTTTGACATATGGATCGCTGAATTTAATCGGGGTTGACTTTCAGTTGACTTTTCGGTTTACCTCGTTTTGCGTGCCGACTGTTTCGTGTGAACTAGGATTGACTGAACTTATAGAACTGTTCTAGGATGCTTAGGGAGTTCCGTGCTTAATTTCCATATCATTTGGTCATGTGTTGCTATGCGTACGATTGATTCGTTGTTTTGTTGACTTGTGAGATATGTCGGTTTGCCGTTGACTTGTTGTTGATCGTTTGGCTATCATAAGTGTTCATTCTTGTTCATATTATCGTGCCGCCATTTGAAATCGTATGATGCCGTCAATTTCCAAGTTGTGATAGTCTTGCCATGATTAGGGTTCAATATGACTTAGTGTTGACTTTCTAAAATATCGGTTTGACTTTTTGAACTCTGATTGCGCTTCCCTGATTATAGCTGTTCTTAAGACATGTGCTCTATTGTCTATGATTACCGGTTACTCCGCTTTACTTAGCCCACTTAGTTTCCCTCGTTTCTTTGTGAAATTGAGTTTTTCTACTAAGTGTGGGGTAAGGTTTTGGTCGACTAATCTGGTTTCATTCTGGTTTTAGGAACACTTTTGAGCGCAGGACTAAGGCACGCCTTGATGGCGCCTCGAGCTCAGGAGCTGCCGCTCCCATCACACCCGCCATTCTGGGTCCTCCACCTGCACTCCCTCGCCATGCTGGATACCATCCCACCATCGCCCGTCTTCCGGACTTCTACTTTGAGAACTTCCAGAAGATCGCGCACATCCGGGGAGCTGACGTGCGTCCTTTATCCATGGAGTCGCTCCAAGAGCATAATGAGGACTACTTCCGGAACGTGCATGACGCCTTAGCACC